>CM031623.1:3051501-3066501 GCA_018398815.1 Conus ventricosus | reverse complement strand
CATCCACTGGATTGGACTTGTCAGGGAGACATGGCTGATTGTGCCTGTGCTCTTGGCATCAAATAGAGACACACATAACGGTCCTAACTCTGTCGTGTTCTCACCACCAAGAGTTCACACAGCACCCCAAAAGCAGCCAGCGAAGGGTAGTAACATGTGTTGCGGCACAAAGTGTTGCAACTGTACCAAGTGTTGCAATGCAACCACTTTGTGTTCAATTTTACTCTCCTCCTCAGCACAAAGTGTCGCACAGCACAAAATTTGACTTGCGACTGTGTTGCAAGCACAAAGTGTGGCAATGACACATTCTGTACATGTATCGAGTGAGCAAGTTTGTGATGGTAGGTGAAGAGGCAGACAGGCAGACAGACAGATCGAGAGCCAAGAGGTTCATTCATTCGTTCGTTCATTCGAAATCTATGATTGATAGAAAATAACACTGTCAATCTGTTGCAAAATGCATATGCACGTGCAAGAGTAATTGCCTGGCTATGACCTGTGCTAATCCACCTGGCTACATCCGTAAAGTTCGGACTATAAGCCGCGACTTTTTTCCCCAGCTTTAAACCCTGCGGCTTAAACAACGATGCAGCTTATTTGCGGATTTTTCCGATTTCAGAAGTCATCACACCCTCGTCTATTCTTAGCTTCTCTGTAACTCACCATCTTCTTCTTCCTAAAAATACTGGTTCACTCAAAAACGAGTAGGTCACCAGCGCGCATATCGTGTTTACTGTTCATGAATTTTTATTATGCTTTTAATTACGATTTTCTGTGTAATCGTGTAATGGAATCAGTAACCCGTTCAGAAATACGGGAATCGACATAAGTAAAGCCCATTACTGATATCTTTTTTCATCTTGTGTCTTCTACAAAAATACGATCGCTTCGAACGGCGCAATGTGTTTGGCCGTTTCCGACCTGGTTAATCTTGACTAACACTAGCTGAATTACGAACAAAATAACTAAGCACTGGCACGGTATTAAGTGAAATAAAACAATCGAATCGTTTCATTAATGTTCTGGTTTGTTTATTATATGCGTTGTCTTACCAAGTGCGTCTTGCAATTCAAAAACGATTAGCGCATTCAACTCGGTCATTGTCATTGGCTTCGATCCGCCATTGTTGAAATCGTGGACAGAGAGCGAAGGTTTGCATTTGATACCTCGCTTTGATTGGCTTGCGCTTTCGAGTACTCAACCAATCGCTTAGCTTGATACACCAATGAATGCAGGAGAGAACTGCCTTTCTAGCGTTGTTTTTTTCGGTATTTTTTTTTAAAGCAATGATGTTGGAAAGACAACACTTGTAAGAAGCCTCATAGAAACTTCGATTCTAATTGATTAAAACACATCGTAACTAAAAAAAAAAAAAAAAAAAAAAAAAAAGACTGAAGAAAAGCTGGAAACATGCTCTTGTATTCTGACCTATTTAAACGCCAATGAATGCAGTGAACACATTGTATGTGATGATTTTCGACACTATGTAAACTCAACGCTCGGACCAGCGGCCGCCTGCGGCACATCGGACTGTGTTGTATCTGCGGCTTATAAACCGGTGCGGCTTATTTGTGAAAAAAAATCAGATTTTTTAAAAATTTAGTGGGTGCGGCTTATATACAGGTGCGCTCAATAGACCGAACTTTACGGTAAGCTGCTGCCCCCCCGAAAAGAAACTAGACTGATTTTCTGACTGGTCCTTAACTGTAAGTCTGTATATTACATGTATTGTATATGAGTGTGACACAACTGCAGTACCTGTGCAAGAAGTATCTGGTACATTGATGCCACTCTTAAAGCGCTAGAGTTCCAGTGACCTATGTTTGTTGCATGCTCACTAGGACTCTGTACCTGTGCAAGAAGTATCTGGTACACTGATGCCACTCTTAAAGCGCTAGAGTTCCAGTGACCTACGTTTGTTGCCTGGCTCACTAGGGACTCTGTACCTGTGCAAGAAGTATCTGGTACACTGATGCCACTCTTAAAGCGCTAGAGTTCCCAGTGACCTATGTTTGTTGCATGGCTCACTAGGGACTCTGTACCTGTGCAAGAAGTATCTGGTACACTGATGCCACTCTTAAAGCGCTAGAGTTCCCAGTGACCTATGTTTGTTGCCTGGCTCACTAGGGACTCTGTACCTGTGCAAGAAGTATCTGGTACACTGATGCCACTCTTAAAGCGCTAGAGTTCCCAGTGACCTATGTTTGTTGCATGGCTCACTAGGGACTCTGTACCTGTGCAAGAAGTAATCTGGTACACTGATGCCACTCTTAAAGCGCTAGAGTTCCCAGTGACCTGTTTGTTGCATGGCTCACTAGGGACTCTGTACCTGTGCAAGAAGTATCTGGTACACTGATGCCACTCTTAAAGCGCTAGAGTTCCCAGTGACCTATGTTTGTTGCATGGCTCACTAGGGACTCTGTACCTGTGCAAGAAGTATCTGGTACACTGATGCCACTCTTAAAGCGCTAGAGTTCCCAGTGACCTATGTTTGTTGCATGGCTCACTAGGACTCTGTACCTGTGCAAGAAGTATCTGGTACACTGATGCCACTCTTAAAGCGCTAGAGTTCCCAGTGACCTACGTTTGTTGCCTGGCTCACTAGGGACTCTGTACCTGTGCAAGAAGTATCTGGTACATTGATGCCACTCTTAAAGCGCTAGAGTTCCCAGTGACCTACGTTTGTTGCATGGCCAGACCTGCCAACCTCCTAAGAGACCAATGAGTAAGAATTGAAGCTCAGTGAGGCAGAAATGTGTAATTTCTGAGAGCTAAGAGTATCGAGCGCGACATTTACCTTTTTCAAACAAACCGATGTGATGAAATTGTTCACACAATTTTTGTGAACTTTACTTTTCTTCAAAAACAAGCTTTTCTTTTAAGTGTCACAAGAAATCTCTACAAATATGAAAATGTAGAATACACTGGAAACACACACAAATCCCCTAAACCATCATGGCATGGCACACCAAGGCTTAATAGTGCGCCATAAACACCTAAAAAATTGGAAATGAAATGAGGCAGGGAACAGTAAACAAGTGGGGTAACGTTTGCTCCCATTTTATAAGGAAACCTAACACAAAGTAACTTTTATTCAAGACTGGCACAATCTTTTAAACTTGAATAAGGTCAGACTAATGCATATAGACGAACAATCTTATCTAATTGTGGGGGAAAAAAAAAAAACAAGCGCAGGCCAACAACTCAACTGTCTTGGGGTAATGACTTGGCAAAGATTTGGACTTGGGGGGGGGGGGGGGGGGGGGGGGGGGGGGGGGGGGGGGGGGGGGGAGTTTGAAGTTGGAGAAATGGAACATGAAATAAGAAAATACATAACCTAAAAATTTTTCTCCCCTGTTGCTGATTCTGTGCATGTGGGGGTGGCCATCAGCTCTGTGGGGATTGTGTCATTTTTTAAGTATCGCACCCCCCGGGAAGAATTTGTTCCCCCACCCTCCTTCCTGACTTCCATCAGTCCCCAACAAAAAAACAGTCCATTCTGCAGTCGAGATGCAGCAGCAGTTTAGGCTTCCATGAGAAGGGTCCTTACAATGTGTGTTGTCTTTGTTCGACCGCTCTTCAACTGTTTGGCGATCTCCGAATCTGAGAACGCTTCGTAAAAAGCTGGATGCAGGGTCGGCTGTGCTAAGAGCGATGTTGTGCTCGACGAAAAATCGGCCACCAATGCTTTAGCCCCCAAATTTCCCTTTTCCTAATTTCATCCTCTTTTGGGTGTCCCACAGTCTGAAAAAAGTGTTGATGCTGGAAGAATTCGGCGCGTTAGAGGAATCGATGTGCTTGCGTGACTCAAGGGACGCTTCACATCCACCATCCCGCGATTGGAAATTGTGAAGTCCGACTCGCAAGTGGTACACCGTGCACAATTTACACCTTTAGCCGAAGGTCGTATGCAGGGGAACTTTTCCGAGCATTCTTTTCGGAACTTTTGACCAAGTTTTTTCTTTTTCGCATCTTGTCCAAAACTTTCTACTCCACGTTTCGACATTTCGTAGCTAAACTTCAAAAAGACGCCAACTTCGCTGAATGGTAAAGATGGTGAAACGACTGCGCATGACCGGAAACGCTTCTTAAAGATTACTGGTTATAACGCACGGCGGCGTGGTGTCTGTACAAAAAGCCGATTTTTTTCGTCCGTTTTTTTTTTTTTTTTTTTTTGTTGAAAACTTTCAATGCGTAATTTTTTGGCTAAATGCGTAAGGGCGTAAGAATTATCACTTGCGCGTAATAAATTACGCGAAATGCGTAATCGTTGGCAGGTCGCGGCCACTGGGACTCTGTACCTGTGCAAGAAGTATCTGGTACACGATCCCACTTTTAAACGTAGAGTTCGAGTGCCCCTTGTTGTTCCCTGGCTCACTAGGGACTTGTACCTGTGCAAGAATATTGGTCTTTGATCCCCCTTTAAAAAGTGCTAGAGTCCCGTGCCCATGTTTGTTGCATGGCTCATAGGACTTTTACCGTGAAAAGAATATTTTTGGTCCTGATGCCACTCTTAAAGCCTGGTTTCCGTGACCTATGTTTGTTGAGGCCACTAGGGACTTGTCCCCTTGCAAAAAGATCTGGTAACTGTCCCACTTTAAAGCCTGGGTTTCCCCATGACCTATGTTTTTTTTGCTGGGTTCATAGGGCTCGACCGTGAAAGAAGTACGGGTACATGATGCCCCCTTTTAAAGCCTATTTCCCCAGGGGACTACGTTGTTGCATGGCCCTAGGGACTCTGTCCTGTGCAAAAAGTATTGGTACACTATGCCCCCTTTTAAAGCGTTTTGATTTCCCATGACCTAGTTGTTGCAGGGCTACTAGGGACTTGTACCGTGCAGAAGTACGGGTAACTGATCCCACTCTAAAGGGGCTGGGTTTCCCCAGGACCTATGTTTGTTCCCTGGCTACGGGTCTCTGATTTTTTCTTTGAACCAGTCGTAGATCGGACAGAGGGGGAGAGTGTGTGTGGGAAGGGGGGGTGCTGTTTTTGTTAGGGAAATTGAAATTTGCAACCCAGTATTCTGGGTGACAAAATTTGTGGGTCGTGCACATTGGGTCCCAGACAATAAGGGTTTTCCGGCACAAACTGTCGAGCCAATGCACACTTTGTCAAGTGTTCTTAGCACATGTCGCATTTTTACAAAAATTTTGCGCGAACTTTGTGCCGCAACAAACATGAAACAAAAAAAGTGGGGAGAGGAAAAAAGGTTGCGAAAAACAAAAACTTTGCAAACAGTATTAAGTGTGGGGGACGATCTTTGGCCTACAATGTTTGAGGACCCATTAAAGGGATGAAAGGGGATCAAAAAGATAGGAACGCTTGGGTTATAACATATCATATATATAATATATTATATTTTAAAAATTTATATAATAATTTTTAATATAAAACCCCCTTTGTACTTCCACCCTCAGTTGGATGGATGCTTCAGGGCCCCGGGGTTTTTCCTGGGGTAGAAAAATGTGCGATCTGCAAGAAGTTTTGGAAGCCAGTACAAAAGTACAGTAACAGGAGAAACGTTCCCATCCAAAACCACATGGGCTGTTTAACCCCACATCATTATTTACTGTTGCAGCAAATGCCCCCACAGCCGTAGTTGGGAAACTAAAAATTTATTAAAAATTTTTTTTCCCAAAACAGATCGAACACCAAAAAACCCGGAACTCTAAACCAGATATTTTCACCAGACTAATTTTTTCCCTTATGATTTCGGTAGGTTGTGGAAAAGGTTTTTTAAGGGGCAAGGGTTTTGGCCTTAGTGAACTTTCGGGGGTTTTCAAAGCGTACTGTTTTCCAGGGGTCTCAACTGGTCACCCAGACTCTTCCCCTTTTCCTTCTCCCCAGCCTCCCCTTCAAAAAAGACCCCCCCCTTTCTTCCCCTTTGCCTTGGCCCCCCCGTCTTATCATTACCCTCCGCCACACCTTCACAAAACCTTCTCTTTGACCCCCTCCAGGCGCTTTACCTTCTTCCTCCCGACCCGTTCCCCTTTAAAAAAAAGTTCCCTTTTTGCACCCACCGTTGGTTACAATCTTGGTCTTCCCCAACTTTATGCTTTTCCCCTTTTTCCCCCCTCCCCACCACCCCTCCAAATTTATCCTTTATGACACACCCGTTGGGACAACTTGGTCTTCCCCCCTTGCTTTCTTTTTCCCCTTTTTCCCCCCTTTCCCACCTGTCCACCCCTTCTGGTGTGGCATGTATGTGGGGCAGCCTGCTTTTAAAAAATACTCTAGGTGATTTCTTAAAAAAAATTTACCTTTTTACTTAGGCACACCGTTTGAAAATTTCAAAACTACACATGGGGAAATTTACAAAATACAATTTGGGAGATGAATTCGTTTGAAATGTTTATAGACAATTTATCTGCACTGGGATCTCCCCCCCCCATTTGTGTGGGTGTGTGTGTCTGGGGGGGGGGGGGGGGGGGATTCTGTGACGAATGTTTGGGGAGGGGTTAGGGGGTTATAAGGGGGCAAGTTTAAAACTGGGTCGCTTTTGTTAACTGGCAAATTTTGATTTATTCTGTTGGGGGCCTGTGCCAGCAGCTGTAATTCACTTGATGATAATCAAAGACAGGCAAAGTTAAGAACTGTTTGATTTTTCCAGTAGTACCTAAATAAAGAAGTCCGTGAGGAAGGTCTAGAGCCAAAATGTTGGAAAGAAAAACATATATACATATAGATATCTAATATATATATATATATTATACATATTTATATATATATATTAGTTTATATGATCTGTAACACTAATTATATAACTATATATAATTATATATATATTTATATTATTATATATTAAAAATTATTGACACATATGTATATATTATAGATGTCTGTTATATGACTCCTGCTACCACACTACATTTTTTTACAGCATTTATAGACATATCATCTCTTTTCATTGGCAGTAGCAAAACTTTGTATGCTTTGTGTAATGCATGCCCATGAAAATGGATACTTTACCATGTGCCCACTCCTGCATTTGCCCATGTGACCCACACATACTTTGTGTGGCTTTTTACTCCCTGTGCTCTTTACACAGCCTACTTTGTCAGCTCAACATGTAGTTGGCCACCATGTCACAGTTGCATATTGTTCATTTCTTTTCTGGATGCGTTTTATTCCATGGGCCGAGTTTTGTGATGCGACTTTGTTCCTTGCTGGACTTGGACAGCCCCAGGAAAGGCGCTGTGTGGTCAGCTGGGCTACAGTGGTCAGAACTTGACCATGTGCACTGCTCTGTGTATGTCTCCATGTATAGACCTTGACCATGTGCACTGCTCTGTGTATGTCTCCATGTATAGACCTTGACCATGTGCACTGCTCTGTGTATGTCTCCATGTTATAGACCTTGACATGTGCACTGCTCTGTGTATGTCTCCATGTATAGACCTTGACCATGTGCACTGCTCTGTGTTGTCCATGTATAGACCTTGACCATGTGCACTGCTCTGTGTATGTCCATGTATAGACCTTGACCATGTGCACTGCTCTGTGTATTCCATGTATAGACCTGACCATGTGCACTGCTCTGTGTATGTCCATGTATAGAACTTGACCATGTGCACTGCCTGTGTAGTCTCCATGATAGACCTGACCATGTGCATGCTCTGGTTGTCCAGTATATGAACTTGACCATGTGCACTGCTCTGTGTATGTCTCATGTATAGAACCTGACGTGCTGCTTGTGGTATGGAACTGCCATGGCACTGTCTGTTGTCCATGTATAGAACTTGACCATGTGCACTGCTCTGTGTAGTCTCCATGTATAGAACTGACCATGTGCACTGTCTGTGTATGTCCATGTATAGAACTGACCATGTGCACTGCTCTGTGTATGTTCCATGTATAGAACCTGACCATGTGCACTGCTCTGTGTATGTCTCCATGTAATAGAACCTGACCATGTGCACTGCTCTGTGTATGTCCATGTATAGAACCTGACCATGTGCACTGCTCTGTGTATGTCTCCATGTAATAGAACTGACCATGTGCACTGCTCTGTGTATGTCCATGTATAGAACCTGACCATGTGCACTGCTCTGTGTATGTCTCCATTATAGAACTGACCATGTGCACTGCTCTGTGTATGTCCATGTATAGAACTGACCATGTGCACTGCTTGGTGTAGTCTCCATGTATAGAACTGACCATGTGCACTGCTCTGTGTATGTTCCATGTATAGAACCTGACCATGTGCACTGCTCTGTGTATTCCATGTATAGAACCTGACCATGTGCACTGCTCTGTGTATGTCTCCATGTATAGAACTGACCATGTGCACTGCTCTGTGTACGTTCCATGTATAGAACTGACCATGTGCACTGCTCTGTGTATGTCTCCATGTATAGAACTTGACCATGTGCATGCTCTGTGTATGTCCATGTATAGAACTGACCATGTGCACTGCTCTGTGTAGTCTCATGTATAGAACTTGACCATGTGCACTGCTCTGTGTATGTCTCCATGTATAGAACTGACCATGTGCACTGCTCTGTGTACGTCTCCATGTATAGAACTTGACATGTGCACTGCTCTGTGTATGTCTCTGTATAGAACTGGACCATGTGCACTGCTTGTGTTACGTCTCCATGTATAGAACTTGACCATGTACACTGCTCTGTGTAGTCTCCATGTATAGAACCTTGACATGTGCACTGCTTGTGTACGTCTCATGTATAGACTTGACCATGTGACACTGCTCTGTGTAGTCTCCATGTATAGAACTTGACCATGTGCACTGCTTGTGTAGTCTCATGTATAGAACCTTGACCATGTCACTGCTCTGTGTATGTCTCCATGTATAGACCTTGACCATGTGCACTGCTCTTGTATGTCTCAAATGAATGAGACTCTGGACCATGTGCACTGCTGCTTTGTGTATGTCTCCATGTATAGAACTTGACCATGTGCACTGCTTGTGTATGTCTCATGTATAGAACTTGACCATGTCACTGCTCTGTATCGTCCATGTATAGAACTTGAACCATGTACACTGCTCTGTGTACGTCTCCATGTATAGAACTTGACCATGTGCACTGCTCTGTGTGTTCCATGTATAGAACTTGACCATGGTGACACTGCTCTGTGTAGTCTCCATGTATAGACCTTGACCATGTGCACTGCTGTGTTGTCTCCATGTATAGAACTTGACCATGTGCACTGCTCTGTGTATGTCTCCATGTATAGACTTGACCATGTGCACTGCTCTGTGTTGTCCATGTATAAGACCTTGACATGTGCACTGCTCTGTGTATGTCCATGTATAGAACTTGACCATGTGCACTGCTCTGTGTATGTCCATGTATAGAACTTGACCATGTGCACTGCTCTGTGTATGTCTCCATGTATAGAACTGACCATGTGCACTGCTCTGTGTATGTCCATGTATAGAAACCTTGTCGATCCAGCTGAGGCACTGCTCTGTGTATGTCTCCATGTATAGAACCTGACCATGTGCACTGCTCTGTGTTGGTCCATGTATAGAACCTGACCATGTGCACTGCTCTGTGTATGTTCCATGATATAGAACTTGACCATGTGCACTGCTCTGTGTATGTTCCTGTATAGAACTGACCATGTGCACTGCTATGTGTATGTCTCCATGTATAGAACTGACCATGTGCACTGCTCTGTGTATGTCCATGTATTAGAACCTGACCATGTGCACTGCTCTGTGTAGTCTCATGTATAGAACTTGACCATGTGCACTGCTCTGTGTATGTCTCATGTATAGAACCTGACCATGTGCACTGCTCTGTGTATGTCTCCATGTATAGAACTTGACCATGTCACTGCTCTGTGTATGTCTCCATGTATAGAACTGACCATGTGCACTGCTCTGTGTAGTCTCCATGTATAGAACTTGACCATGTGCACTGTCTGTGTATGTCTCCATGTATAGAACTGACCATGTGCATGCTCTGTGTATGTCCATGTATAGAACTGACCATGTGCACTGCTCTGTGTATGTCTCCATGTATAGAACTTGACCATGTGCACTGCTCTGGTATGTTCCATGTATAGAACTTGACCATGTGCACTGCTCTGTGTATGTCTCCATGTATTAGAACTTGACCATGTGCACTGCTCTGTGTATGTCTCCATGTATAGAACCTTGACCATGTGCACTGCTATGTGTATGTCTCCATGTATAGAACTGACCATGTGCACTGCTCTTGTGTATGCTCCATGTATAGAACTTGACCATGTGCACTGCTCTGTGTATGTTTCCATGTATAGAACTTGACCATGTGACACTGCTTGTGGTATGTCTCCATGTATGAAACTTGACCATGTGCACTGCTCTGTATGTCTCCATGTATAGAAATTGACCATGTGCATGCTCTGTGTAGTTCCATGTATAGAACTGACATGTGCACTTGCTCTGTTGTCTCCATGTATAGAACTTGACCATGTGCACTGCTCTGGTATGTCTCATGTATAGACGTGTCCAGTGCACTGTCTGTGGTATGTTTCATGTATAAGAACTTGACCATGTGCACTGCTTGTGTTATGTCTCTCATGTAATGAACTTGACCATGTGCACTGCTTGTGTATGTCCATTAGTATTAGACATGTACAGCCGGGAGTAAAACACTTGACCATGGTACAACCTGATTTTGTCTCCGTGACTTGCCATGTGATGCTGGTAACGTCTCCCGTTCACTTGCATTTTCATGTCTTTGTTCCCATTATGATTTGCATGTGAATATCGTTTCTTTCAGTATAGAATTGACCATTGCATGCCGTTTTCCATGATAGAAGCATGCATTGTGAGCTTTATACGAACTTCATTGCACTGCTGTGTCGATGATTGCACATAGTAGATTACAAGTCATCTTGTGCATCCTTATAGAGCTGCACCATGTGCATGCTGTGTATGTTTCATGTTTCAGCCTTGGACTGTACATGCTCTGAGTATGTTCGATGTATAACCTTGCCATGGCCTGTCTTATGTCCAGTATAGAACTGATGTCACCGTGACTGGGTGAAACTGATGCCTGTCTAGTGTTCTCATTTCGAAATGTATGTCGCTTGTTTCAAGTGAACTGCATTCAGTTGTTGTAGTCTCATGGTAAAATGAAAGTGCAACTGCCTTTAATAGCTATCAAAGACTGTCACTGCTCGACTTCTCATTTAGAACTTGACATGCACCTTTGGCTCATTAGCTTTGAAGGGCACTTGTGACTATTTCACAGTTACACTTGAGTGCATGCATCTTTGTCTGATGATATGAACAGGGACCATGTTTTGCCTGTGATTCATTTCTGCATCATGTTGTGTTCTTAAAATGAATGTCCACGCCTGTGTATGTCTTTTCCAACACTGTGACAAAAATCCTTGGTCTAATTGTTTTAGTGAAGTTCTTGATCCAAAAATGATTTTGGCAATGTCAAGTTTGGACCACAATGAATAAGCCTACATATTTTTAAGAAAAACCCCCCCCGTTTTTTAAAAATTTTTAAAAATTTTTCATTTTTAAATTTTTTTCCCCTTTTTTTTTTTTTAAAATTTTTTTTTAAAAAAAAAAAACTTTTAAAAAGTTTCAATTTTTTTCCCCCATTTTGGAAAAAGGGTTTTTTTTTAAAAAAAAAAGGAAATTTTGGGGAAAAAATTTTCCCCCAAAAAAAAGGGGGGGAAAAAACCTTTTATTTTCCCCAAAATTTTTTTAAGTTTTTAAAAAAAATTGGTTTGGGGAAAAATTTTTTTAAAAAAAAAAACCAAAAAAAATGGGGGGGTTTAATTTTTTTTGGTTTTTTAAAATTTCATAAAAAGAAAGGGCCCAAATTTTTTGTTTTTAAAAATTTTAAATTTTTTTTTTTTTTTTTGGTTTAAAAACAAAGGGGTTTTTAAAAATTTTTAAAAAAAAAATTCCCCCAAAAAAAACCTTTTTAAAAAAAACCCCCCAAAAAAAAAATTTTTTAAAAAAAAAAAAAAATTTTTGGGTTAAATTTTTTTTTAAAAATTTTTTGGGTTATTTGTTTGAATTAAAAATAAAAAATTTTTATTTTTTTAAATTTTTTGGGGAAAATATTAATCTTGAGTGCACTCTGTGTATGTCTCTGTTAAAACAAGCGGATACAACCTTACAACAATATTGCATATTTCTGGAGAAAGGGAACCCCCTCCCCCCTCCCCTTGTTTTTTTCTTTTTCCTTCATCTTTTGTTTGCATGTATATTAATATATTTCTTTTTACATATGCCTACAATTGCGTTTTCCAATGCAACATGATTGTTGGTTTATACCGGCTTCTTGCATTGTGTGGACAATCTGAAAATGAGTTTCAAGTTTTGTGCATGCCTATACGATGCTGCCCAAACAAGCAGTTTATGGCGGATACCACACAGTATTCCGACTGAAAGATGTATCAGGAGTCAAACCTCTCCACACTGAATCTTAATGCTCCAAAACGGTCACAGTGAATCTTGGGGAAACTGTACCTGTCTAGTGTTCATTTCTTTCGGAACAAGTATCGGCCAGGGCTTGTTTCAAAGTGAAGATTCAGGTTTTTAAGTAGAATCGTGTAAAAAGAAAAAAAAATTGGCCATTTAAAAAGCTATCAAAGGTGTTTCATACACTTCATTCTCAGATAACTGAAAGTGTACATGACCCCATTTGGCTTTCTTACACAATGTACAGTCACGGAAGGGGTCACCTTAGGAAAGGTGCACATTATTTTCACAGCACTTTAAATCACCATTGCCCAGAGAGTTTCATGTCTTTCAGTTCCTTTGTACTGATTAAATTCTGATGATTGGAAAACAGATACCTTTAGTCAAGAAGAAAGACAACAGGGATGGACTGGGTGGGAAATGGGATTAACCTCTTCTTTTGCCTGACCTCTTCGATTTTCCATTTCATGGCATCATCCATGTTGTGCCACTAAAATGAAAGAAATGTCAACACAGTCCTTGTATTGTTTTTCCAACATCTGTTTGCTGGAACCATAATTTTAACTTTTCCCCTTGGTTAATTTGTTTTAGTGAAGTTTCACTGATCTCAAACCTATGGGCAATTTTGGCATTGTTTCAATGTTTGTGGCACCATATCAATGAATTCAAGTCCTCCACCCATCTCCTCAAAAACAAACAAAACAAACAAATAAACAAAAAACACCCCCCCCAAAAAAAAAAAAAAAAAAAAAAAAAAAATATATATATAATATATATATATATATATATAACAAAAAATAAACGAAGCCTTTAAGAGTGGCATAAAGAAAGTAGGACAGCTGAAGGAAGTATGAGGATGAGGTTCACATCTCAGTTGAACAAAAGTAATAGAAGTAAAGTGAAAGAAGGGGGCTTTCATAAATGCAACATATGAAATAATGTGATTAGATGAAAATATGTAAATAATGAAAATAGTGTAAATAATGTGACAATAAGTGTAAATACATTACAAAAAACAAAGTGCATCATGTTTGCTTCATAAATAGATACATAGCTAAATTCAAAAGTATTATTTTCATTCTTGCCAATAATTTGAGAATTAGCCTGAAATTACTCGATTCAGGACATTTAGATCAAGCCGTATCAGATGCACCAAATCTACATGTAAATATGTATTAATTCAAAGACTTTAGATTGAGCAGATCTATCGCTATTTTATGGGTGTTCATGCCCACGCCTCTTTACTTGTACAGTTTAATGCAAATACAATAGCGCTAAATATGAAGCAGAACTTGTCAAATTGAGGGGGAGGGGGATCAGTGTTGGCCCATTGTGAATCGGCTTTGATTCGGCACCTCATCAGCCCATGATGTGTAGTTGAACATTGCAAAATACAACTGCAGAAGAAAAGAAAAAGAAACACCCGAAGGTGCTGGGGAGGACCCAGAGAAGCACTGTCTTCGCCTGCCTTTAGAGCAGTCCTGTACCACCCTTGGAGGCCTGCGCTGTGTTGACGATGGGTACAGGCACGCACAGGACACGCCATTAAGATATCAAGGGACATAACTGCTCCTGAACAGAGGTAAATTAGACTACAGGATGCAGCCCATAACAGCCTCAAAGTAGCATCCCCCATGGGTGTACCAGCCCGTATTTCATGACTGCAGAGCCCACCGGCGAAAAAACACCACCCTCCAGCTGCGAGCACATGACACCCCACAGACCCAACCACCCCTGCCCACGGACAGATGAAGACAGTGCCACTCCAGACACAGCCAAGCTTTCGCCATACGGTCTTATGTGCCCTCAAGAGAGAATCCAAAGTTGTAGTCTTTCCCACTGTCACAGGACTTTCCTGTGGTCAGTGGGTCTTTCCTCACCGTCACTGGACCTTTCTCCAGGGTCAGCCTAGTTAAGGCAAAGAAGAAAAAGAAACACCCGAAGGTGCTGGGGAGGACCCAGAGAAGCACTGTCTTCGCCTGCCTTTAGAGCAGTCCTGTACCACCCTTGGAGGCCTGCGCTGTGTTGACGATGGGTACAGGCACGCACAGGACACTCCATTAAGATATCAAGGACATAACTGCTCCTGAACAGAGGTAAATTAGACTACAGGATGCAGCCCATAACAGCCTCAAAGTAGCATCCCCCATGGGTGTACCAGCCCGTATTTCATGACTGCAGAGCCACCGGCGAAAAACACCACCCTCCAGCTGCCGAGCACATGACACCCCACAGACCCAACCACCCCTGCCCACGGACAGATGAAGACAGTGCCACTCCAGACACAGCCAAGCTTTCGCCATTACGGTCTTATGTGCCCTCAAGAGAGAATCCAAAGTTGTAGTCTTTCCCACTGTCAACAGGACTTTCCCTGTGGTCAGTGGGTCTTTCCTCACCGTCACTGGACCTTTCTCCAGGGTCAGCCTAGTTAAGGCAAAGAATAATATTAATGCAAATACAATAGCGCTAAATATGAAGCAGAACTTGTCAAATTGAGGGGGAGGGGATCAGTGTTTGGCCCATTGTGAATCGGCTTTGATTCGGCACCTCATCAGCCCATGATGTGTGAATGTTGGAAACATTGCACAATGGACGA
>CM031623.1:3024915-3050501 GCA_018398815.1 Conus ventricosus | reverse complement strand
CTGCCCCTGTCTTCTTCTGCGTCCCCATGTCTTCTTCCTGCCGTCCCCTGTCTTCTTCCTTGGCCGTCCCTTCGTCTTCTTTTCCTGCCGTCCCCCTGTCTTCTTCCTGCCGCCCCCCTGTTTTCTTCTTCCTGCCGTCCCCCTGTTCTTCTTCCTGCGTCCCCTGTCTTCTTCCTGCCGTCCCCCTGTCTTCTTCCTGCCTCCCCTGTTTCTTCTTCCTGCCGTCCCCTGTCTTCTTCCTGCCGTCCATGTCTTCTCCTTCCGTCCCATTCTTTTTCCCTGCCGTCCCATGTCTTTTTCCCTGCCGCCCCCATGTCTGCTTCTTCTGCCGTCCCAATGTTTTCTTCTTCCTGTCGTCCCTATGTCTTTTTCCCTTGCCGTCCCCAGGTCTTCTTCCTGCCGTCCCCTGTCTTCTTCCTGCCGTCCCCCTGTCTTCTTCCTGCCGTCCCCCTGTCTTCTTTTTCCCTTTTGCCGTCCCCTGTCTTCTTCCGTCCCCCCTGTCTTTTTCCCTGCCGTCCCCATGTCTTTTCTTCCTGCCGTCCCCCTGTCTTCTTCCTGCCGTCCCCCTGTCTTCTTCTTCCGCCGTCCCCATGTCTTTTTCCCTTCCTCCCCCTGTCTTCTTTTCCTGCCGTCCCCTGTCTTCTTCTTCTGCCGTCCCCATGTCTTTTTCTTCCTGCCGTCCCCTGTCTTCTTCCCCCTCTTCTGCCGTCCCCTGTCTTCTTCCTGACGTCCCCATGTCTTCTTCCTGCCGCCCCTGTCTTCCCTGCCGTCCCCATGTCTTCTTCTTCCTGCCGTCCCCTTGTCTTTTCCTGCCGTCCCCTGTCTTCTGCCTTTCCCCATGTCTTCTTCTTCCTCCCGTCCCCATGTCTTCTTCTTCCTGCCGTCCCCTGTCTTCTTCTTCCTGCGTCCCCATGTTTTCCCCCTTCTTCCTGCCGTCCCCCTGTCTTCTTCCTGCCGTCCCCATGTCTGTTTTCCTGCCGTCCCATGTCTGCTTCCCTTCTCTTCCCGCCCTCTGTCTGTTTTGTTTTTAATACCCCACCCTCCCCCATTCCCCCTGCCCACCTCTTCGGTTTCTTAATTGCCTTTTCGAATTTGTTTTTATTTGTGTGTGTGTGTGTGAATTTGATTACTATAATTCAATTGAGTAAATAAGTATAAATAATGTGCTTTGAGTTCTGATTTGTGAATTTAAACTTTGAATGTATGTTCTGTAGCCATGAATTGTTTCTGTTAGTGGGGTTATATCAAAAGGAATGGCATGAAAATTTCTTTATAAAAGATATTGGTTTGCATTGTGTTATTTTGATTTGAAAAGATTGCACCATTCTAGTGACCATCAAACTAAAGACGGGTGAAAACAGATATTCCCAAAATCCTGACCAAACCACCCTCAACCAGTTTCGGTGGTTTGAGTCAGAATTTGGTATATATCTTTCCCCTATAAACCCACAAAAAAACTACTGTGTAGGATTATCCTTTTCAATACTAATTTACAAATTTTCAGTTTTTAGTTTTTGCTTAATCCTATGTTTTTCCTGATCATTTTTCAAAACTCATTTTCGCGCAAACATTCACAAAGAGTCTCTGTCTTTCATGTGAAATAAAATACGTCCTTTAACTTTCTCAAAAGTTTTTTAAACGAGTTATTTTTTTGACATAAAACCCCAACACTTATCCCGCTGTCTTCCACTGAAAGCTGTTTAAAAAAGTTTTTCTTTTTTTTACTATGTCTCTTTTCCCGAACAGTCATCTATAATAAATGTGTCGTTTTCCTTCAAACAGTTTATAAAACTTTTTCTAAACACTCACTCGTTTTTTTCTAGGACAACAAATATATTTCTCATTTTCCATAAAAACCTTCTATATAAACTTTTCCTTTTAAGTTTGGACAGAAAATCACAATATGACAAAATTATAGCATAAATGTTTTGTAAAAGTCTAGGACAAATTTTGTTTTTCAAAACCATCCCCCCAAAAATAAGAACAAGGGATTTTTGTCAAAAATTTAACGCTCCTAGTTTTAAACAAATTTAATCTAACCAGTTATTTTTTACATACTCTCGTAAAAACTTGTTCGTATAAAAAAAACCCTATAAGGCCCCAAAAAGTGTAAATTAACCCAATTCAGTCTGAAAGATTTTTCTATTTAAGTCAACATTGATTTTGTTGCTTGTTTGTTATGACCTTAAAATTCCTAAACCGTGTGAGAATGACGACAGAAATTTTAAAGACGTTTAAGTCTAAGTTTTTGCCAGCAATATTAATTCCTTTTATAAGGAGTACAACGCCCAAAACCCCACCCCTCCCCAACTTTTAAGACAAAATTTTAAATTTATTGGAAGGTTCCTAATTTCGTTTGGGAAAGAACTGTAATTTTTTGTAGAAGTTCTTTTAAAACCGTTTTTTTTTGGGGAGGAGTACTTTTTTTTCCATAGGGGCGTTTATTAAATCTTTTTCGGCTATGTCCTCGGGCAAAAGACTACAGAAAGGGGCCAGATTGAATGTTTTCTGAAACTTTTTTGACGGCTAAAAATGAAAGGGGCTTATGAATTAAAAATTTTTATGTCCCATTCTAAATATGGTTCTAAGTGCCATTTTGCTTCGGGTTTTCGAACTATTTTATATTCTACTGGCCAGCATTATTTCTTCACATTGCGTATTTTTCTATTTTTGGGAAACCTTTTGTTGTGGCCAACCCTTTACGTTTTTTAATCCCATCTTTGTGTACTCAAAACCTACAAAGCGCCTATTCCACCGTTCTGTTCAAAGTCCGCAACGTCTGCAAGGTCTTTTAATTCTAAAGTTAACACCTCACAGGCGCTAAAGTAACTCCTGATTCTTCTGGCCGCACGACATTTTTTAAACAATATTATTTTTTTTCAAAACAATTTTAGGTTTTTACATTCAACTTTCCCCCCTTGTCTTTGATTTTTATATTAAAAGTCCGACCCCCCCACAAACTAATCTTTTAAAATGAAATTAGGGAAATTGTAAATTTCATAATCACATTTTGCGCTTTCCCGACGGAAAAAGCTCTAAAACAGTTGAGGGGCCCTTTCCCTCATATAAGTTTTTTATCGTGCTCACTCACCCAAAGAACAAAAGGTAATGAAGTAATGCAAGTCGAGCGGATTTTTCCCCTCATAAATAGTTTTGTTTGACGTAACTCTAAATCATGATTGTCAGCGCAAAGCCCAACATTTTAGCTAGCTCTTTTTCAAAAAAAAGTAACCCCCCTTTTTCAGGCTTGAATATTTAAAATTGTTTTTTGATTTTCATTGTTAAGTTTGAGAGTAATGTTTAAGTTACTCATTTCTTCTTTTATGAGCAAAACCCTAATAACCATAGTATTTTTAACTGGCTAAATTTGGCCCCCGTTTTGGGGCAACTTTTTGAATCTTTTATTTCCTTGGGGGCTTAATTAAACCATACACTTTGTAAAAAAATTTCATGGAGGGGACCTTCGGTTTCCCGATTGTTATCAATAGCATGTCTAAAACGGGAAAAGGGGCTTTATTGTTTTTGTTACAAACATTTTAAACGAAAAAAAAAGGCGTTTATACGATGCAAAATTTCGCTGGGCCCACTACAAACTTTAAAAAATAACAACTGATACTCTTGACATTTCTGTGACTCAGTCTGAGCCTTTTAAAAGGTTTTGTACTCCATTGAAGAGCTATCTTTAAACCCCCCATTAAAAAACGACCCCATCCCCAAAGGTGGTTTTTTCCAAGCGTTTTACAAACCCGTTAAACTTTGCTGTGTTTTGCGCTCAATGGTTGTGGGGTGGGCGTATGCCAAACATTTTAAAACACCCCGATCCTTTGGGAGGTCATGTATGATTTCATTTCTATTACACCTCAGGGTATTTTGACTGAATTTCAAGCACCATTGCCAAATGACAAACCGTTTAATCCATTCAGCAACAGAATAGACATGAGGCTTTTGAAAGGATCTGTAACGAATTCAATATTAATGTTAAGGAAGACTTTAGACAAAAGTTGGATCTTAATCATGGCCTAGGCACCCCTTATTTTTGGGGCGTGCACAGAAAGTATAACTATGACTGGAATCCTCCTACACATCTTTCTCTTCGGGCACAGGGGTTCACCTCGGGTCCATAGAGCAAGAGCATAAAACAGCATGGACAACATTAATATAGACACTTCTAAGGGCCTAACAAGGCAGGAATAGAACGAATAAACGACTCTGTTCGTACTTATGTTTGGTGTTTGCTAGGTTCGCAAGCGCAAACGAGATGGGAGCATAACAGATCCTTCTACGGTTTTGATGCACAAAAACAATACTTAGCAAATTTAGAGGACCCTTTAATTCTACAGTTGATTTACCTTCAAGTATTAAAAGGTACCAAAATGTTTTCAATACGCAAGATCGAAAGTAGACTTTGCTGTTTGGGACCGCTTATACATGCTGCCTCTGACCTCAGACTCCAGATAGGCACAATAATAAACTACAATAATGAAATCCTTGTGGCAGGCAATGAACAGAGGTCGAAAAAACGAAATAAATTCTGAGCCAGTAATATTTCAAGCAGTAAAACAAACACCCAAGAAAAGTCATCCAATCCCCTTGGTCCAAAGCCCAGAGACCCTTGAAGTCAAAAAAAATAATGACCATGAATAAAGAAAAAACGGCACTTGTTGTTGTATTAAAAGGCATAGGGTTTCTCGGTCTTTATCTTACTAAAAATTAACCCAACTATTAAGAGAACTAAGTCCATAAGTGCTCGGCCATAAAGCCAAATACTTTGCCAGCAGTAACAAAGCCAGCTAACAACACCCCCTAATATACCCGGTTAAAAACGGCCATGGCTTTACTGGCTAAATTTTTTTAATAAACTTGCAAGATGATCAAGCTGTTTTTTTACCCACGAATTATCAGGCGGCGATGGAGTTGATGGGGATGGGGGCACTGGCTTTGACCACCGCCGCCTGTATATCCATCACTAGTGTACTTATTGCAAATCCTAAGGCTGTTATAATGCTTACTAATGTGACTCCTTGCTCTCTAAACAGTGTTCATATTCGTTCTGCTAGCGTTGTGTCTTCATATAAAATTCTTTGGATAGTTTCTCTTATTCTATTCACTTGAGTTCGTAATTGTTCTCGGTTGGTAGACAGCACTTCTAGTCTTGCTGATCTTTCTTGCTCAAGATCTTTTAGTCTTTGGGTTATTCTTTCTTTAATATCATGCCCTAAGTTGGCGTCATCAGCCTCAACGAGTTTTTCTTTTTCTCTTTTTATATGCTCATCTGTTTCACCCAGTTTTGCTAAATCAAGCATGATCAAGGGCCGTTATTTCTCGCATGGGTAGCGGGGGGTCGTGTATAGTTTTTAATGCTGTTTCTTCTGAAAAACTGGTTTCTGCTTCTATTGCATTTATTAATTCGCCTGCTGATTGATTTAATTCTTTAAGTTCCATGTTTTGTATTTGGTTAGCTGTTGGGAGTTCCTGCAGTGTGTTTTGAAGTTTAGAAAACTGCCTCCCCCCTTAATTTCGGTCTAACAAGGCCAAGGCGATTTCGATCGCCCGCTCTAAGTCTTTGTCTAATTGTTTCCATGCCCACAAACTTTGATGGGTCTCGTTTATCTGTAAGCCGAACAAGTTGTCCTTGATCGTTTTTCACAAACAAATGGTCATATTCGTTTAGTTCAAAATCATCAGGGGCTATAAATTCGGGAGGTTCTTGACCTAAACTTTGGTAAAATGATTTGACCTTACTTTCTGTTAATTCATGCCGCAATGATGAGCGCTGAGCGATGCTGCGTCAAAGGAGTCATTTCACTCATGTCGTCTCCAGGATCAAAAACATCATAATCTTCTTCGACTTCATTTCCTGCCATGTTTTTAATAATTAACTTTTTATTTTGTTTTATAAAAATGTTGCAAACATATGGTTCAATTCTTGACCGCGTAGAAGACTGAAAGAGCCTATGGCGTGAAGGGAAATAAACAGAATATTATTGTTCCAAATAATCCGTCTACTATTGATGCAGATCAAATTCTTACTGTCAAATTTCCAGACCTAGGAGCAGATGAAGTGATTGTGACAGACTCTGCGCGACTTACTTTCAAAATAGAACTTGAATCAGCAACAGACACAAACAGGACAGTTGTCAGAATCTGGGACGGGCAATCGTTAAGAAAATTTCTATAAAACTTGAGGGGCAAGAAATATTTTCTTTACATAATGCAGACATATTTTTAACCTATTCTGATCTATGGCTAACCGAGAATGAAAGGAATGATCTTGCGTTTCAAGGAATCGAAAATAATGAAGCACTAAAACACAGAATAGGCGCTGAAGATGCTAAAGACGGCAAAAAGTATGTAGCTGTAAGTTATGCGTATGGAAATCGCTTTTCCATCCCCTTGGATTTTTGAGTTGTTAAGTGCGCATGCGCCATACTTTCAAGGAGCATTAAAAGACAGATTGTCATATGAACTAACTTTTAATGAATACAAACGTGTTATCAGATCATCAGACACCGAAGCAAAGTACAGCATTTCTGACATCGCGTTAGAGTTTGACATTGTTAGCAACCCTGACTTAGCAAGGTTGATTGAGCATCAATATCAGGCAAAATTAGCAATATATTACGAAAGAGTGATTCACCATTCTACACATCTAAAAAGTAGGGCAGACACTATATGGAATTTTAGTTTTAGTGTCTCAGCAAGACCACTCAAAGGTATTTTATTGCTGTGCGAAGATGAAGAACCATTTAAAAGACAAACTGAAAAGTTTCTTAATCCTAAAATAACGAAAAGTACAATGTTCAATTGAGGGTAGTCCTAACCAAATCTACGCTAGCGGGCTTAAACCTTATCAGCGCCCCATGGGCCGGCCTTCTCGTGGCGGGGGTCTTTCTAGACCAACCTGTGCCCACCCCTTTTTCTTGTCTTTCCTAATGTTCTGCCTACCATGTCTTTTGCTATCTCTTTTACCCATAAAGTCTCCCCACATCATCTGCAGCCTCTATGTCGTCTTGTTTCTTCCTTCCCGGTTCTTCAGTCTGTTCTTTCATCTATCTTTCCAGTCTTCCTTTTCAATGCTTCTTTTTCTGAGACCTATCGGAGTGGTGGCCCTAAGTCGCTCGCAATCTAAGGTGCTGACACTGGCCAAGAGATGTATGGCTCTGCGTTAGTGAGTCACTACAGCAGTCCTGTCTGGTTTTGAGGGACAGTATCAGGCAGATGGACGCCCTGCGAGTTCATATTCACATGTCCTTCGTAGGGCCATCCATTGTCCCTTCCCTAGCACGGCAGCTCTCCTAGGGTGACAGTTAATTTCCTGCCGTCATTGAGGCTACGCTCTATGAGTTATCAAAATAGTAATTCTAAAAAGACAGAGAGAAAGAGATTCAGACTCAGATGAGGAAGTAAGAGAGGTGGCTAAGAGAAAGGGTATTCAAAATACATGGCCAAGCTTCCTTTTGGTGGAAGCAAAGACTCAAATGAATCCATAGCTCGGATTTCTCCCTTTGCCATTTCTAAGTGGTTTGAGGGAGTTTCTTCCACAGGTTTCAAAATGATCAAAAAACTCAGATCAGGTAGTTATCTTGTCAATTGTGCGACAGAAGCGGCGTCTCGATTGTTGTTGAAAAGAGATGGATCTCAGCTTATGCATATCACAGTGAAGGTTTCTATTCATCCCTCTCTCAATTATTCGAAAGGGGTGATTAGATGTGCTGATCTAGTGGACTTGCTGAATCAGAAATTCAGACTGAGATGAAAAGTCAGGGTGTGTTACAGGTACATAGAGTCAAAATCTCTAAAGGAAATAACGTAATTGAAACTACACGCTATTCTTGACTTTGCTATGTCATCTCTCCCGGAGTTTGTCAAAGTGGGTTATGTTCGTGTGAAAGTTTCACCTTTTGTACCATCTCCTTTGAGATGTTTCAAGTGTCAACGCTTTGGGCATTCCAGTCGAGCCTGTCGGGGTCAGGAGATCTGCCGTGTCTGTGGTCGAAGAAGCATGATGGGGCTTGTACAAATGCTGTATCCTGCGTCAATTGTAAGGGTGATCATCCAGCAAATTCCAAAAGCTGTCCAGTGTGGAAAAAGGAATGCGAGATTCAAAAAATAAAGATTGTGACGGAAAGTTCGGGGGAGGTTGGGGGGGGGGGGGGGGGGGGTAAATTGGGCGAGGTTAGTGGGGGAGACTGGGGGAGCGGGAAGAGGACTGTGACGGGGACCTACCTGACTGTCGTATAGGGAATATTTCGTCCATGTCTCACTTTCCTTCTTCCTCTGCTGCTGGCAGAGAACAACTAATCAACATCTCTCTCTCTCTCTCTCTCTCTCTCTCTCTCTCTCTCTCTCTCTCTCTCTCTCTCTCTCTCTCTCTCTCTCTCTCTCTCTCTCTCTGTGCATAGGTGTGCGTCAGATGGAGGGGTTGGAGGATATGGTGGGGGTGGTGATGTGGTTATGTTTAAGTATTTGTGTGTGTGTGTGTGTTGTGTGTGTGTGTGTGTGTGGTGTGTGTGTGTGAGAGAGAGAGAGAGAGAGAGAGAGAGAGAGGGGAGAGAGAGAGAGGGGGAAGGGGGAAGTAAAGCCTAAAAAATGAACTGGCTATCAACCACGTAACCATTGATTTACTTTGTTCTGTGCGTCTTGTGCTGGTCACTTGAGTTCTTTGGTGTTAATTACTGATGAAGTTTGAAGTCAATTTTTCATTTGGCCCTCCTTTTTGTATTCAGCTTTTATGCTCGCATGAATGTTTATTGGATTGTATTACGGTTGGTGTTGTTTCATTGAATGACACAAGAAAGAAAGAAAGATAAGAAAGAAAGAAAGAGACAGAAAGAAAGAAAGAAACAAGTAAAATGAAATTAAAAGAGAAACCAATGAAGTATTTTTAAGAACTGAAGTGTGAATGAACAAATCACTCATTGAATGAAGAAATGTTCAAAGTAAGAATAACAATGTTAAGTAGAAAGATTTGAATACGCAAAAATAAACTGATCAGTAACCAATGTAATGAAGAAAAAAACTGTTCTCTCTCTCTCTCTCTCTCTCTCCTCTCTCTCTCTCTCTCTCTCTCTCTCTCTCCTCTCTCTCTCTCTCTCTCTCTCTCTCTCTCTCTCTCTCGCCCCCCATAGACCAGGTCATTTGGAGTTTGTAGTGAAACACGGAAAACGTTTTTAATGCATACAAATGAATCTTTTCAATTTGTATAGAGGCAACTTCGAGGCCCATAACTCAGCTCCGTACTTACCATGGGTTGAATCTGAGAACAGAAACAACACTAAAAGCAATGTCATAGACTCGTTATTGAGCATACGCAATTTCTTTAGGATACAAAGTAAACATTGTTTAGCTCTGTTCACAAGATCATCGCAAGCAAATCTGACACTGAAACAGGTTGAGAAATGTATACCTAAGTACTTATAGACCTTTACCACCGACATAGCTATTCCATTATACATCCATTTTCCCTACGCAGCAGATATCCGCCTTTCTAAACACTATAATATTACTTTTTGCCATGTTTACCTTCAACTGGAGAGATTCAGTAGCTATTCCTATATTCTTTAACTGATTTTGCGGACCATCTGTCTTTTCTGATATCAATACAACGTCATCAGCTGACAGGAGAATTAAAATCTCCAAAGCATCATTGACGGACTAACAGATATCCTTTTTTTTACTTTCAGTGGTTAGATACATTCGTTACTGGCTAAAGATAACTCGAATGCCCCAGAAAGTTACCGCATAAAGCGTACAAAATGTTAGCACAGCTAGACGCTAGAGGTAAGAGCAATGGGGCTTCTAAAGTTAGGTTGAAACTGTACGAATTGGTTTTGGTTTTGTGTGGGAGAATCAGGGTGCAGATGACATACATACTTTTCCGTGTGTTTCGCCAAACATTAATCGATTGTAGCTGGCAAAGATGGAATTCCATGTTGAAGACAGTCACGATTTGGTATTTACAGATTGCTCAAATCCTTCACATTGTTTTCCAAGGTAAGTTCAAGGTAAATCTATGCAGATTAAGAGACATATTAAATACATTGTCAAAAAATTCAGGTTTGGTGTATCGGATATCTGTGTACATTTAAACCGTTACAGGCCTTTGGATAATCGTAATTTTGTATGTCCACTCTGAGTACTTAAGAAAACCTTGTTTCTTTAAACTGATTATGCTAATGGCATCATTAAATGAAAACACAATTAAGCAGTTCACTTTGTATTTGTATTAAGGCATTTAAAATGCAAAATGACATGTTATAATGATAATGATAATAAGGACAATTTCTATAGCGCCCATCCTAACAACGTAGGCTACAGGCGCTTTACAAGTTTCAATATTCAGCATCTAAAAATATAAACAGCACCACACACACACACACACACACACACACACACACACACACACACACACACACACACACACACGCACATACACATTCATATACCACACACGCGCGCACGCGCGCTCGTGCGTGCACGCACATACACACACGCGGCGCGCTGCGCGCGCGCACACACACACACACACACCATACACACACACACACACACACACACACACACACACACACACACACACACCCCAATTCTATGTTCACGAGCCATAAACAAACACACACACACACACACACACACACACACACACACACACACACACACTTGCGCGCGTACACATGCACACTCTCACACACACATCGTCGCGCGCCGAGCACACACAAACACACACTGGAACATAATGTCGGATACATATGCACAATATATAAGACGGTGAACAACCCTTTTGTACACGAGCAAAGTGTGCAAGTGACATGTAGTAATTCAGTAATATTTCAGGTGGTATTCTGCAACTGGCGTTTGAACAGATACGTTTTAAGTGCAGACTTGAAAGTCACAAAGGAAGGGGCATGACGTTGATAGAAAGGCAGTGAATTCCAGAGTATTGCCCTAGAAAATCAGAATGTCCTAAAACCGTGCTGCTTTCCGTTATATGAGGGATTTCGAAAAATTCGGTCATCACAGGAAGAACGGAGGGGACGTGTAGGGATGAATATTTCGAAGCGATGAGAGGATTAGTTGAGCGCATCACTTGTGATAACCTTATAACATAGACACGCCGACTTATACTGAATTCTGTGCTCGATTTTGTGCCAGTGTATTTCTTCAAGAGATCCGAAGTATGATGCTGTTTGGCACCTTGAAGATAAGGCGAGCGGCTGAATTCTGAATACGTTGTAGTGCTGGAGTATGGGCGGGTAACACCAAGGAGAGAGCGTTACAATAATCTGGTCTTGACAGAATGCAGGAAGACGCCAAACGTCTTCGTGGCCTGTTCTGTAAGAAAGGCCTGATAGAGCTGACGCCACGGAGTTAAAGACCGTAAATTATGTCTTAAATTAGTTAGATAGGTGACTTGCGCGGTTTGATATGTATTCACCCCTTCTATAGGCTAAGCCTTTACGAATAATGAAAAAAAAAATAAACGTCTACGTCTCTCTCTCTCTCTCTCTCTCTCTCTCTCTCTCTCTCTCTCTCTCTCTCTCTCTCTCTCTCTCTCTCTCTCTCTCTCTCTCCCCTCTCTCTCTCTCTCTTTCTCTCTCTCTATTTGTTTTCCAATACAAGGTATGTTTAATCCAAATCATTGATCTGATGACTAATTGAAGGTGGGATGACTTTTGTTTAAGGTGGGGATTCAATGGAGATGTCCTCCGACTACACCCCCTCTTTCCCACCACCTCTGCCTCTTTATCCTCTTCTTTCTCTTCAGGAAGCTCAGTGAAAACACAGTTAAGTCTTTCTTTAAAGTTACAACCACTGTCTTGCTTTGACAGATGAACTAAACTATTTTACTTATCTTTCAAACCAGCTTTGCCACACATTCCGGCATTTTATGCCTGACCCTCTATTCTCCCCGCCCATCTCCTACACTCTCCAATTCACTTAAGTCGAAACATGGACAGAGTTCCTTTTGTACAACCTCCTACACAAGAGCAGCGTTCTGTCAGTTCTCTGAATAGATATGTTGAAACTCCCCAGCCAAATACGACTTCAACTGTGATAGAAAGAAAGCGTGTGCACGGGAGACGATGTGCAGTGAAAGGGTTACGAAAGGAACATTTTCTTGAACAACAAATTGAAACTGTTGAATCTGATTGGTCTTTTTTTCTGTTTAAAGAAGGCTTCTTGGATCGTTTTGAAAGAAACATCACACAATTTTGAATAGGTCTAAGGCAGACTGAGAAGGGAAGTCAGAAACTATCTCCATGAATTCAACGAAGACTAATTCTGTCTTCAGTTTCCATTCATCCAATCAAGAAAGCCGGTCCGTAATGATTCTTCGGTTAAATCTGAAGAGCTGGAATTGGATGGAAAAGCGGGAAGGGCATGGGCATTTAAACCCCCAGTGAATAGATTCCCCTGGACAGAGTTTCTTCCTTGAAACAATAAGGCTGAAGTCATCGAAACATGTCAGCATTGCACACCCTAGAACATTCAGAACATTGGAAACAATCAAGTTCTTTCTAATCACTGAGAGACAAAAGAAGCGTTGCACACTGTAGAACATTCAGAATACTGGAAACAATCAAGTTCTTTCTAATCATTGAGAGAGACAAAGAAGCGTTGCACACTGTAGAACATTCAGAATATTGGAAACAATCAAGTTCTTTCTAATCACTGAGAGACAAAAGAAGCGTTGCACACTGTAGAACATTCAGAATATTGGAAACAATCAAGTTCTTTCTAATCACTGAGAGACAAAAGAAGCGTTGCACACCGTAGAACATTCAGAACATTGGAAACAATCAAGTTCTTTCTAATCACTGAGAGACAAAAGAAGCGTTGCACACTGTAGAACATTCAGAATACTGGAAACAATCAAGTTCTTTCTAATCATTGAGAGAGACAAAAGAAGCGTTGCACACCGTAGAACATTCAGAACATTGGAAACAATCAAGTTCTTTCTAATCATTGAGAGAGACAAAAGAAGCGTTGCACACTGTAGAACATTCAGAATATTGGAAACAATCAAGTTCTTTCTAATCATTGAGAGAGACAAAAGAACACGATGGAGGGACTTCATGTCTGAAGTAAGAGACTGCCGGGCATAGGAGACCGCTCAGTCTTGGGGCGGGGGGAGGGGGGATAATGGGGGAGCGAGTTACAACGAATAGATTGTGAAAAAGAGGAAGGGCACCAACTGGTTACTGTACAACAGTCATTGAATGTTACATGTCGTCTTTGAATCCAACACACCAACTGGTTACTGCACAACAGACATTGAATGTTACATGTCGTCTTTGAATCCAACACATTAACTGGTTACTGCACAACAGACATTGAATTGTTACATGTCGTCTTTGAATCACAACACATTAACTGGTTACTATACAACAGTCATTGAATGTTACAGTTAATCTTTGAATCCAACAACCAACTGGTTACTGCACAACAGACATTGAATGTTACAGTTAGTCTTTGAATCCAACACACCAACTGGTTACTGTACAACAGTCATTGAATGTTACATGTCGTCTTTGAATCCAACACACCAACTGGTTACTGTACAACAGTCATTGAATGTTACAGTTAGTCTTTGAATCCAACACACCAACTGGTTCCTGCACAACAGACATTGAATGTTACAGTTAATCTTTGAATCCAACACACCAACTGGTTACTGTACAACAGACATTGAATGTTACAGTTAATCTTTGAATCCAACACACCAACTGGTTACTGTACAACAGTCATTGAATGTTACAGTTGTCTTTGAATCCAACACACCAACTGGTTACTGTACAACAGACATTGAATGTTACA
Organism: Conus ventricosus; assembly: GCA_018398815.1. NCBI lineage: Eukaryota > Metazoa > Mollusca > Gastropoda > Neogastropoda > Conidae > Conus > Conus ventricosus. The sequence goes on along the minus strand of CM031623.1, from coordinate 3,036,683 downwards.
TGTCGTCTTTGAATCCAACACACCAACTGGTTACTGTACAACAGTCATTGAATGTTACAGTTAGTGTTTGATCCAACACACCACTGGTTACTGTACAACAGTCATTGAATGTTACATGTCGTCTTTGAATCCAGCACATTAACTGGTTACTGTACAACAGACATTGAATGTTACATGTCGTCTTTGAATCCAACACATTAACTGGTTACTGTACAACAGTCATTGAATGTTACATGTCGTCTTTGAATCCAACACACCAACGGTTACTGCACACAGACATTGAATGTTACATGTCGTCTTTGAATCCAACACACCAACTGCTTACTATACAGCAAGCATTGATCTGCCATCTTTGAAAACGAAGACAAATCGCGCGCTTCCCGTGCAAGATCGGGGGTGGTACGTCCTTAAGATGCAAACAGTGCTATTTGGAAATAGCGGTTTTCACCAGAGAACTCTCCGTGACGTATCCACTGGCGTCGGAAGATATTTTGCATCGGGAATGGGGATGAATGGGAGGGGAGAGGCGGGAGCAGAGGGGTGAGTGAGGGCCGAAGAGATATCACTGCCATGTTCCAATGTTTTTCTTATGAAAGCTAGGAGGGGTGATGGTGTTGGTGGATATTCTTATGAAAGCATAGGAGGGGTGATGGTGTTGGTGGATATTCATATGAAAGCATAGGGGGGGTATGGTATTGGTGGATATTCATATGAAAGCATAGGGGGGGGGTGATGGTATTGGTGGATATTCATATGAAAGCATAGGGGGGGGGGTTGATGGTATTGGTGGATATTCATATGAAAGCATAGGGGGGGGGGGTGATGGTATTGGTGGATATTCATATGAAAGCATAGGGGGGGGGGGGGGTGATGGTATTGGTGGATATTCATATGAAAGCATAGAGGGGATGATGGTATTGGTGGATATTCATATGAAAGCATAGGAGGGGTGATGGTATTGGTGGATATTCATATGAAAGCATAGGAGGGGTGATGGTATTGGTGGATATTCATATGAAAGCATAGGAGGGGTGATGGTATTGGTGGATATTCAAATTCTTATATAAGCGTGGAGGGGGGGGGGGGTGAGGGGGGGGGTTGAGTTACAGGGGAAGGGTGGGAGAGGTGGGGGAACATATTTCCAAATTTTCATAAAATCAGCGTGTGGTGTGTGTGTGTGTGTGTGTGTGTGTGTGTGTGTGTGTGTGTGTGTGTATGTGTGTGTGTGTGTGTGTTGTGTGTGTGTGTGTGTGTGTGTGCGTGCGTGCGTGCGTGCGTGCGTGCGCGTGCGTGCGTGCGTTCGTGCGTGCGTGCGTGCGCGCGCGCGTGCGTGCGTCGTGCGTGCGTGCGTGCGTGCGTGTGTGTGCGTGCGCGTGCGTGCGTGCGTGCGTGCGTGGTGTGTGTGTGTGTTGTGTGTGTGTGTGTGTGTGTGTGTGTGTGTGTGTGTGTGTGTGTGTGTGAGTGTGTGTGTGACCCACATGCATTCTTGAAAAAGAGGGGGATAAGGCAATGTCTTATTTTTCTTAATTTTAGGAGAGAAAAAAATTATTGCTGAATGACAACCTAGCTGTGTATGGCTCCTGGCGGTCTGCTGGGCTCTGAACAATAGGAATGCAGTTCCAGGTGAAGAAGAGCTGGGCTCTAAACAATAGGAATGCAGTTCCAGGTGAAGAAGAGCTAAGTGACGGTTTGGTGAGTGGTTATAATCATAAACAGATTTAATTCATGGAAGTTGGATGAAAACGAGTTGATTGTATGAGACAAGCATCCATATTTCATTGAACACATCACCGACACACTGATTGAACTACATTTGATGTACAAAACTTGCATGGCGGTTTAATGGTGCCCTAAACCGGTTCGCGATCAATAGGAAGTCACATTGTTCTGAATGGCTACAGGCGATTCTTCAAGTATGTGGCATGTTGTTCGTGGCCTTTAATGAAACATGTCTTCAGACACACGGGTAACAGCCACAATGAGGCATGGAACATTCGTTGTTCTTACTTTCTAATGAAACATGTCTTCAAAACACCGGGTAACGGCCACAATGAGGTATGGATCATTCGTTTTCTTACTTTCCTAATGAAACATGTCTTCAGACACACGGGTAACAGCCACAATGAGGCATGGAACATTCGTTGTTCTTACTTTCCTAATGAAACATGTCTTCAAACACACGGGTAACGGCCACAATGAGGCATGGAACATTCGTTGTTCTTACTTTCCTAATGAGACCTGTCTTCAGACACACGGGTAACAGCCACAATGAGGCGTGGAACATTCGTTTTTTTTTTATACTTTCCTGGTGAAGACTCGTGCCTAAATGTGTGACAAGGACAGACCTGAATCAGACAGCTAAAGACAGACTGTAAATGAAATAAATCGACAGACACAGTGACAAAAACAACCCCTTTGGCTGTTTAGTAGATGCCGCACACCAGTCTACTCTCAAATTCGGTGCAGATTGGTCCAGACACACAAGACAAAGTTTATGCGATGAACACATCGACGGACATATTGATGAAAATGTTTGATGCGTTGATTCTGTATGGTTTGAATGACGCATGCCTCAGTTCATACTAAATTAGGGACACATTGATCCTTAAATGGCAATGTGAGAGGGGTGGGGGTTAGTTTTCATTGGTTTTGACAATCAATATTTTAGCAAGTACTCACGTTTTTCTTCAAACCGAGGGAGAGGGGAGGCGAAGGAAAGGGAAACGAGGAAAAAGGTCAAAATGACACAGTTCAAAGGTCAAAATGACACAGTTCAAAGGTCAAAATGACACCGTTCAAAATATGAAGAAGGAAATTTTACTCTTCTTTTGTGGTGGAAGTGACAGCATATAGCTACTATAGTGACAAGATGGAAACTGACTTCTTTTGTGCTTCTTTACGATCGAGGTTACAGTATTTAGCTGCAATAATGAGAGATGAGAGAGAGAGAGAGAGAGAGAGAGAGAGACAGACAGACAGACAGACAGACAGGCAGACAGACAGACAGAAAATCATACATTATCCTCTCTCTTCTCCCTTGTATGATGATATTACTATTCTCTCGGTCCTCCCTGTTTGATAATACCAGTACTCTCTCTGTCTTCCCCTGTATGATATCACTATTCTCTCTGTCCTCTCCTATATGATGATATCACTATTCTCTCAGTCCTCTCCTATATGATGATATCACTATTCTCTCAGTCCTCTCCTATATGATGATATCACTATTCTCAGTCCTCTCCTATATGATGATATCACTATTTCTCTCTGTCCTCTCCTATATGATGATATCACGATTCTGTCTGGTCCTCTCCTATATGATGATATCACTATTCTCTATGTCCTCCTCTGTATGGGGATGCTATTATTCTCTCTGTCCTCTCCTATATGATGATATCACGATTCTCTCTGTCCTCTCCTATATGATGATATCACGATTCTCTCTGTCCTCCTCTGTATGGTGATATCACTATTCTCTCTGTCCTCCTCTGTATGGTGATGCTATTATTCTCTCTGTCCTCTCCTATATGATGATTTCTCGGTTCCAAGATGGTGTTCCCAAGGGAGAAGTGGCCAGGCGACTTCATGTGTCCATTTCGGTCATTGTCCGACTGATTCAACGCTTCAAAGCCACTGGGATTGTTCACGAAAGACGCAGATCTGGTCGACCGAAGAAGACAACACCACGTGACGATCGTCTCATTGAACGACAAGCCCTGCAGACAAGAACAGCCTCTTTCAGCATCATTCAAAGGCAGTTCAGGGTGGCTACTAACATCAACATCAGCCAGCAGACCATACGGAACCGCCTACATGGGTTTAATCTCCGTTCCCGTCGCCCAGCAGTACGGCCACGCTTAACTCCAGCCCATAGGGCAGCACGCCGCGCCTTCTGCGCACGTCACGTGAGGTGGACACGTCAGCAATGGTCCCAGGTCCTGTTCAGTGATGAATCACGCTTCACCCTTCACCACAACGACGGCCGACTGAGGGTCTGGAGGCGCCCAGGGCAACGCTTTATTGACGCCACTGTCCAAGAAAAGGTGGCCTTTGGTGGAGGCTCTGTAATGGTCTGGGGGGCCTTCAGCCTTCACCACAGAACACCCTTGTATCATGTACAGGGTAACCTGACTGGCATCCGATACCGGGATGAGATCCTTTGACCGCTGGCTGTGACTACACTGCAGCAGATGGGACCGAGGGCTGTCTACCAGGATGACAACGCTCACCCCACAGGGCAAGGGTGGTCAACGACGTCCTGCAGCAGTCTGGAGTCAACAGAATGGAGTGGCCAGCATGCAGTCCCGATCTCAACCGATTGAGAACCTCTGGGATGAGCTGGATCACAAAGTGAGGAGCCACCCCCCTCCCAGGGATGCCCAACACCTCTACCAGATGCTGCAGGCTGAGTGGCAGGCGCTTCCACAGAGGATCTTCACCAACCTGGTCAACTCGATGAGGACTCGCTGCGTCGAGTGCCAGAACACCATGGTGGTTACACGCATTACTGAGCTTTTGGGAGCATCAGTATGCCCTGTCTTGTGATTTCAATGACTTTGGGAAATCAAATTTGGATACGTACCCACTTTAATCAAATGTACACACCAAACGATTGCTCGAGATTGAAGGCAATTGTGCATCGTTATCACCAAAGAATGGAATTAAATGTTGGCCAAACTTCAACGCATTGACTTTCTTATTTTGACAGTTATGAATGTTTGTGAAAGTGAACCTTAACTTTTGTGTGTAGTTTATATCTGTGTGTGTGTGTGTGTGTGTGTGTGTGTGTGTGTTGTGTGTGTGTGTGTGTGTGGTGTGCGTGCGTGCGTGCGTGCGTGCGTGCGGCGCATGCGCGCGGCGCATGTGTGTGTTTAGATACATGCATACATACATACAAACAAACAATACATACATACATACATACATACATACACATATACACTTGTGTTCATGCCACACCTTTATCCAAGTCCACCATGCCCAGTATCCATATCGACCACACCTGTATGCATGACCACTGTCAACTTCGCTCGTGACACATAGGTGTAGGGGAGGCAGCCTCTGTGTTTGTATGCCTTGCTTTAGGCAGAGTTACTTTCCTTAGATTGTCGCTCAATTTGCGTTTGTGAAAGTTTTTGGTTCTACTCTACTTCTCGTTGCTGAATCCGGTTTTCACCACAGTACCACTTCAGGAGCCAGCCGTCATCCTACAGTTTGGTAACTGGACGTATCGGCCACATAGACTGTCTTTGGGATTACCTCAAGGTTCTCCCCTCAACCCTGTTTTATACAATGTTTACACTAACAGCCATGCAGACATCAATAGAAACGGGATTGCTCGAGTGTTGACACTAGCAGATGACGGTCTGATCTACAAAACATCAAAGAATGCCCAAGAAAGAACCAAAACAGTCCAGCAGCAGCTGAACCACATTACTCAGTGGTGTCTAGAAACTGGGTCGTCCATCAACTCTACAAAAACCCACACATTGGTCATTGGTCTGCACTCTCATTAATTAACAAGACATTAGGACAATTACCCTCAAAGGCAACTTAATCAGCTGGCAACCTACACTATTTGGGAATAGCTTTGACAGAATGTTGACCTTTAGAAAACATGTTTAGAATATTGTTCTTCATGCAAACAGGGCCTATGTGCTATGAAAGCAAATGCAGCTAAAGGCATTGAATAGCACCATCTCTACCGACTGTATCACGCACTTGTACTCAGTTGGATTGATTGTAAATTAGAGCTTATAACACTGTCATCTTCTTAAAGTAGAAATAATTCACAATGAACCAATCAGATGCATGCTTGGAATCACGATGTATACACCAATTGAAACTATGCGATACCTGCTTGATCTTCATTCAGCGCAGGAAAGGGAAAAGTATCCAGACCACCTCAAAAACAACTCTATGAAACTGCCGTCACTCAAGCTCTTAGAAGACGCTGTCGAGAATGGTCAGATGGCAACACCAAGGCAGACATTCCGAGGCATGTAGAAAAGTAGTGGTACAAAAGAAGACAGCCATTGTCATATGTCAGAAACAAAAGCAGCAGTCCTCCTAAGGGAAGAAAACAAAAGGGAACCAACTCATCAATTCACTCCCGGCAAAGGTGTTTGGCTGCTTTACTGACGGCTTATAGTGGAGGGGTAGAGGGGGGTTGTTCATTTGGAATCACCAAAGACCCATCACTGAGGGTGGATGCGTAGCTTTAAACCTTATCTTAGTAGGTTCATTATAACTGCAACTAAACTACACCTTCTTAGGATGAGCCTTGTAACATGACAGGACAGATGCGCAGGTGTTGATTTTGAATTTTTGACGTGAATGTTAGACCATATGTGAACAGTGCTAGAATCCCTGACCTTTTCTCTTTGTTTGACACCGAGGCAGTCTTCAAACAGGCCATAGAACAGAGGTATACAGATGAACAATACGGCCATGCAGGCAATGGACGACTAGATAGATCGATGAAGAGTTAGCTTTCCTACCCAACGCTCGGAGGGTCAAGAGGCAACCCACCGGAGGAGACACTGCACTGCTGGTGACCATTGGTGACCAGATTCATGATAGGAAGTTTGGAATTGCAAACACCTCCTCCCAAGTATACCCACACTTCGGATATCTCAGTTTTGATGGATAGTTTTTTCAAGAAAAATTAAACAAAAACAAAACTATGAATGATAAACTTTCATAAATGCAGTTATCCAGGAAACTATGTGCACTGCTTTTGATTGTAACTGCACAGTGGGTACAAATGCTCATTTGTCAACATTCAGCTGTTTGTTTTTACAATAAAGGGATGTTCCATCAATTTCAATGACAAACTGAAACACGCAAGACCTGGTTATCACCAAAAAACACTTGAGACACTTGAGTTACTCATGTATGAAGAAAAAAAAGGCGTGTGTTGTAGAATGCTAAGAAGAATGTAAATTGGAAAAAGAAGTTAAGACAAGACTGTGACCAACTCCTCTTTTGTTACTGTAGACCCCACGGTCCTGCTTCTAAAGACAGTTTAGCACGTTGGATGAAACAAGTGTGAACAGATGCAGGTGTTTCTGGTTATGCTCTGCATAGTCTGAGAGGAGCAGCAACTAAGCAATGAGAGAAGGGAACCCATTAACGGACCTCATGAAATCTGGCAGGGTGGTAAATTGCTCACTTTCAACCGATTTCATAACCAAAACCATTAATGAAGGACTGTAGAACCGTGTGTCCAAAAGACCAGCTGCCTTTTGAACTACTTTGAGAAGATAGCGAACTTAAGAAAGGGGCTATGACAATCAATTGTTGTTGAGTCTGTGTTGTTCATTGCCAACAGTTCAGAAATATTGTGAATGAGGTTGGTTCTGGACACAGGTGTCTTGCCTTTAAACTCTGCTTTAATCCTTTCATGTACGCGTTCAACACCATGCCCCCCTCCTCCCTCCCTCCCTACCTCCCTCTCTCTCTCTCTCTCTCTCTCTCTCTCTCTCTGATATCAGCCAATTGTGTACTCTCTGTCTTAGGGACGTAGCAGTGTGCGGACGCAAAGTGAAACAGCCTCCGAAATTATGTTCTTTTTTCAAAGTTAACATGCTGTGACCGAGCGCTGAGTTTTTAATGACAGTGTGTGGATTACGTGCTTCATCTGGATTCATATTATATTTGTTGGGTTTCCTAAAGGAAAAGGAAGTTATTGATGATTATTCGTTTTTTCTCTTAATACAAAACCATCACGGATTCTCGTGGACTTCGGATCAGCCCTCCTTTGCGACGTGCTGTCTTGATCTTCGTTGAAGGCCCTGAACAGCGCCCAGTTTTGTTGATCTGCAGCTGGCCACTTAGCACAGCTCCAGGTCCGTCGTCTCAGCTCGGGTAATTTGGACCGGATTTGCGAAGAGGGCTGTGGTGTTCTGGTGCCTTGTGGACATCATCTGGCCACTTTCCACTCCTACCGACGTCGTTCCTTCTCTTCCATTGGTTACCTTCCTCGCCGATGGACACTGGAAGGGTTCTAAGTGCCTGTACTAGTGCGTGTGTCTCGTGCAGTGTGTGCAGCCCTGGCGCCAGCTGTGAAAGCTGGGTAATCTGTGCCTCAGCCATCTGTTGTGCTCTTCAGCCCAACCCTTCTTCTCTCATGGTGTTCGTCTCCCAGGACCTCACCAAACAAGTACGTACTTTGTTTATCCTCTTTAAAGGGGACCACGATGTGTGGAGCTTAGTCTTTGATTTGTTGGCAGTTTACTTGGCGCGCCGCCTTCTATTCCATTACCCCCTACTCCTCCCAATCCCCCACTCCCCGTTTTCTCCTGCTCCATTACCAAACCCCTATCCTTATCCTCTTAGCTCAAAGTGTCACTGGTTTCAGCGACGGGCATGGCTGTTTATCGGCACCATGTAGTTTTGAACCAATCTTGAACATGAGTTGACCTGTGATATCTCCCCCTCCCTTCCTCACTCCCCACATCCCCTCCCACCCTGTCACTCACCAACATCCACCCCCTCCCACAATCACTCCTTCTCTTCCACCCTACCCATGCTTTCACAGCCATGTTTATCTGTGGTCCCCGAAAAACAGTGACGCGCTTGTGACTGGGTTCCCAGTTTGACCATTTAAAATAGGACCCCAAGCAACTCATATCTTAAAATTCATTACACCTCCCTTCCCAATCGCAAGACATATATTTTACAAACGTTTTATTGGTGACGTTTATACATACAGACCAGAGTTCAGCGTACGTGAGCTGCCGACTACGCCCAACCTAATCGGCCTTTGTCCTCAGCGACCAATGCCGATTTTTTCCTCTATCCCCACCAGCCTTCCCCAGAGATTGACGTGTACCGGGACCAAGGTGCAAGTCACTGTACCACCCTGAAACTCATCTCCAATCACTGTCTTTTACACGACAGGTACTGTTCTTGTACAGGGAGGAAATGGCCCTGCGGTATGTGTTCGAATCACTAACCAGGTGATTCGAACAATCTTTCATTGACCCGCCCATGATTCCCATCCCAACTCACAAGGCTGTATGCGACAACCTGGTCTGACTTTCCCCTTCCCTCCCTGAAGCGTCCCTTCTGGTCCCCTCTGCTGCACAGACATCCCTAGGCCCTGTATGCGAACAACCTGTCTGACTTCCCTTCCCTCCCTGAAGACGCTCCCTTCTGGTGCCTCTAGTGATAGAACGTCCTGCACAGGACATCCGCCTCCCCATGGACCTCCTCATCTCCCCCTCCCCCTCCCCCCCCCCCCCTCCCCCCCCACAGATTGCATTTGATGGACCAGCCCAACCTCCATCCCTCCAGCCAGCTCTGATACCACTCCGTCCCAATCCACATCCTCGCCAAAGCCTGCCCCCTACGGTCCCGCCACAGCGCCCGAGGGAAACATGCACACACAGTTCACCCCAGCACTCACCACAAATACTCCACATATTTCAACAAAGCAGAAGAAAAAGAAACCGAAGCTCTTCTCAGTCAAAAATGAGCATGCAAACACCCAAACGAAACAAAACCAACCACTGCAACTCCGATGTGACAACACCACGCCACCTCTCCATACAAGCTACACAAAAGCGGCACGCAGCTTGCGTCCTCAAAATCAAGCAAACCACCACGCCAATTCCTACGCCTACAAATGTAAACCCAGCAGTACACAACCTCAAACAGAAGGTCAAAATATAGGTCAGAAACTATTGTGAAAGGTTTCAAAACTCTTGACTCTCACACAACATGTATTGCCGATTAGAAGCAGAAAACAACCACCTGAAAATCTGTACCAAAGGACTCAAAACACCTCAAACAAACTCAGTTTATACTCACCCAACCAAAAACTAAACCACACCATCTGGCAGCCATACTGATTCTGCTCTGTCCGCCTTCCCCACCTCCAACAAGTTCCTCCATACTGCTCAGCGTTAATGAAATGGGGAGAGTGGAGGTTCAGAACGACTCAGAAGGAAACAACATCACTCTGATCAGCCACAGTGCAGACACAGTACTACACTACAAATGTCCCCCTCAGTTCCAACAAAACCCAGCAATAACATCTCAGATAAAGACATAACTGCTCAGCCACTGACACTAACGGCTGGAAAACAGTCCTCAACAGAAACTACCACCACAGGAACAACAAAGAACACCCAGTCAAAGACATGTGGTTCATGATGCAACTCAAAACAGTCAGGGTAGACTAGCGCAACAACACATTATCACCTCGTCAGCTTCTAGCCAACTAGGGTTGACACTGATAATCTTTAATGTCATTTTAGGAGAACTCAGCCATACGTAACTATACCTCAAGCCTCTATTGTACAAAGGGAAAACCAAATCATCATTTCCCAGCTCACGTCGTGATCTTATTCTTTGGGGCTTAAACACTTTCCCACCAACAAAACACACAGCAAATCTAGTACACATTGGACAAACCTCAAACTACTCATCACGAAAACACAGGGGCACAGCTGATCAAAACATCAAACGTTTTCCCCATAACTATCTCCTCCACATCCCCCCAAGGGGACAGCATTCCAAAAAGACCGCCACCTCCCAACTTGACCCTACACAGTGTGTGCCAAGAAAACTTTTAATTGCCGCCACACCTCCTTTTCATCACCAAAACAACCCCCCCGCAAGGACATTACACTGATCCCCTCCCCCCCCCCAAAGGGCACAACTTCGTCACCTAAATACCCGCCCCAAAATCTGCAAAACCCTGCTGAACGCCCTTTAAAGACTTCGAACGGGATGCATCCTCGCACCCCCGGGCCTCCCGCTACGATAAACACCAAAGAGACCGGGCCATTTGGGGTTTTTCTTTTCCACAGCACCCTCGACCGCCCCCCGCCCCGGTTCTGCACCACCAAAATCCGGGATCAACAGGGGGTCGTTCCCATCCCCCCCTGCGACCCACACCCTACCCCTGTCTCATCTTTACAAACCCGGGGTCCCCTACCCATCCGCATCTCCGGCGACCCGACATCCCCTTAACCCCCCACCTCCGGGACCCGATTTTCAACTTCCCCAATTTTTTGCCCCGCCCACAAGGGGGTTTGTTTCGAACTCAAAATTTAACATCCACTGTGTGGGGGGTGTGTTGGGGGTGTGTGTGTGTGTGTTTGGTGGGTTTTTGTGGTGTTGTTGTGTGTGGGGGTGGTGTGGTGGTGTGTGAATGCGAAGTGCGTCGCGCGTCGTGTGGTGTTTTGTGTGGGGGTTTTTTGTTTGTGTGTGTTGTTTGTGTGTTGTGTTGGGGTGTGGAAACGAGCGGGCGTTTTTGGGGGGTGTGGGGTTGTTTGTTGGGGTGTGTGTGTGTGTTGTTTTGTGGTGTGTGTTGTGTGGTGTGGGGTGTGGTTGGGGCGGGTATAAGGGGGGTCATAGTGTTTTGTGTGCGCCCGCTGAATACAAGCGCCGGCCGCCATTCGTGAGACGCAAAATTTTTATACAACCCACTATTTAATACAAAATTTCTCAAGTTTAAATACCCAACCTCACCATTCCCAAACCCCCCCCCCCCCCCCCCCCCCTTACCTCCTTCTTATTGGTTTCGTTTTTTTTTTTGTTTTGTTTTTTGTTTTTGTTTTTTCCAAAAAAGTATATCTTTGGCACCATACACAAAATGTTAACACTCATTTTTTTCTTCGCGGCCAAAAATCGATTTTTTTATTGTGCTACACTTTTTCCCATCTCTCGTTTTTTGGGCTGAGAAAAACTTTTGGGGCCGCCCCTGATTGGGGCCAGGACACTTCCACCGCCAAAAATTCTGAATCACAATATAA
>CM031623.1:2992425-3014976 GCA_018398815.1 Conus ventricosus | reverse complement strand
TTTGGTTTGCCTTTGTTTTCATTGTTTTAATCCACAAAAAACGGGTTCAAAAAAGTCTTAAATTTTAAAAAAGTTTTTTAACCAAACAAAAGGGGGATGTAAAAATTTAAAACATTTTTTTCCAAAAACCCCAAATGGACTTTTAATTTTTTTAAACCCCAAAAAAAAAAGGTTTTAAAAAAAAATTTGTTTTTCAACCAAAAACAAGGTTTGACAACACAAGTTTCATTTAGCCCTTTGAATCCAACACACCCAATGCCTTCATACAGGAAGCATTGACCTGCCATCTTGAAAACGAAGACAAATCCCGCGCTTCCTGTGCAAGATCGGGGAGTGGGGGGGGGGGGGGGGGTACGTCCTTAAGATGCAAACAGTGCTATTTGGAAATAGCGGTTTTCACCAGAGAACTATCCGTGACGTATACACTGGCGTCGGAAGATATTTTGCATCGGGAATGGGGATGAATGGGAGGGGGAGAGGGGGGACGCAGAGGGGAGTGAAGGAGGGCCGAAGAGATATCACTGCCATGTTCCGATTTTTTTCTTATGAAAGCATAGGAGGGGTGGTGGTGTTGGTGGATATTCAAATTCGTATATAAGCGTGGTGGGGGTGGGGGGAGGGGTGGGGTGGGGGGTGGGGAGGGGTGGGGGGGGGGAGTTACCGGGGAAGGGTGGGAGAGGTGGGAGGAACATATTTCCAAATTTTCATAAAATCAGCGTGTGTGTGTGTGTGTGATGTGTGTGTGTGGTGTGTGTGTGTGTGTGTGTGCGTGTGCGTGCGTGCGTGCGTGCGTACGTGCGTGCGTGCGTGCGTGTGTGTGTGTGTGTGTGTGTGTGTGTGTGTGTGTGTGTGTGTGTGTGTGAGCCACATGCATTCTTGAAAAAGAGGTGGAATAAGGCAATGTCTTATTTTTCTTATTTTAGGAGAAAATAAATTATTGCTGAATGACAACCTGTGTATGGCTCCTCGCGGTCTGCTGGGCTCTAAACAATAGGAATGCAGTTTCAGGTGAAGAAGAGCTAAGTGACGGTTTGGTGAGTGGTTATAATCATAAACAGATTTAATTCATGGAAGTTGGATGAAAACGAGTTGGATGTATGAGACAAGCATCCATATTTCATTGAACACATCACCGACACACTGATTGAAATACATTTGATGTACAAAACTTGCATGGCGGTTTAATGTGCCCTAAACCGGTTCGCGATCAATAAGAAGTCACATTGTCCTGAATGGCTACAGGCAATTCTTCAAATAGTGGCATGTTGTTCGTGGCCTTTAATGAAACTGTCTTCAGACACACGGGTAACCAGCCACAATGAGCATGGAACATTCGTTGTTCTTAAATTTCCTAATGAAACCTGTCTTCAGACACACGGGTAACAGCCACAATGAGGCATGGAACATTCGGTTTTTTTTTTTATACTTTCCTGGTGAAGACTCGTGCCTAAATGTGTGACAAGGACAGACCTGAATCAGACAGCTAAAGACAGACTGTAAATGAAATAAATCGACAGACACAGTGACAAAAACAACCCCTTTGGCTGTTTAGTAGATGCCCCAAACCAGTCTACTCTCAAATTCGGTGCAGATTGGTCCAGACACACAAGACAAAGTTTATGCGATGAACACATCGACGGACATATTGATGAAAATGTTTGATGCGTTGAATCTGTATGGTTTTGAATGACGCATGCCTCAGTTCATACTAAATTAGGGACACATTGATCCTTAAATGGCAATGTGAGAGGGGTGGGGGGTTAGTTATCATTGGTTTTGACAATCAATATTTTAGCGAGCTACTCACTTTTTCTTCAACCGAGGGAGAGGGGAGGCGAAGGAAAGGAAACGAGGAAAAAGGTCAAAATGACACAGTTCAAAGGTCAAAATGAACAGTTCAAAGGTCAGAATGACACAGTTCAAAGGTCAAAATGACACAGTTCAAAATATGAAGAAGGAAACTGATTTTTACTCCTCTTTTTGTGGTGAAGTTACAGCATATAGCTACTGTAGTGACAAGATGGAAACTGACTTCTTTTGTGCTTCTTTACGATAGAAGTTACAGTATTTAGCTGCAATAATGAGAGAGAGAGAGAGAGAGAGATAGAGAGAGAGAGAGAGGAGACAGACAGACAGACAGACAGACAGACAGACAGACAGATAATGTATGGTTAGGTATAAACATATTAAGAGAAGGTGTCAGAGAGAATGTAGGATTGCTCACTCCAATTATGTTAATTCGATGATTTCAGAAGGTGATCATCAAAACAAGAAATTATGGTCTTACATAAGGAGTAAAGGACAGGACAACATTGGATTCCAGACCTGACAAACAACCAGAATAACTAATACAGGACCCTGAAGGGAAAGCAAATTTACTAAACAAGCAGTTTTGTTCAGTTTTCTCAAATCCCAAACATTTAATTAACGTTAGACTAAAGGATGATGACAAACTCCCTGAAATGCAAACATCAAAGTAACAAAGCAGGAGTATTTAAGTTACTGACCAACATCAATGAAACAAGCTACTGGTCCGATGACGTCCTGGCAAGCTCTTAAAATTATGTGCCAATGAATTGAGTGAGGTATATACCAACTACTTTACCAAGCTTCGCGGACCAGGGATAAAACCTGATGAGTGGCGAGATGCGGCATTGTTCCCCTTTTTCAAAAAGGGTGACAAAACAAAAGCAGAGAACTATAGACCTGTATCTCTTACATCCATATCAGCAAAATTACTTGAACACAAAAATATACTGTTCAAAAAAGAAACGCAACAAATAATATTTTGGAATATGATGCAATATTTTCATATTCCCAACATGAATGATGTTGACAAATAGCAGAATTGATTCCCCCCGTTCCTCTGCCATGTCAGTGTAAAAAGTTTTCAGCCAAGCCGTGCGATAAACACGTGCTTTGGGGGGCTAAAATCTAGCGCTGTAAACTTTCGACTGTCATTTGCAGACGGGAAATTCACGTGCAAAGCACAGTATACAATACTCACAACACCTCAATAGCAGGGGATAAAAGGGGTTTGGCTTCATTGAAAAGGAAACCAGAAACGAAAGGAAAGAATGCAAATCTGAATACCCAACAACGAGAAAATGCGATAGGCCGGTTGCAGGCCGGACAGAGTCAAACGGCTGTTGCCAGACATTTCAATGTGGCCAGAAGCACCATCAGTAGGCTTTGAAACCGGTTTGGAACGACGAGGTCAACAGCAGATCGACCTCGTTCAGGACGGCCAAGGTGCACAACCCGAGCCCAAGATCGCTACATTACGCTCCGCCATGTTCGGGGTCGTTTCCTATGTGTCTCCTCTACAGCCCAGGCCATCCTGGCCACCAGAGTGAAGCGGGCAAACCGTACGCAATCGTCTACATGCTGTTGGAATGAGGGCTCGAAGACCAATTTCCCAGGACCCGTTATGACTTAGCGCATCGCCAGGCACGACTTCAAGGTGCATAAAACATCTTCCGGGGGCTGTTCATCGGAAGGGAGAAGGTTTCATTCAGCAACGAATCACATTTCCTGCTGCAACGCCATGACCGGGGAGGGTCTATTGCAGAATGAATGAACGCTATGCAAAAACTGGTTGATCAGGCCCCTCCCATGGGGGGAGGGGAAAAAGGTATGGGGAGCCATAAATTTCAGTGGCAGAACCCCCCAGTACTGGTCCGGGACGACTTAATGCTCGCGCTACATTGCAAAAAATCCTCCAGCCTCCTTTCTTCAACCCGGGCTGCTCCTGGTTCCATTTTATGCGCAATGCTCGGCCACACTCCCCATTTAAAACACGACTTTTCCTGCTGCCAACAACGTCAACTCCTTCCCGGCCCTCTTGTACCGGAAAAACCCCAATAGACACTTTGGGGAAAGATTGGATCGGCCAGCCGTGCCCGGGTTAATGCCCCAAATGAACAGAGTTTGGTTCCAGGCCCTTCAGAGGGGGGACACCATTTCCACTGGGGTCTTCCGCAGTCTGCTCACCCCTCCCCAGGCGATTCGGGGTGTGACTGCTGCACGGGGAGGAACACCCCTTTACTGACGTTCGAAAGTGTGACTCTTCTGTTGACCCTTTGGGGCACGTTTTTTTCAACGAAAAATCAGATAAGCCATTTTTTCAATCACCCCACTTTAACCGTGTTTTGCAGTTACCGAAAATGTAAATGTTTTGAAAATAGTAAAGGCGGGTGCCCAAATTGCGCTTTTCGTTTTTTTTTTGAACAGATATTTAGCATAATGGCCCATCTTGACAAATATGACTTTTAAAATAACCCCGCATGGTTTTAGCAGCGAAGGAGTTGTGAGACTCAACTTATAACAATTTTCAATGTTTTTAATAACCGTCAAAAACAACAGACAGAAAAATAGATGCAATTTTAAATTTAATTTTTTAAAGCCTTTGAAAAGGTTGCCATGAACCTGCTGTTTAAAATTTAGAACACATGGGTTGGCGGGTTTTGCTAAAATGGGCAGATACCCGTGGGGGAAACACAGAAAGTTTTTTGGGGGGGTCGTCACCCATTGTAAACCATTTTGTCAGGTTACCACGGGGAACTGTTCGGGGGGCCCTTGTTTTTTTAATTTATATAAATGACTAAGTAGAAATCTCTCTCCGGGAATACTATGGTTTTTTTGCAGAGCAGCTTAGTATATAGAATAATCAAAAGCAAAAATACACGCATTCTAAAAGAAATCTAAACGCTTTACAAGATTAAAAAAAGAACTTGAAAATGTTTTCATCCCAAAAGTGCCAAGTGTTGGTATTTTAAACAAACCTCCCCAAATTAGATCAGATTATTCTATCCTAATACTTTTCTTAAAGAAATTTAATGCTGCAAATATTTGGCGTGATATAGATAGTGCTAAAAGGGAAAGAACATTAAATTTTAGTAGTAAGAAAGCAAAAAACATCTAGTTTTCTTTACGGAAATATCAATGATGCCCCCAAAAGGTTAAAGACACTGCTAAAAAAACCTGGTTAACCAGTACTGGAATAGGGTTTGCTCAGTTTGGGATCCTTTACCATCTAAAGGACATTGAAACCTCGAAAAGTTCAAAAGAGACAGCCGGTTCGAACGGGGAACCACATCAGAGAAAAGGGAATACTAGGAAAACATGAGGAAATTAAAGGAAAACCCCTTAGAAGGAGAAGAGCTTTTATCAAATTAACATTTTCCAAAAGGGAAAGGGGGCTAAAGATGATTTTCCAATGGAAAAAACAGTTTGAATAAAAGACACCGGGAGTGGCGGTCAATGTTATCCCATACCTGCATCAAATATGCCCGCCACTCACACTCTTTTATCCTTTTTTCTGTACGGCGTGGAATCACTGCCGGTGCCATCAAATTGCCACAAATGCAATCTCATTTAAAAAAAAAAATTGATACACGTTTTGAGATCGCATATTGACGATTTTCATTTCAACTCCCCAAATATTTTATTTTACCGGGGGCCAATTTTGGCCATTGTTTTTAATTTCTTGAATACGATGCGCCCCTTGTTGCCAAATTTGCTCCAGGGCCAACTCTGATCGCACTATTTTTATGTTTTTTTTTTTTATTTTTAAAAACATGCGCGCGGGTGACCAACTTTTTTTGGGGGGAACCAGTATTTTAGGAAAAAGAAGAAGAAGGAATCATTCATTTTCCTCACCTTCTCCCTTATATATGAATTACTATTCTCTGGGTCCTCCCTTTTTAAAATACCACTCCTCTCCTGTCCCCCCTTATGAGATATCACTATTGTCTCTGTATCCCGTAGAAATACCACTATTCTCTCGTCCCCTCGTATGGTGATACCTTTTCTCCTGTCCCTCCAATATGATGAATCACTTTTCTCTCTGTCCTCCCTATATGATGATATCCTTTTCTCCTGTCCTCTCCTATTGATGATATCACTTTCTCTCGTCCTCTCCAAATTATATATCACGATTCCTCTGCCCTCGCCAAAATTTATGATATCTTTTTCTCTTTTCCCTCTCCTTATGATGATACACCGTTCTCTCTGTCCTCTCCTATATGAGGATATCACATTCTCCGTCCTCTCCTATATGATGATATCCTATTCTCTCGTCCTCTTATATGATGATATCACTATTCTTGTCCTCTCCTATATGATGATATCACGATTTCTCGCCCTCTCCTTAATGATATACTTTTCTCTCGGGCCTCTCCTATTGATGATACCATTATCTCTCTGTCCCTCCTATAATGATACACGATTCCTCTGCCTCCCTGTATGGTGATGCTATTATTCTCCTGTCCCTCCTATATGATGATATCACTTTTCTCTCTGTCCTCTCCATAGATGATATCACTTTTCTCTCGCCTCTCCTATTGATAATCACTATTCTCTCTGTCCTCTTCCCCTATATGATATATTTTCCGATTCTCTCTGTCCTCTCTTAGGGTGATACCCTTTCCTTTTCCCCCGGATGGGGGCATTATTCTTTCTGTCCTCTCCTATAGAATGTTTTTTTTTAAAATTTTTCCCCAAGGAAATCCAAAGGGACTTATGTTCCATTCTCATTTGATATTCAACCCCAAACAGCCACGGGGGTTTTTTCCTTTAAGACCGACGGTCGGCCGAAAAGACAACCCCACGGGACGATCGCTCAGAACACAACCCCTGCAACAAGAACAGCCTTTTCCCACATCATTCAAGGCATTTCCCCAGGGGGTACTAACATAAACATCAGCCACAGACCTCGGAACCGCCTACATGGGTTAATCTCCTTTCTCGTCGCCCCCCGTAGGGCCCACGCTTAACTCCACCCCATAGGCAGCACGCCGCGCCCTGCGCACGTCAGGGAGGTGGACACGCACAATGGCCCCAGGTCCGTTCGTGATGAATCACGCTTCACCCTTCACCAAACGCCCCCGACTGAGGGTCTGGAACGCCCAGGGCAACGCTTTTTTGCCCCAAATGTCCAAAAAAAAGGTGGTTTTGGGTGGGGGTTCTAAAAGGCGGGGGGGGCTTTCAGCCTTCACCACAGAACCCCCTTGTAAATGTACGGGGGGAAACCGACTGGCATCCGAAAAGGGGATGAGATCCTTGCCACTGGCTGTCCACACGTGAGATGGGACCGGGGCTGTCTACCGGGCTGACAACGCTCCCCCCCACAGGGAAGGGTGGTCAACGACTTCCTGCAGCAGTTGGAGTCAACCGAAAGGAGTGGCCGCATGCGTCCCGATCTAAACCCCTTTAAAACCCTCTGGGATGAGCTGGATCGCAAAGTGAGGGCCACCCCTCCCCCCGGATGCCCAACACCTCTCCCAGAGCTGGGGGCTGAGTGGCAGGCGTTCCAAGGGATCTTCCCCAAACCCTGGTCAACTCATGAGGACTCGCTGGCGGGGCCCCAGAACAGCCTGGTGGTTACTAGCTTTTGGGAATCAGTATCCCCTGTCTTGTGTTTTCAATGATTTTGGAAAATCAAATTTGGAACTACCCATTTAAAAATCAAATGTACCCACCAAAATTGCCGAGATTGAAGCAATTTTTTATGGTTTCCTAAAAAAATGAATTAAATTTTGGGCCAAAACTTCAACGCATTGACTTTTTTATTTTGACAGTTATGAATGTTTGGAAGGAAACCTTTACTTTTTGGTGTAGCTTATATATATTAATATATATATATATATTAATATTATATAAAAATATAAAAATTATATAATATATTTTTGTGGGGGGTGTTGTGTGTTGTGTTGGTGGGGTGGTGTGTGTGTGTTTGCGGGTGAGTGGTGTGTGCGTGCGTCGTGCGTGCGTGGTGCGTGCGTGCGCGTGCGCCGGCGCGCGCGTGGTTTAGATACATGCACCAACAAAAAAAAAACAAAACAACACTTTTAAACCTGTTTCGTCACACCTTTATCCAAGTCCCCATCCCATACCATACGCCACCCCTGTATGCATGACCACTGTCAATTTACCAAGTCAACCCCCATATCCTATCGCCCACCCCTGTATGCATGCCCACTGTCAACTTACCCAAGTCCACCATCCCCAGTATCCATATCGCCCCACCCGTAGCATGACCATTAAACTCTCCAAGCCCCTCCATCCCCGTATCCAATAAACCCAAACCCCTGCATGCATGACCACTGCAACTTACCAAGTCCACCATCCCATATTCATATCGACCACCTGTAGCAGACCCTGCAACTTATCCAAGTCCCCCATCCCCAGTACCCATATCGACCACCCTGTAGCATGACCACTGTAAACTTCGCTCGTGACACGGGTGTAGGGGAGGCAGCCTCTGTTTTTGTATCCCTTGCTTTAGTCGAGTTACTTTCTTAGTTTGTCGTTTCAATTTTCGTTTGTGAAATTTTTTGGTTTGCCTACTTCTTGTTGTGAATCCGTTTTCCCCCATAGCCATCAGGACCCACCCGAACCCACAATTTGGAAACGGACGTATGGGCCACATAGAGTTTTTGGGATTACTTAATGTTCGCCCCGACCCTGTTTTTATACAATTTTTTACAACCCTGTTTTATACAATTTTTACACAAACAGCCTTGCAGACACAAAGAAAAAAGGATGCCGAGTGTTGACCTAGCGATGACGGTCTGATCTAAAAAACATCAAAAAATCCCCCAAGAAAGAACCAAAACAGGCCACAGCAGTGAAACCACATTCTCAGTGGTGTCTGGAAACGGGGGTCGTCCATCAGCCCTACAAAAATCCCAAAAGGGGCGCCTCTCATTAAAAAGAATCAAAAAACCCCCTCAAAGCAACTTAATCAGCTGGAAACCACACTATTGGGGGAGTAGATCTGACAGAATCGCCCTTTAGAAAACAGTTAGAATATTGTTCTTCATGCAAACAGGGCCTATGTGCTAAAAAGCAAATGCACCACCCTCCCCGACTGTATCACGCCCTTGTACTCGGTTGGGATTGTTTGTGAATTAGAGCTTAAACACTGTCACTTTTAAAGTAGAAAAAATTCACAATAAGCAATCGAGCATGTTTGGAATCACGATGTATACCCCAATTTGAAACTATGGATCCCGCTTGATTTCATTCAGCGCAGGAAAGAGAAAAGATCCAACCACCTCAAAAACAACTCTATGAAACTGCCGTCACTAAAGCTCTTAAAGACGCTGTGAGAATGGTCATAGAGGGAAAACCAAGGCAGAAATTTCCGAAGCAGGTAGAAAAGTAATGGTAAAAAAAGTAGCCATTGTCATATGCAGAAACAAAAGCAGCAGTCCTCAAAGGGAAGAAAACAAAGGGAACCAACTCATAAATTCACTCCCAAAAGGGTGTTTGGCTGCTTTACTGACGCTTAGGGGGGGGGGGAGAGGGGGTTTTTAATTTTGGAATCCCAAAGAACTTATGGGGGGGAGCGTAACGTTAAACTTTATCTTAATAGGTTCCCCATAATTGCAACTAAACACACCTTTTTTAGGATGAACCTTGAACATACAGGAGAGAGTCGGGTGTTATTTTGAACATTGACGTGAACTTTGACCACATGTGAACGTGCTAGAATCCAAACCTTCCTTTTTGTTACACCGAGGCAGCTTCAAACGGGCCCTAGAAAAAGTATACAGAGAACAACGGCCATGCAGGCAATGGACGACTAGATAGACGATGAAGAGTTAGTTTTCCCTTTTCTCTCTCTCTCTCTCTCTCTCTCTCTCTCTCTCTCTCTTCCCTCTCTTCTCTCCTCTCTCTCTCTCTCTCTCTTTTCTTCTTCTTTCTTCTTTTCTCTCTCCTCTCCCTCCCTCTCTCTCTCTCCTCTCCTCTCTCTCTTCTCCCTCTCTCCTCTCTCTCTCTCTCCCTTTTCCCTCTTCTCCTCTCCCCCCTTTCTCCCCTTTTCCCTCCCCCTCTCCCCCTCTTCTCTCTTCTCTCTCTCCCTCTCTCTCTCTCTCTCTCTCCCCCTATCTCTCTCTCTCTCTCTCTCTCTCTCTCCCTATCTCTCTCTCCTCTCTCTCCCTCTCTCTCCCCTCTCTCCTCTTCCCTCTCTCTCTCTCTCTCTCTCCTCCTACTCTCTCTCTCTCCCCTCTCTCTCTCCTCCCCCTATCCTCTCCCTCTTCTCCTCTCTTCCTCTCTCTCCTTCTCCTCCCCTCTTCTCCTTTTCCTCTCCGTACGCTTGCTCGCCGTTTTTTTTTTCCCAACCCCACAAGTTACCCCCCCCACTTTTATTACCCATTTTCAGAAAACTTGTAAAACAACCAATGCACGCGCGTGCGCGCGCCCGCACACACACCACACACACAACACACACACACCCACACACACACACCACACACACACACACAAAAAACACACAAACACACACACACCAACACACAACACACACACCACACCACCCACACACACACACGCACACAGTGCACATACCACACAAACCACAGCACCACCCACATACACACATGCATCACACACACACAACACACACACACAACACACACACACACACCACACACACACACAACCCACCACAAGCGCGCACACACACAGGGGGCGTACACACACAAAAAAAACACACACACACACACACACACACACACACACACACACACACACACCACCACCACACACACCCACACACACATATTCTCTCTCTCTCCTCCCTCTCTCTCTCTCTCCTCTCTTCCTCTCTCTCTCTCTCCCTCTTGCTGTTTTTTTCACTCTGCCCAAACCCAAAAAATTTTGGGAAGGCAGAAAGAAAATCCGTTATCTCTAACGATTCACCCATTCCAACATGTAAATGCAGCTCCCCAATCACATATCTCTAACGATTCATTATTCCAACATGTTGCACCCTCTCCCAATACATGTCTCAACGATTCACCATTCGAAACATGTAAATGCAGCCTTGCCAAGTCACAGTCCAAAGTTCATCCCTCAAATGAAATGCGCCTCTGCCAAGTCACAGTCTCAAACGATTCACCCCTCCAACATGAAAATGCAGCCTCTCCCAAGTCACGTCCTAACGTTCATCCCTCCAACATGTAAAGGCAGCCTCTCCCAAAGTCCCATTCTCTAACGATTCCCATCCAAAATGTAAATGCACCTCTGCCAAGTCACATTCCTAACGATTCATCACCCCAAACATGAAAATACCCTTCCCCAAGCACATGCAATTTTTTTGGACAGGGTTTCCTTTAACTTTTTCTCCCCTGCACTTCCTCCACTAGCGTACTCAGAATCGAAACTTTTCGAACCGACGACTGGTTGGACTTTTTTCCCGCCCACCCCCCAAAAATACACAAGCAATCGTTTTATTGATAAATTGTTGTGAAGCTTTATTCCTGAATAGGGTCGAGAAAAACCACGCTTTCCCGATAATCCTATCATAGAATCTGTATTGATTTAACTCTTGTTTTCTCCAATTAGCACCATTTTGAGGGGAGTACACTAAACAAAACCTACATGTGATCATTCCCTTTTATTACTATTTTTGAGTTACAAATATAAGACCACCGACCAACTGAGGAAAAATACCAAAAAAAAAATTTAAAACTTGCAAACGGGGAAAAATTTTCGTTTATTGTCAAATTTTGTTGAAAACATAAATGTAAAGACAAAAATGATTTGTTTTCATATTTAAAAAATGCAGTTCTAACGCAGCAAATGACTATCCCAAAATGTAAATCAAAAAGTCTTAAACATTCGGTAATACTGGTAACGAGGACTGTGAAAAGGCTAGAGTTAAAAAGGATGAAATTTAATATTTACTTAAAGACAAATCTCCCCCAAATCTTTAATCTAAACAGGCAAAAAATAAACAAAAAATAAATGCCAACGAAAAAACAATACGGGTCACTTTCTGTGCTAACAAATTACAGTCATAAAGATATGCAAAAAGTAGGGGAAAAGAAAACTTAAAAATGGAATATATTTACCACAATCCCCAAAAAAACTGGAAACTTCAGATTCCCTTTTAACGGAGAAAAAGCAAAGCACTTGCTGAATTTTTGCAAACCATAGTAGAATTACAGGTTTATCGCAAAAGGGTAGACAATATAGAGAAAATCAAGGAAAAAAAAATCCACAACAAATAAGCAGCGATGCCTAAAGAACCATTAGAAAATGCTGATATTACACTGGATGAATTTAAAGAAAACATTTTCAAGTTTAGCAAAAAAAAACTCTTAGGACTAGACGGGATACGAATAAATGCAAAGGCATTTACCCAAACAATGTCATCAATTTTTTAAATGTATTCTCAAAAATGTTGGCGACTGGTGAAATTCCTCGAATCGGGAAACATTCAGTTGTTATTCCTATACATAAACAAGGAAAACTTAGAACGATAAAAGTAGCTATCGCCCTATTCTTTTCATTCATGCATGTAAATTCAGGAAAAGATCGTTTTAGAAAAATTTAGTTCTTTCTGTGAAAAAAAAGGCATTATACCTATAATCAAGCAGGCTTTCGAAAAGGTCGATCTACCTTTGACATTGGTAAAAACAAACGCACAAGTAAACAAAAGTTTGCAGGCGAAAAAAAATTTTTTTGCAACCTTTTTCGATTTTAAAAAAAGATGCCCAAGTATGGCATAAAAAATTTTTTACAAAAATTTAAAAAAATGGAATATATTGGGAAAAGTGTACAATTTTACATAGCAAATTTTTTTATCAGAACGTTTATAAAGTAAGAGTTGGAAACACGTTTTAAAAAACCCAGAAAATTTCACATGGGTCTTCCCCTCAAGGCCGTTATTTCACCTATTTTTGTTTAATAATTAATAGCGTTTTACCAAATAACTATCTAAAGACACAGTTTTGGCTCGTATCAGATGACATCTTTATGTGGATAAAGGTAACAATAAAACTAGCACCCCAGCTAAGTATTAAACTATCAAAAAAATTTTATAAACGTGAACTAAAAAAAATTCAATATTTTATGACAGAGAAGGCTTGAATCTATCATTGGAAAAAACAAATATATACTTTTTAATGGGGGGTGCAACCCAGAAAAACTCCCCTTTTACAATCAAAGGAAATGTCATTTAAATTTTGCACAACTGTAAAATTTTGGGGGTTTTATTTTTTGTCCAAAAATCTCATGGGCTCAACAGTAGATTACAAAAAAACAAGGCAAGAAAAACTTTAAATTTTTTCAAAAATTTTAAGTAAACAACACTGGGGGGCCCAAAAAACTAAGCGCTTGTGTCCCTTGCAAATTCTTGTGCGTTTCCGGGTTTAAATTTTCCAGGGAAAATTTTTTTTGTGCTCCAAACATTTGTTAAAAAACTACAAATATAGATTTTTAAAGCCTATAAATTTGCCCTTGGGGGGACCATCTCATGCTTCAAAATTTTGGGACTTTTAAGGAAAACGGGGGTTTACCCCTTGATAAAACCCCAGAAAAATTTGGCGTCAAAATAGTATTAAAATCATCTGCATAAACCTTTTGTAAAAAAGAGTAAATCTGGGTCGCAACAGATTTTTTAAAAGAGCAAAATATATACTTCCTACAACCAATAAATACATATGTCTCGGGTATGATTAACTCTGCAGATTTAAAAGATAAAGAGGTTGCCATGAAGCCTCTTTTCCCAGTTCCCTCATGGGGAAAAATTAAACCTAATTTTTATATAGACCAATAGATGTGAACAAAAATCAATCAACCGAATATATTTAAAAAAAATTTTTAATTTTTCACGGGGATCATTAAATGTATATTAAAAATATAACAGCGGGTCTGTCCTCGAGAATGGGAAACAGGGGCAGCTTTGTAAATTCCTTCACTAAAACATAGTGAAGCAGTATCATATCGGTGATCTTATCCCTTTTTAAAGCGAATTTGGTAGCAATATTAAAGCGTAGATATCATAGATCTTCCAAAAAACGGCCCAAACGTAAAGTTTATTATGTGTCGATTCGAAATCTGCACTACAAACATCAAAACAAAAAATTTAAAAAACGCGCTCGAAAAGATACGAAAAAAACATGCAATACTCGTTATCAACAAAAACATCGTATCCTTTTTTTTGGGACCCTTTACATTATGGGAAATTATAATGAAGTGGTTGAAGCAGCTAAAAGAGAGCGCGAATGTTTAAGGAACAATACACTAAATAAAGTTAGATTACATGAATGCTATAAACATATTGAAAAAATATCAAAGATGAATTTGATAAAATTCTATGACACAAACAGTCAATATTCACAAAAATTTTATTTAAAGGGTTAAATGAACCATCGCATTTAAAAATTACTCTTAAATCTTTAATACAAAAACCAGACTATTTTAACTTTTTGTTTAAAAAATTCGTCTAAAGCTTTTTGAACAAAAAATTTTTTAAAGATGTAAATTGTTAAAGTGGAACCAGATTACTATAAAAAATTTATCCCCACACTGCGAAATTAAAGCCTCATTTCTAAAACTTTGGGGGGGCGCTGCTCCTTTGACCATTATCCATTTAAAAAATTGTAAATGACTTTCATTTTCTAAAATTTTTTCCCCAAATTCTGCATTCCCTCCCGTTGGTATTTTTCTTTTATTTGTTGATTTATTGTTGTTTTCCGCGTTATTAAATTATTCTGTTTAAATTTTTAAGAAGTAGGACAATTGGGGTTTATTTCTTTTGATTTAAAAAATTTTAAAACATCGAATTTTATGAGTAGCAAGTCAATTTTTTTAACCCTAACTGGAGATTACGGGGCGAATTTTACACGGTGGCTATCCTGGGATGGCTTTCAAAAGGCGGGGGTTGGACCGCACAACTTAACTGATTTTCAGTCCAAATCTATAGATACTTAAATGTTCAATCGTCAAGTACTAATAGAATAGATTTTACTGAAGGGCAGAAAAAAGGGGGAAGGACAGATTATTCCCCCTTCCTAAAAGGGCACTATACCCATCCCCCAAACAATACAAACCCATCCATGACACATCCTCCCCCCCCCCCCACCACACCACACACACACACACATTTCTTTATTTTTCTGTCCCCTTTAGTTTATCTACTATTATTTTATTTTTTAATCAAATTTTTTTATTCATTTAATCTATTTTATTTTACTTACATTTTTTTTTTTGATTTTATTTTTTTTGTCTAATTCATTTGGGTGAACAGACTTTTAAAACAAAGATGATGATTATAGAAATGGGCGGTTGACAGACTTGAACACTAAGACAATGCAAATAAAAAGAATTTTCAAATTTGGGTTAATAAACCCCCTTTGGCTTCTTTTTCCCTACAGCCCTCCCCCCCTTCTCCCCGCGGGAAAAAAATGCTTTTTTAGAACAAAATAAATAAAAAATAAAAGAACCAAAAAGGAAAAACCGAAAAAAAATGTTGAAGGAGTAAAAAAAACAAAATGCAAAGCATATAAACGTACTCCCCGTTTATCCTGAATACGTTGGATATTTTATAAAGAGGAAAAAAAACCCTCTTGGCGTTAAACCCTTAGAATGCATTCTGAAACACGGCCCTCATTTTTGACCAAATGAACTACTTACCATTTTCAAAAGACGACCAAAAACGTTTTTTAGATTTTTCCAAAAAAAAAAAAACCCTTAGAGCCTTGTAAAGGCTATAATGGTAAACTTAACATTGGGCTCAACCGTACCCAAATGAACATACCACAATTTTCCAAATATCGGGCCCCGCACTTTCTGGATATTCAATGAGAAGAAAAACCGTTAGGGACCGTTAATTTTATATAACGGCTTTGCGGTAAACAAAACACCCAGCCACTTTGCCCATAATGAACTTTTCCCACAAAAATTTTAGGAAGATCGGCCCCTTTCTTTTTTAGAGATCCATAAAAAAAAAGAAAAGCCTTAAGGGTCGTTACAGCCGTTAGTCAACGGGTATAAGGTAAAAAAGAAAAAGTCGGGGATCACCTGATTCATAAAGAACGACCCCCTAATTTTCACAAAAAACGCCAGTCGTTTGAGCTTCCATTAAAAAAAAAAACCCTCTGGGCCCTCCAGCCGTTAGTATCGGCTATAAAGGTAAAAATAAAACGTCGGCACCTCCCTCGCCCATAATGAAAATACCTACAATTTTCAGAAAGAAACGGCCAAGACTTTCGAGATTTCCTAAAGAAAAAAACCGTATGACAATTGTAGCCCTTTGTAACGGCATTACGGTAACCCAAAAAATCGGGGACCATCCTGCCCCCTAATTTAACATACCCACAAATTTCGAAAGATTTAACAAAAAGCTTTCGAGATAGTCCCAAAGAAAAAAACATTCTGGGGGCCTTATAGCCGTTAGTATCGGCTATAAAGGTAAAAATAAAAACACGGGCATCCCCAAAAAGAAATAAAACATACCTGCAAATTTTTACAAAGTCAACCAATCTTTTTGGGTATTCCCCGAACTAAAAAAACCGTTACAGGCCCTTTCCCCCCGTTAGTAAGACTAAACGGTAAACTAAAACATCGGGGATTATTTGTGACCTAATGAAATACCTGCTAATTTTCACAAAGATCGGCCAATACTTTCGAGATATTCCCAAAAAAAAAACCGTTACAGCCCTTAGAACACAAACGGAAAACTAAACATCGGGCATTATTTGTCCCAAAAGAACATACCTACAAAGCTTCAGAAAGATCGGCCAAGTACTTCGAGATATTAAAAAAAAAAAAGAAAAAAACCATTAAAGTCCGTTCAGCCCTTAGTAAAAGGATACAACGGTAAACTAAAACACGGGCTCACCGGACCCCCTATTTAAAAACCGCTAATTTTCACAAAACGGTCAAGTACTTCTGAGAAAATTTTTTAAAAAGAAAAAACGTTCAGGCCGTTACAGTCCCTTAACGGCTATAACATAAACTAAAAAATCGGGGATTCGTAGCCCATTTCACCCCCAAATTGCAGGGTCCTCAAACAAAGGTTTTCCCCCCCGGAATTATAAAAGGGGATTGGACCCCTTCGAACCCTCACAGACAACCCCCCAAAGCCACTCAACAAGGCAGAAGGACCAAACAAGATGGTTCAACTTCACAAAGGGCCCTCTTGAAAACTGCTCGAATCCCCCCCAAGAGGAGCACGCAAAAACCAAACCCTATGGACAGATGCTGTTCGGAAGCCGGGACCGGCAGAAAAACACCCCACTGGGGAACACCCCTAGCGCTGAAGGAAGTAACTGCCCGTACAAGCGTCCTGCGCACAAACTGCAAGGAAAAGCTGGCAAAAGAAAAACGAAGCCTAAACTCGACTAGGATGGCAGCAAGCTGTGGAAATGGCTAAAACCTCACAGAAACAACAAAAACAGTCCCCAATAACAAAACAAAAAAAATGGAAATTTCCTCTTGAAAAGAAGACAGACCACTTCATAGACGTCTATGAAAAAATCAGCAAACTGGAATCCCCCCGAACTAGAGCTGCAGTCACAGGGCCCAAAGGTAACTTCATGAGAAAGAGCCCCAAGAGGAACATGACCCAGCTTTCACAGAGAAAGAGCTAGGGAAGGTTGCAAAGCCCAACTGAAGAGCACCTGACCCGATGGAATCACCAAAGAAATTAAATTTTGCATCTTGGGATGAAGAGAAGGCATCCGTCTAACAATTTTTAACTCCAGTGGAAAACGGATCAGTACCACAGGTCGGGGGGAAGCAACATGATCCCCCTTTACAAAAAGGCAAAGACAAGTCGAAGGGTGACACTACAACCCATCAGCCTTACAAGTCTTAGGAAAGCTGATGGAGACTTGTCAAAAAAAGGCTTGGCGGCCATTGAGGGGGATCAGCTGCTGAGCCCCGAACGGGGGGCTTCCGCCAACACAGATCAACAGAAACCAATCCATTCACAGCAAAACATTGAGGGCGCTTTCCCAAGAAAAAAAAGGACACGCTGCTGTCGGTTTTACATGGAGAAGCGTTCGACAAGTCTGGAAGGGCGACTCAGGTTTAAACTACAGCAATGGGTGTGCTGGGGGGAGTACTACACTGGGTCAGCCAGTCCACCAACCCCCAAGCCGAGTAAAGATTTTAGGGCCAAAAAAGCAAGACGAAGGGTTTAGACAGGGGGTACCACAGAGGAGTCCTTTCGCCAATCGTTCCTCATCTTTTTAGATGCACTCAGAGAAAATGCCAAGAGGGGTCAGGACGATCTACGCAAAGACCTGGTCACGGGGGTCTGAAGAGTACACCACTACAGCACAGGGACGCCCCAAAAATGGCCCCAATAAATCAGCGACTGGACCAAGGAAAGGCTTTCTCTGTAACCAAACAAAACACCCACACATCTTCAGCCTTCCGCAAGAAACAAAAAGGCGAAGCTGACTTGAACAACCCAAAAAAATTGGCGGGAACCCCCCCTACCTACCGGGGGGACCTTTGATGCGGGTCACTTGTAAAAAGCAGACACCAATGCTGTAGCAGGGCCCCAACTGGACTGGGGATCATAGGAAACTGCAGGAACGGGGCTGGGGGCTGACGAAAGATCCTAAAAAACTCACAAGGAGAGTCCGACCTGTAGTTTTAGACGGGACATAAGCATGGGGATCACTGCAAAAACAAAACCCTTACCATCTCAGCAAAATACAGAACCAAGCCAGCGTGCATAACGGCGCCCGAGTCCCCCCCCAATTCTGAAAATGGGGAGACCACGGGCTGCAGTATTTGGGGACAAAGGGACCCAAAGATCCTCATCCAGGCAGCAAACTCCCAAAAGCCTTTGAAAACCATCCAAAGAAAGACAGAATAAGCGATCCACCAAAAGCCCGGGTGAAAAAGGGAGCTTCATTTACCAGTCAAACCCTTTAAAACAAATCCCGCTTGATGGAACACGAACAAAAACCATCGCGGGAAAAGTCCCCCACCCTCTTGGAAGAGGCAGGTGTTTTCCCAAAATCGTCACCACATTCCCGGGGTGGGGAAAAGGAGCACAGTCAGACACCCCAAAAGGAAAACCGGCCATGGAGTACATCTGCAACCAGTACCCCCAGGTAATGGGCCCCTGTCTTACAGAGGCTCCGCCCAGAAGCAAGGGGGGTGGTGGAAAATGGGGTCTTCCTCCGATACAAAGACGGGGTGAAGAAATTGCAATCCCCAAAAGGAAAATATCCACCAAATTTCCCGGGTGGCGAAACTCTTGTGAGGCAGCCATAACAGTTCGCAGAACTCCCCTAAGACAACAGGGCAGGTGGTGGGGTTTCTCAGACGCCTCTCCATGTCCAAGCCCTCAAGAACCCCCCCCGAAAGAACAGAACCATCTTTCTTCACCCCTTTTTGTTCTGATGCCAAGTGGAGAAAAGGGGGATACAAAAGGGAAACCCCACACTGTGGTAAGAGGCAACGAAAAAGGATATTCTGGCAAAAGACGGTGCACAGAAGGAGCAGGGGGCCAAAAACCGGTGTCAAGATGAAATAAGACAAGATCAAAGGGCCGCAAGGAATAAAATGGGGACCCCCACACCCCCCCAAAAACAACCCAGAAGACAAATCCATTTGCGGGACGCGGGGAAAAGGTCAAATCTTTCCCCCTGGGAAGGACACAAACGCCTGCCCACACTTCACACAAAAATTGGTTGGGAAAAGGGAGATGCCCTTTTGGGAGGGGCTAATGACAACAGACCCCCTCCTTCCGACTGTATGACGCTGCAGCCCAGAAGGAAATATGGCCCCCCACCGACACAGTGCAAGCCACGTTGACGGCCCCGGAGGGGCTGCGGTGAAGGCAGCCTTTACGGGACACCGGCTGCTCATCAATGGGACGAACGGGAAGAAGAAGAAAAAGATTCGTACCCCTAATAACAAAAACCCACATTTTCAGAAAGACGGCCCCGTAGTTTTTTTTCTGGAGCGAGGAACACATTTTGACCATGGACGGAAGGGGCACGGGGAAACACAAACACACACACAACACACACACACACACCCACACACACACACACACAACACCCCCCCACCACACAAAACAGAGAGAGAGAGAGAGAGAAGAACATTCTTCGTTTTTCCCTTTAAAGTACTCCCCGTTCTATAAAAAAATGGGGGTCAAAAAATAAATGCATAATCTTCACTCTCAGGGAACAGATACCCTTTACGGTGGAGAATGCAGATTTGGGCGCAAAATCATCTGGAGCTGAATGGCCAAGACCCAAAGGGGATCGTCGTGGATTCGGAAAACAAGCCCCGCCCGAGGCCCTCGTCACATGGTGACCAGCGATCGTCGAGTACACAATACTTAGGTACCTCATCGCAACCAACTAGAGGTTCCCCAAAGCAGAGCAGTGTGCAAGAAGGCAAACCCGAGATTTTTTTTCCTGGAAAAATGCGACAGTTCCCTGTCGCCCACAGATCCTCCCCTTGTACTACCATCGACCCTTCAAAGTGTATTGGCCTTTAACCAACTGTGTTACCACAGTAGTGCCAAAACACAGCTGGACGGCTGGGGAAAGTATCAGCAAGGCCCGCCTCCACGTGGGGGAAAGCTGGTACCCCATGAGCGCATGGTTCCCAGGTGTGGCCATTAAAAAGTTGACAAGACCAGCAGACAACCCCCCACCCACTCCACGAGGTGCTGGATCCCCAAAAGCCCAGGAGGAATCTCCCCCGGGCCCCGAGGAGTTTCAGTGCCCGGACCAACCCCTGAGGAACCCCTTCCCCCACGCCGTAGCCTCTCAATAGAGAGTTTAAAGGAAAAAGGGAAATGTGTGCCCATGTTTTTGGTTTAAATATGACCCCCGTGGCAGCTTGCGTGTGTGCCCTGTGTTTGGGGGAGTGTGTGTGTGTGTGTGTGTGGTGTTGTGTGGTGGTGTGTGTGTGTGGTGTGTGGTGTGTGGTGTGTGTGAGTTTGTGTGTTGTGTGTGTTTTGTGGGGGGGGGGGGGGTATATGTGCGTGTATGCATCATGTGTGCATAGGTGTGTATGTTGCCCCCCCCCACCCCCCCCACTAAGTATTTTAAGTCCCGTTTTTTCAGTGTGTGTGTGTGTGTTGGGGGTTGTGTGTTGTGTGTGGTGTGTGCGGCGCGCACTTGCGCTTTGTGTGTGTGTGTGTGTGTGTGGGTGTGTGTGTGTGTGTGTGTTGTTGTGGGTGGTGCATGAGTTTTTGTGTGGGGTGTGTGTGTGTGTGTTTGGGGGGTGTGTGTGTGGTGTGTGTGTTGGGGTGTGTGTGCATGGTGTGTGTGGTGTTTTGTGTGTGTGTGTGTGTGTGGTGTGTTGTTTGTGGTGTGTGTGTGGTGGTGTGTGTGCCTGTGTGTGTGTGTGTTGGCGTGGTGTGAATTTGATGGACCACCCCCTGAAGCTATCTTTTACTTTTCTATCCAGAATTTTATGAATCATTGATTTGACTTGATTGTCTCTTTTTTAAATGTTTTTTATATTATACATTTAGTGATGTCATTGCTGCATTTAAATTTGTTCTTATTTTTTTCCTTTTTAAAGTCTGTTAGGGAATGTTATGTTTTACTGTTCAAATTTTATACGCGTGTGTTGTGTGTGTGTTGTGTGTGTGGGGGGGGGGGGGTGGGGGTTGTTGGGGTTTTGTGGTGTGGTGTGTGTGGTGTGTTTTTATCATTGATTAACATGACTTAATTATCTTTTTTACTATTTAAATAATCATACTTTTCTTGAATCATGGCATGGTGCAAAAATTTCATTTTTTGAATGTCATGTTGTATTGTTAATTTTATAAATTAAATGTGTATGGTGTGAGTAGTATTTATGTGTGGTGTTTGTATATACATGTGCGTGTATCGTGTTGTACATGTTTTTGTAGTGTGTGTTTGTGTAATTTTGTATGTTTTTGTTTTAATATATTATTAAAATTAAAAAATATATAATATATATTATATATACATATGATAATTAAAATATGTATTGTAGGTGTATGCATTATAATGTAAAAATTTTTTTTTTAAATATTATATTTTTATGTATGTATGTATGGAATATATATAAATTTTTTATGTATAAGTTGTAGTGTGTGTATGGATATATGTAATGTGGTGTTTAAGTATGTATATGTACATGTAAAATACACGTTCCCGCGCGGCCTGTCCCACGGGCAACACGCGCAGGCCTCCAGGGGTGGGACAGGACTGCCCAAGGGCAGGTGAAGACAGTGCTTCTGGGGCCTCCCAGCACCTTCGGGTGTTTCTTTCTTTTTTGAGAGGCAAAAAAAACGCAATTCCATTGTCACTGACAATTTATTGAAATGAACAAAAAACACACCTCAAAAACAAATACGTGTGCAAAAGTCGACCACGTACATTAGTTTGCCCCTAACAGGTGCACATTCCCTGAGTGAAGCCCCTTTAGGCGCGACAGAAGGGAAAACTGTCAAAAATTGGGGTGTCCCCCCTTTAACGAACGCAAGTTGCAAAAAGTCGGGGCATTTAAGGCACAAACGACGGTGATACGGATCGGTATCACGTTCCAGGACGCAATGCTTTGGGGGACTCAGAACGTAGTTGGGGGATTTGCGACCTTGCCCACGTCGTCCAAGTTGTCCCACAAAGTTCATGGGATCTGTCTGGGCACGGGGGCCCTGCATGACATCCACATTGCTTCCCCAAGGAATTTCGTGTGGAAACGGCTGTGTGGGTCGAGCATTTTCCCGCTGAAACCTAGTCTGTTGCCACCATGTGTCTCCCAAAAGGGGAAAAAGAACGGTCAAGAACAGGTTTG
>CM031623.1:2959071-2991425 GCA_018398815.1 Conus ventricosus | reverse complement strand
AACCCTTCAAAACATTCAAACCTGACTGGCAATTGTAACTTAATGTGAGGCAAAAGAAAGCTATCAAAAATACCCCAAAAATTCATTGTTTGGAACTTTAATTACCTGGACCATTGAGACTGATAGCTGGTTCTAGACCTGAGATCTTTTCTATGGAAATGAATACACTCTGTCTTAGTAGCTGAAAACTTAAATCCATTTTCAGTAACCATGCTGAACAGTTAACACACAACTGAAGTTGACGCTCAGCTGCAGCCAAAGTTTTTGGCAGAGATGGAGAAGTCATCAACAAATAATGACTTATCAATTCCAGACTTTACTGACTGGACGATGTTATTAATCTTCAGATTGAACAGAAGTGGAGAAAGAAGATGCTACCCTGAGGGACACCCATCTCTGCTCAAAAGGATCAGAGATGGGATTTCATAATGTGAAAAAGGAGGAAAAAAAGTGGCGGGGGTCCGGGGGCCGCTGAAGGCCCCCGGTGGGGTCCAGGGGCAAGGCCCCTGGTGGGGGTCAGGGGGCGAAAGCCCCTGACTGAGTGAAGATTTTTTTTTTTTTTTAGAATTTAACCTGCAAAAATCAGCATCTGAGACACCAAAGTATTCAAAAGTATTAATAACCTTGATCCTACAAAAAAAGACTTTCTCACTTCGCCATTCTGCTTGGCTTAGGCTGTGTCAGGCTAAATTGACATAGGCTAGAACACCAAGGCTACATCAAATGTTGTTATGCTCTGCATAGTTATGCGGGGATTGTCTTCAGTTGTGACAAGCTCCCAGCATAACATTATCAGTCTCTAAAACCCCCCGAAGTCGGAAGTGTGGCTGCCATGTGGCGGGGTAATCAAAAACGGTCACACACGTAATGTTCTCAATTCCCAGCTGATGCATTTGTACATAGTGTTCAAAGTACTTCGGCTGTTTGGATGATCCCTGGAGTCTTTTAGCCAGGGTACGACAACAACAAAACCTTCGCCATTGATGTCTGTCAGGAAATCATGAAGACCATTGACACAGGATTGGTGATTTTCCAGTTGCTAATAGTCACACAATTTTCCAGCAGTTGCAGAGAGAGAGAGAGAGAGAGACGGGGTGGAGTGGGGGTGGGTGGGTAGAATCACCGATGCTCCAAACGATCCAAGAGTCTCGTTTGTAAGACGATCTTTCACTCTTGCTAGGTCAGCAAGAACGTGGTTGATCAATGCTGACTTGCCCCGTGTGCCATACTTGATGCGTCATTAACACCATGTGCAGGCTGCTTGTCCTGGATAGGTGATTTTCCTCATGCAGTCTTTCCGTCTGAGAATCACACTGTGGCTGACGGCGCCTTTGGAACTGGTCAGCATCACTTTTGCGCTCACTTCCTCCTCCAACCACTTCCAAGTCCATTTGTTTTTAACTGAAGCATCGACTTGCTTCGCAAGAACTTTCTCGCTTTCTGCTATCTGACGAAAACATTCTGATTTTCGCTACTCTCGTCAAACCGGAAAAAAAATTTGGCGTCAGGAAAAAAATTCGCAAACAGTTTGCCGCGTTCTCAAACATCAACTTCCGCTTTGATGGTTTCGGTCAACCGCAGAATGAAAACCAAAGACAGCAGTCTCGACCGGCCCAAGCAGAAACCGGAAATATCCATTTGCGAACGGATCAATTGAGAAACACAATATCGATCGACCTCTCGCCGTACATTAGCTTCATCACAAAACCTACCTCTACCCCCCCCCCCCCCCCCCCCCCCCCCCCCCCCCCCCCCCCCCCCCCCCCCCCCCCCCCCCCAATTTTCTCAACGGATTTACACTGATCTCAAAAACGACCCTGGGGCCATCAAAAGACGGAAATCCGCCAATCGGCGGAAAAATCCCATCTCTGAAGGATCCGAAAAGGTCGAATGAAGTCTAACACTGAAATGCCTGTTAGACAAAAAATTAGCAATAAACATTGGTAAATTACCTTTGAAATCAAGTGCCTTCACGTCCTGAAGAATTCCATGCCTCCATGTTGTGTCATAAGCTTTTTCTAAATCAAAAGAATAGAAACTACATGTTCTCATTAATCAAAGCATTCCAGATAAAAGACTCATATCGAACCAGGTGATCAGTAGTTCTGCGGTTGTTCCGAAATCCACACTGGGAAACATCTAAGGCTCCAGACATTCTAATGCCATAACAATCGAGAATATACCATTCTCTCCATAGTTTTACATAAGCAACTAGTGAGAGCTATAGGACGATAGTTGTTAGGATCCGAATGATCTTTCCCTGGTTTAGGAATAGGGATAACAACCGCCTCTCTCCAAGAAGGTGGAAAATACCCTGAACACCAAACATGAATAAACAGAGACAACACATTTAAACCCTCAGCTGGCAATGTTGAATAAATTGACAATGAACGTCATCTGGTCCAGGAGCTGAGTTGTTGGCTTTCAAAATGGCGTCCTTTAACTCATCCATGCTGAAAACGCAGTTGTAATCCTCAGAACTATCTGGCACGAAGGAACAAGATTTTGACTCTGCTGATCTTTTGATACGCTGGAATTCCTTGCAATAATGATCAGCTGACGAATTTTGATGGATAGTAACAGCTAACAAGTTAGCAACCTCCTTTTTATGAGTAATAATCGATCCATTTACTTGCAAACATTTTATAACTGATGTAGCCGACTTTCCCTTAATCTTACGGATTAGTTTCCAGACTTTCCTTGAATTGACCTTAAAGTACAGATTTGAACAAAAAATTTCCAAGATTCTTTCTTCTTAGTTTTAAAAGTATACCGACACTTAGCCCTACACGCCTGATGTTTAACTTTGTTCCCCACCATAGGAAACCTAGCAAAAAGTCTTTGAGCACCTTTTCTCTTACCCTTCAAAGTTTTGCACTCTTTATCATACCAAGGGGTCTTAACATCATTTGGTTTATCACGGGACTTGGGAATAGCTTCCTTAGCACTCTCTACTATCACTTTAGTGAACTGTAAAACAGGATCATCATAACTCCGCAACAGATTCATAGGCAGTCTACTTAAAATCTGTTGCTGATAAAGACTCCAATCTGCAGAGCGAAACTTCCATGTTTCCGAGGGGACTCCTGCATTTGCTTCGTAAAATAAATAAAAATCGGGAAGTGATCACTCCGCTTAGGTCCGTATGAACCTGCCATTCTAAGTCAAAAATAAGGGTCACAAATGGACAAATCCAAGTGAGTCAAAGAACCAGGAGAACAAAAGGTCGCTGAGCCTGAATTCAGAAGACAGAGATCATGATCCGATATAAAATCTTCAAGAACTTTCCCTTGAGAATTGGTGCAGTTACTTCCCCACTGTGGAGAATGGCCATTCAAGTCACCCAATAAAAAAAATGGGCGAGGGAGCTGAGAAATTAAACCATCCAACTGACTCTTCGAAATCACAGAAGATGGAGATAGATACAAACATATCGTAACGACCTTGTTTAACGAGATACGAGCTGCCACTGCCTCTAGATCCGTCTGAAGTGGAATTTCTGTATGTAGTACCGAATTATGAATATAAAGAGAAACGCCTCTCCGTGAAAAGTCTGCAGAAGCTGGCTTGAGTAAGCAGGAGAAACCAGGAATCTCATGCTTCTTACTTGCAGTTAAAAGGGTTTAGTTTACATGGTGATGTGCTAGTAACACATGTGGATATGCAATGATGATATTAATTATTATGTGGATATGCATTGATAATATTAATCATTCTGCATAGCTGTTTAGCTAGTGAAAGTGTGCAAATATTTAAACCATTTTCTATAACAAACATACCACGGTATTGCACACCAGATAAGATAAGATAATGTTGCTTATAGCCCAGCCGACCGCAAAGGGCCATATCAGGGCTGTCACCACGTTAAAATCAACTCACCAGTCATATATAAAAAAAACACTTTCATACATCTCATTAAATGACATCGTCTACAAACGCACCAGAAACTTTGTTAAAAATCTTTCTTCCGTAAAATCTTAAATCAGATGAAAAATGTTAATCTCTCAAAAACTCAAGGATCACATCAGGCGGGACATCCCTGAACAGGATCTTCATGGACTCCGCTGTAAAATGTTTGTGTCTCACATCGTGCAAGTCCCAACACACTAAAAGAACATGTTTCATTGTGAGTGGCGCATGACATGGAATGCACCACGGAGCTTCTTCACTCTTTAAAAGGTAAGCATGGGTAAAATACGAATGGCGGTGTGCAGCCGGCACAGAACGTTTCCTCTTTACGACCTCCCGACGTGGATGGGAGGAAGTCCTTAAGGTTTGGACGGATCTGAAAGAGTTTGTTACTCGTCTGTGTTCCAATCCTCCTCCAGAGGTCTCTCACATAATCGTTAATTTTGGGTTTCACATCTGAACAGGGGATATAAATGTTGGACAGTTTCTCTCTTGTGGCGTTCTTGGCTAAACGATCAACCATTTCGTTCCCGCCGATGCCAACATGACCAGGAACCCAAGCAAGAGTAATGTTGTAACCGTCCGCTTTCAACTTGCTAAAAAGTTCAAAGAAATGCAAAAGTTCTGGATGCTGAAGGTTGCGGCCAGCTATGGCTTCCACACCAGCCTTTTTCTGGAATTGCATTCTTCTTAAAACTGAAAGGCACAGGAGTCAAGCTACCACTTTCTGCGGTCACTGAGGAGAAACAATCAGGTTTCGAAATACCGGTATCTGACCAGGAGTTACATGTTAGTGAGCCTCTCCCCATTGGAGATTGCCTCCCCTTGGTGACTATAAGCTTGCTGAAGGTTCATTCTGAGAAGCATTTATTATTCCCATTCACCCACTCAAGCACATACTGTTAGTTAGGCAGAATTATCCACCACTGCAGATATGAATGCTTATCACCCCATATTTCTTCAATCCAAGACATAAGGCAAGTTTTTTTAAAATTGAAATTTATAAAACTGAACTGAGAAAGGGGTGCAGATAACAATTTCCATGTTACTTAAATGATTTGTTGGGGGGAAAAAAAAAGTGAGGGGGGGGGGGAGGGGGGGGGGGGTGGGGTGGGGTGGGGGGGATAAAGAGTTTAAAAAATGAAAGTAGGGGAAATTTTTTAAATATTAATTCCTTTCCGCTATGGGGACTATTGAAACCCATCTAATGCAAAACTTTATATCCCTGCTCGGGCCTTTCGTCTGCGGGTTGGTTGTCGGAAGACACGGCTGTCGTGCTGTGCTCCTTCATCATAAAATAAAGTATATCATTTACAATTTTTTGGTTTTCAAAACCAAGGTTTAAAAGGGAACGAACGCCCCCAAAAAGCTTTTCTTTTTAATTGATAATCTTTCACAGAAAACCCTTTCCAAAATCAAAAAAAAATTGCTCCTTAAAAAAATTACTTATTGATTTTATATGTCGTCCCCTCCCATTTTCTCTTCTTTTTTTTTTAGACTGTTGATGAATAAAACCTTTCAAAAACCAGACCGACTATTTGTGATTATAAAACAAAGTTGAACTAATTGTGTTTTTTTGGTTTTTTTAAATACTTGAAAGATTAAAATTGGCTGAAATTTGGTTTTTGGGGGAATGGTTCCGATTTGTACAGGGAAATTTTTTGAAAATTTGAACTGCGTTGGGATAGTTTGGAAATATTCCCTAAAATTCAATCATTTACAACTTTGTTCCTTAAAATGAGATGGGAAATAGTTCATAGTTACAGAAAGAAAGGGTACTGACATTGGGAATGGACATTATTGTTTTTTGCAGGACATGGTCAATTTTTCGGGTTTTTTTCGGTTAATTTCCCATCCCCCACCCATCCCGCCCCTCTGGTCACATTTTATAGTCGTTATTTTTTCCCACTTCTTATCCTTGTTTTAATTTTTTTTTTTAATAAATATGGCCTAAGTAAAATTTCGTTTGAGTCAAACCCTTTTCCCAAAATAAATTTATGAAAAGTAGTTTAATTCATTAAAAGAAAAAAATTTCGATTCGGGCGGGGTTTAAAAATAGGTCTAAGTCGGTACCCGCGTTTAAACCCAGTTGTGTTACGGTTGGGTTTTATTTTCTTCTACAATTCCTGAAGTTTGAGTTGATAATGGTACAAATACATTGTTTTAAATTCAGAGAGATCCCTCGATATTTTAAATTGTTCAATCACCTTTTTTTTTTCCCAGTGGAATTTACAGATTCGCCCCAAAGCTCGGGGAAAAAAAACCTTCGAGCATGCTTTGAAGAAATGAAAAAAAGATTGTTGTTCCACGGAGTTTTCAAAAACCCCCAAAATTTTCCGTCGGACCTGCAGCTTTACCGCTTTAATTTTTTTAAGTGCTATCAAAATCATCCTTTGAAATGGGATGGTCCGTGGATTTTTCCCAATTTGGAAATCTAATTAAAATTTTTGGCAAAATTTTGTTTAGAAAGGGCCCCCAAAAATGTTGGCCCCATTTTTTAATGGAATGTTATTTGGGGTTGTTTTGTTTCAGGTTTTTTTTTGCATGAGCCCCAAAAAAAGCTTTTGTTTAAAAAACAGATGCGTGGTTCTAACGCTGCTATTAATTTTTTCCTTTTTAATAACAAATTTTTGTTTTCCCCTTTAGCCCTTAATACACATTTTTATCTTTTTTTCCCAGAGTTCTACAAAATTTCTTAACAATTTATGCATTTTTTTGTTAAGATTACTTAACCCCAAAAACCCCCCTTTTTTGTGTTTGTCGGGTCCACCTTTAAAAATTGTTTTCATGCAGTGCACATGAAATGTTCGTATACAATCATTAAACCACTAAATTTTTATCAATTTTTATTTTCATTAGCTCAAAGGGCTTGTTCAGTTACTAGGTTTCAGCTTACCGGTTTTTCAAAAAAAAAAAGACTTTTGGTTTTTCCCAAAATTTTTTTCAATGATTGAATCTTATTCCCTTCCTCCAGGCATATTCTGAACGAAAAGAACTCAAGAGGACGTGGTGGGGATTCAATGAGTCAAAAACACGCATCCACATGAATCACATATTTAAAGGGATTGACAAATGAAATAGTCATTCACGTTCAAAAATTTATATGTGTAGAACCCTTCCTGGTAAAATTTCATGAACCCATAAAAAACTACAAAATCAGGCGTGCACTATTAATCAAAAATTTACCTAAGGTTTTATGTGTATCTTGGAATGACCTTAAAAATATCAGTGCTGTCTCGAATGGGTTTTTCATCTATTAAAAGGCTGGGGGGGAAAGGGTTTAAATATGGCTGTTAGATCCCCACAGTTACATGAACTTTCCAATGTTATAATAAATCGGTGGCATCTTCAAGTTTGGGTGGGTAGGTGGTTGGAGCTTGTTAGCTGCGGCTTTTGGCTTCGTAATTTTTTTGTCGTATTCCCAATGGGGTGAAAGCACGGTGTTACGGTTCTCCTTTTTTCCTAATTCTGGTTCACTCAAAAACGGTAGGTCACCAGTGCGCTGTTAAAAAGTAAAAAAAAAACATAAATGTGGACCATTTCCTTGGCCCCGGACAAATTTGGAAAAAGGGGGTCCCCACTCAATTTTAAAGTTAAAAGAAAGGGCCAAAATTAAAGGGCCCCCGGTTTCCAAAAATTTTGGGGGAAAAGTTAAATGAAATCATCAATATCCCTTATATTTTAATTATTTTATTATTTTGGTATGAAAAAAGTTGTCTAAAAATCAATTTATGCTTTAAACTTACTCTGCTAAGGGGGTTTTTAAATTTGTTAAGTGTGTCGTGAGTTTATGTTGGTGGAAAGGAAATTTCCATCGGAACTATCTGTTAGAAAACGAATTTCCCCTTAGTTTAGTATTAGAAAACGTACAAACAATTTCCCTTTTCATTGCCTTTTGTATCAGACTTACTTGAAATAAGGGTAAATAATATGCCCACTGGTGAAATTTTTATACGGGTGGTCCCCTCTTACCTTCTGGCTTTTAGGATGGTTTTCCAAGATATCTTGCCTTTGCGCAAGTCTTTTTCTCTGCTTTGGTAAAAATTTTAGTTGCTCTTCTTGGACCTTTTCTACGACCCCGATTGTCTCTTAAGCGTTACACTTCCGTACTTACTTGTGGTTGATGTGTTTGTAAAATTTTCAGAAATATGTTATCAATAAAGGAGAAATATGTCTTTTTCAACACAATCTTTTGGTTTGGCTTTTGATCACTTTTTGGTGTGTGGGTCAAAATGAGATCGCAGTCAAAGGTAAAAAACAAGGTTTTTTTCCCTTAAAGCTTTTTTGGACGTTTTTTTTAAATTCCAAATTTCTTTGTAGTCTTTTTTTGGATTTTTTTTACTTATGTGCATAACCTTGCACTTTTGGGGCATTGTTTTAAGTTCCCACTTTGGTCTTATTGACCACTCCTGAGGTTTTTTAAGGTTCTTTTTTTTACGGTATTTGCGCCCCCGTAATCTTGTATCTTTGGAAAAAATTTTAAGTACTCGATATGCGGAAAGTTTGATAAAAT
Source organism: Conus ventricosus (assembly GCA_018398815.1). Lineage (NCBI taxonomy): Eukaryota > Metazoa > Mollusca > Gastropoda > Neogastropoda > Conidae > Conus > Conus ventricosus. Next base: position 2,983,003 of record CM031623.1, on the reverse strand, counting down.
ATAGAAAAAAGGAGGGGCCGGATGCCCCCGGGGATACCATTTAAAAGGGGTTTGTCCAAGAGTACGCCGCCCTCCCCCCTCCCCCTGTCTTCGTAACCAAAAAATTATAAAATGGAGAACTTTCTGGTGGCATGCAAAACCCCTAAGTTAGAAGCCCAAAAGAACACCAAAAAATTTGTTTATAAAGAACGAAAGCAAATATTTTAATATTAACGCCCCAAATGACGTGAATGGAAAAAACTCCATTTTTATGAAGCAATTTGCCCCGAATTCTCCCTTGACTAGAAAATTTTACAGGGCTTAAATACAATTAAACTCCTTTTTTATGAAGCAAATTATGCCCCTGATTTTCTCCCTTGTAGTAATTTACGGGAGGGCTTAAAATACAATTCAATTCAGCAAATAAACCGAATCCTATTTTTCCAAAAAGTCCCCAAAAAAACAAAAGAAGAAACAAAAACAATAACAAACTTTAAATTTTGGCAAAAAACCTTAACTTCCAAGAAAAAGAATAAATTTTTAAGGGTATTAGGGAGATAAAGCAAAATTAAAAAATGGCTCCAGATTTTTGTCTTCAGGGGAAAACAGAGTTTTGAACTTATTATCGGGGGAAAAGGGGCCCCCCCCCAAAACCCCCCCGCGACACCAAAAAGGGCACGAAAAACCCAAAAAACGTAAAACAAAAATTAAACAAATAATTGGGAATTCTCCGGGTGCGGGCCTGTTCCACGTGCCTGCTCGTCGCCACAGGGAAATGATGAGCAAAAAGGGGAAGGCTCAGGTGTCAGAATCCTTGTGTTTCCCCCGAAAATTTTCCCCTTTCATGAGTCATTCTGTTTTATGGGCCGGCCATTCCCCTATCTAACTTTTTCGGAGAGTCGTTAGCACCCAGAGAAATTCTTGCCGTACTTGTTTGCCCTTGTTTGGCCCCCCCTTAGAAACGGATTCAACTTCCGTTTCTTCATGCGGTGGAAATCCCCCCCAAAAATACTCCTTATTTTTTTGTTTTGGGTTCAGGTTTTTTGATTTTTGTCTATAAAAGGCCCCAAGAAAGAGTGAGAGAAGGGCGGTGTGATTGAAAGTAAATTTGTGACAGCAAGGTGCGGGGGAAAACGGGGTGGGGTTGGTCGAAAAGAAAGGAAAAAAACTTGAAGTCGGTGAAAAAGTGTGAAGAGTAAAAGGAATGGAATGAAGGGCTTGAGAGGATCCCAGGGGAAAATGATTGGAAAGCAGCTTAACAAAGATGACAGGGGAAAATAAAATTGGATTCCCCCCCCTGTAAACAGATCGGGGTAAACAGGGGGGAAATAAAAGGTGGAATTAAACAGGGTGGATAGGGGCTGGAATGCGGGGGGGAATGGTGTGGGGAGGAGGCAGGTGAGGAAGACGGAAAAGAATGCTTGGACAAGGTTTATGGGGGCAGGACGGAAAGGGAAAAAGAGAAAAACAGCAAGGGAATAGTGGCAAATGTTGGGATCCCATGAATTTGGAAAGAACCTGAGGATGGTGGGTTGTGAAACGTCTGGTTGAAAATGTCGGATTTGGTAGGGGAAGGAAATGCGAAAAAGGAAGTTTATAAAGATTGGAGCCGGAAGGGAGTTGGGGTTTCAGCAAACAAAATGAAAGAAAAGTTGCGGGCTTTAAAAAATGGAAGTTAACATGCAAAAGAAAATGTAGAAACGGAAAAGTGTGGGATGAATGGTTTTAAATTTAAGTGAGGAAAAAAAATGGGGTGTGGTGAAAAGGGGCACCAATAAGTGGGAAAGAATGGAATGACGGTTCATTAAAAGGTATGAACATCTGAGATTTGCAAGAGAAAAGGGAAGGATAAAAATTAAGAACACGGATGTCTTGCTGTCGTAAAAAGTGTAAAATGGAAGATGGGGGTTTGGAAAAGAAGACATAAACGGGAAAATTAAGCCCCGTTCAGTTTACTTTCAGTCTGGCTGGCTAAGGGAGCAAAATGCAGTGAAAAAACTGTTTGTTCGGGAGGATTGATGCGGAGGGCAAAGCTGATTTTGCGTGAGCGGGGACAAAGTGGTGCCCCATCCTCCTCATTCTAGAAAATTTTCTAGGAGAAAAACGGTGACGCTTTGAATTCAAGTTTCCCCCCAAAATGGGCCCAAGGTAAAGGTTCGAAAAATTTAAGAAAAAACTTCCAGTTTCCAGAAAAAAAAATGAAACGGGGGGCAAAAAGGTGGGGGGGAGGTACTGTCGGGATAAATAAAGTTGCGCCCAACCCACCAGTCCACCCCAATGGCATACAAAAGGTGAAACGGTTTTTAAACACCCCCCCTTTCCCCCCAATTGAAAGAAGGGATGCTATCAATATGTTTGAGTCCCCGTTACCACTTTTTATGCATTTTTGGAGTTCTGGGAAAAAAATTTGTAAAAAAAATCCGTGGTGTTTTCTGCTGTGTTTATAAAGCAATAATTTCCACTTGTTCTGTGTTTCGTGGTTTTTGGGCCCTAACACTGTAAAAAAGAGTGATTTCAAGAAGCAGGCAGAATATAGGGGATGAAATCAAAGGAAACGTTTTGAGTAAGGGGGTTAAAAAAAAAAGTGTGCTGCGTAAATGGGATAGACTAGTTTTGCGATTTGGGGGAAAAGGGAACTATAGAAAAATAAACATGAGACATTGGGACAAAAGGAAAAGTTTTTTCAAAGGAGAAGTAGTAAACCGATTGAAGTAAAAGAAAATGGGAACGAATGATTTGGTATCCAAAAATTTGGGGAAAGTGCCCGTTTTTAGAGAAGATTAATTTTTAAAAAATGAAAGGGGTAGTTTAAGGTCAATTGGAAAAGCTGAAAAAAAAAGTAGCGAAAAAATTAGTGGGAAAAATGAGAAGAGCAAAGGATGTCAGCAGAAAAGTGGCTAAACCGAGTACAAGGGAACTGGAATGCAAATGGTTTTGAGAAAAAATTGTTGGAACAGCTTTGGGGAAAGGTTGGGGAAATCAGGAGAGGTAGAGCGTGGTATTTACCATGTTTTGTTCAACGGCTATGGATAGAAAAGCGCAATAATTGCAAAAACAGTGCCTCAAGCTGAAAGGGATCTAAAATTAAAGTTGCAGGTGTTAAAAAGGAAGTTAGAAAGTAAAAAAAAAGTTACGAAATCGAAAATCGTAAGAGACAATGGATTTAATTTTAAATTGAGGTGGAAAAAAGGGGGGTGGTGAAAAGCATAGGGATAAGGGGACGTTTTTAATTCAAGGTTAGAAAGGGTCAAAGGTGAGGTTTGCGAATTTAAGCAAAAATTCCGTTTCCCGAAAAAAGGAACGCGGCGAAGGGTGGGAGGGGAGGATGCCCTGGGTGGCAAAAAAGTGGTGCGTCCCGCCACCCAAGTCCCAGCTCCATATGGGAAAAAAAAGGTGTAAAAAGTGATAAAACACCCCCCCCTCCTCCCAAAAGAAGGAAACGGATGCTATCGTGTAGTTTGGGGAAAACCCCCATGGGATTTTTATGTCGTTTGGACTTCTGGAGAAAAATAAAACTGCTGAAAAACCAGTGTCCCTTTTCTGTGTGTTTATATAAAGCAAAAGTTTCCTCTGTTTGTTTGTGGCATTTTGGCTCCCAACTCTAACAAAAAGTGTGAAAATTCGCGCAGGGATATATGGGGATGAAAAATAAACAAACCCTTTCAGCTAAGGAGGTTTTAAAAAAAAAAAAGGAGTGGCGTACTGGAATAGAAGCTTTCGTTTGGGAATGGTAACTTCTGAAAGTAAACATGAGAATTGGGACAAAGGAAAAAAGTTTTGTCAAAGGAATAGTAGAAAACCCTTGCAAGTTTAAAGGGAAAAAGGGAACGATGATTTTGGTATCCCAAACATTGTGGAAAGTGCCTTTTTTAGAAAGATAATTTAAAGACTGAGGCAAAAGTTGGGGAAGGTCGTTGGAATGCTGAAAAAAAAAAAAAAAAAACCCGGGCGAAAAAATTTGTGAAAAAAATGGAAGAAACAAAGGATGTAAAGCAGAAAGTGGCTAAACCCTGATTACAAAAGGGTTTGGAATGCAAATGGTTTTGAGCAGAAAGGTTGGAAGTGTGGGGAATGGGTGATAAAAAAAGAGAGAGGTAGAACAGTAATATTGCACAGTTTAGTTTAAGGTCAATGGATAGAAAAGTAGAATAATTTCAAAAACCAGTGTCAAGCTCAAGGGGCTTAATTAAAAAATTTCAGGCGTTAAAATGGAAGTTAACAAAGTAAATGGAAAGTTATAGAAATGGGAAAATTTTAAAAGGGCTGAAGTATTTAAGTTGAAGTGGAAAACCGGGGATGGTGATAAAGCATAGGGGGGTAAAGGGGCAGCTTTGAATTCAAAAATTCGAAAAGGTCCGAAAGGTGAAGGTTCACGAATTTAAGCAAAACTTTGAGTTTCCAGAAGAAAAAAAATGGAATGGTGGCAGAAAGGTGGGGGGGGGTATGTCATGGAGCTGGCAAAAAGTGGTGCGCAAACCACAAGTCCCGTCCATATGGGATAAAAAAGGTGTAACGGTGATAAACCACCCCCTCCTCCCCATGAAAGAAGCGGACTGTGTCTGTTAGTTTTGGGGAAAACCCTATGCGCATTTTTTGTCTGTTTTTAAGTTCTGGGAAAATAAAAATTGTGCAAAAAAACCCTGGTGTTTTCTGCTGTGTATTATATAATGCATTATTTCACTGTGTAATGGTGTTTAGGGTATTTTGGCTCCTAACACTGTAAACAAAAAAAATGGAAAGAAACATGGAAAATAAGGGGATAGAAACCTAAGGAAAGCCACCTTGAGCTAAAGACAAAAAAAAAAAACCAGTGCTGCATATGTGAGAAAAGTAAGGTTTTCGATTACGGGAAAGGGGGCTACTTAAAAATAAAAGGGGATATTGGGACAAAGGAAAACGTTTTTCAAAGGGGAGTGTGAACTGAATGAAATAAAAGAAAATGGAACAAAAAAGATTTTTTATACGAACATTGTGGGAAAATGCCAATTTGGGAGAGTAAATTTTAAAAAGATGAATGGGTAGGTGGGGGGGTCGATTGAAACGCTGAAAAAACCCCGCAGGAAAAAATTAGTGAAAAGTGAGAAGCAGCAAAGGATGTAAAGCAGGAAAAAGGCACAGCGTGTTTTTCAAGGGGAATGGAATGCAAATGGTTTTTGGGAGAAAAACTGTGGGAATGGTTTGGTAAAATCGGAGAGAGGTAGAACAGTGGATTTGACACTGTTTAGTTCAAAGCGTAATGGATTGAAAGCAGCAAAACATTGCAAATAAACCCGTGACCTAAGCTCAAAGGGATTAACAAAGAAGACTGTGTAAAGTGTGGAAGAGGAAAGGGGGCGAAACTGCGAAGGGCAGTGAAATGGTCAAACTGAGTTGAAATGAGAAAGGGAATGCAACAATGAATCTGGGCACAAGAAAAGGGAACGGTGAAATCCTGCCAAGGGTAAACAGCCATGAGAATGGGAAGTGAGGAAAAAAAAGGGAAATTAAAAATGGTAAGGGAGGCGAAAAAAAAGTTGCGTAGGGGAAGGGCTGAAAGAGGCAAAGGGTTGAAAAGATTGGGAAGGGAGTGAGGCTGGAGGGTCTGTACTCATGTTAAAGGAATAAGGCGGTGGAAAAGAAATGGAAAAGAAAAATGAAATAGAGTTGGTGGAAGAGAAAAAGGAACAAAAAGGGGTTTTTAAAAGGCGCGGAATGGAGTCTTTCAATAAAGATCAGATTTCCATGAACAGCAACGCAACGGTGCAGTGGCTAGGCGTGGTCAGTAAGACAGAGATGGACATAACAGGGAAGGGAGTCTATGGCTCAAAAAGGGTTTAAACGTAGGGGAGGTCGTTTGAATAGAAGGGGTTGGGGCATAGCGGGGAGGGTTTAGTCTCACCCCGGTGTGACAGTGGGTAGGGTGGTTTGGGAGGATACGAAGAGATGGGCATGGGGGAGCGATTAAACAAAGGCAGTGACAAGGCTATGGCCATTCCAGTTTATGTTCCCATTTTAGGGAAAAAAAAAGGATGGGAAAAGAATGGGGAAAGAGTTGGGGTAGCCATGCAATGCTGGAAACGAAAAGGATGTGTTTAGGGGGCGTTGTGTGTGTGTGTGTGTTTGTGTGTGTGTTGTGGTGTGTGTGTGGTGTGTTTTGTGCGTGCGCGCGGGGAAAGGGAAGTGAGGGAATAGGATATGCATGGTTACAGTGGCCGAATCTGGATATAAGCATGAAAGGAATTAAAAGAAATGGTGGGAATAGTAGAAAATGGGAGGGGGGGGGGGGGGGGGGGGGGAAAAGAAGGGGTGGTGGGGGCAAAAAATGAAAGCGGGGTGGATGAGCAGGTCAGGGTCAGCAAGGGAAAAAAGGGAACGGTGGGGCTACAGGGGAAAGCGTGGAAGGAAAACAGAAAAGGGTGGGAAAAAAAAAAAGGGGTGAAGGGAGAAGACAAGAAGAACCCCGGTTGGAAACCCTTTGTTTTGAATTTTGTTTAAATATCCCAAAGACCACAGGCTTCAAGTTTTGGGTGTAATCTTAGATCCCCCCCACAAGACAAAGCTTTTTGGTCGTCAATATCACAAACAAAAATTGTTGGTTAAAAAAAAAAAGATCACGAAAAAAAGAATAATTTAAAAAAAATGAAAAAGGAAAAAAAACAGCATGTGTTTGGATTTAGTAAATGTTGTTCTTTGAATATAAAAATTAGGCTGAGTCCCCCCAAAATGCATTTCATAGATTTTTCCAAGAAAAAAAAGGGGCGAAGGTAAGAAAGCTGTCATTGCCGCAAAATAAAAAAAAAATTTTTAGGCAAAAAGGGCCTGGAAGTGGACCCAAAATTTTGTCCTTGTTATTTTAAGGCTTTTGCCCATCTCATTTTCATCAATATCTTAACATCTGGCTTTTTTCCCCAATAAGCGATCGTCTCAAGTGATTTTCCTTTTACCTCTCTCTTTGTCTTCTGTTTCTATTTTCCCCTCCTGCCTGAAAATTTTCTTTCTCCTTACGCTGCGTCCATTTTGATCTCTTCTCATCTGTTTCCTTTCCCTTTTTTGCAAAATTTTAGCCCCTTTTTTATGTAGTGACAATAAAATTTAGGTTTTTAGCCAGACTTTTGGTCTTTATTTCTTTCTCCCGTTCCACCTCCTTCTAAAAGTGGACATGCCCCTAGCTGCGGGAGACCCTTCCCAAAAAAAAGAAGTAGAGCGTTTTGTGGTGCTTAAAAAGCCCGGGGGGATTTCTAGGAAAATTGGGGTCGGTTCAAACCAAAACCCAAAAAAACTTTTGGCTCCGGAACTGTGGAAGAATGGAAAATACAATTTTTCCATTGGTGGAGCGAATGGACTGGCTGATTTTTATTTGGAATTAAAAATAAAAATAAAGTTTAGTTTTTTTTTAAACGCAAATTTTTGAAATCAATCTTGGGGGGGGCTGATGCTGGGGAAAGGTGAAAATGGGGAACGTGAAATGGGAAAAGCGATGGAAAATGGGAAGTGTGATGTGGAACAATATTTTTTAGCCCCTTAAACTAAAATAATTTATTCAAGGAGAAAATCTTCCCCAAAACCCATCCACAGTTATGGATGTATGATACAACACCCCAAATTTTAAACAAAAGATACTTTCCTCCCAAGTCCCTAAATCGTATGCCCGCGATGAAATGAGGACATCCATTCATATATCCAAAGGGCTGGGTCAGTACCATTTACAGGGGAAGAAAAGCCAAAAAGGTTTCAGCATAGGTTGTTTCATTTCCGTTTTTCCCCGATTTTTTCCAGCTGTTCCTTAAAACATCAACGAGGGTCTTTGGGCCCTTTGGGGCCTTTTCAGGGGTTTGGTGACAGTGCCCCTTTTCTGAGGAGGAAAAAATGCACCAGGAAACGAATCGCAGGGCACCCGCGTAGTCAGGTTTAAAGGATGAGGGGGCTGAAACCTTGACTGGCTGAAGCAGGAATTGAATCCTGGGCCCGTTTTGGTAATGTTGCCCCCCCCCCCAAAAAGAGAGGTCGTCAGAGGTGCCCGTGGCCCTTTTGGGGCAATGCCGTGTCAAGGGAAAAAGAAATCCCTTTTTCTGTTGAACTTCTCCCCGGGCTTGTTTGGCTAGTCCACATTTATCCCCTGTAGAGATAACTATTTAATTGAAAGTGCTTTCGATTCCTTTGTTTCGTTCTTTTCCCTCATGCAAAACCTTTACGTATTTTGCACACCCAAATTTCCCCCGTTTCCTACATTTACTCCCTAACCCCCCCTTCTCTCCCAAATCCCCATACTTTTTTTCCCCCAATAAGTGTAACCAGTTGTGATGGAAATCAGCTTTTAAATTTTGGGTGGGAAATGGTCGGCACTGTATAGGAATTTTGAAAAAGGGGGGGAACATGAGGTGGATACCTACCCGTTTTGCTCTGCGCTCATGCCCGAATTTTGCGTCTGGGTCTGGCCCAGGCGTCACGATGGGTTGGAGCTGGCTTGGGAAAAAATTTTTAATGAAAATAGATATAGCTAAAAGCAAAAATGAAATTTTTAAAAATTTGGGATATAACCGGCTTTTTTCCCCCGCTTTTAAACCCCGCGGCTTAAAAAAACGTGCGGTTTTGTGGGATTTTTCGTTTCAGAAACAACCCCCCCCGTCTTTCTTAGGTTTTCTGTAACTACCCTATCGTGTTTATTTCTGAATTTTTTATGCTTTTTACTACGTTTTTTGTAACGGTAATGGAATCGAACCCCTTTAGAAAAGGGAAAACGCCCTAAGTAAAAACCATTATGTATCTTTTTTCATCAGTTTGTCTTCTACAAAAATCGATCGCTTGAACGTGTTGGCCGTTTCCGCCTTTTAATCTTGATAACCTGTGAATTTTTAAACAAAATAAAAATTGGCACGGTATTTTGCGAAATAAAACAATCAAATCGTTTTTATTAATGTTTTGGGTTTTTTTTTTAGGTTATTTTCAAAATGGTCTTGCATTCAAAAAGTTTAGCGCATTCACTCGGTCATTGTCAGCCCTTTGCTTCGATCCCCCATTGTTTAAATGTGGACAGGGAGTGAAAATTTTTATTTGATACCTTCGCTTTGATTGGCTTGCGCTTTCGAGTACTCAACCAATCGCTTAGCTTGATACACCAATGAATGCAGGAGAGAACTGCCTTTCTAGCGCATCGTTAATGCGTTGTTTTTTTCGGTATTTTTTTTAACCCTTCCCGTACACCGTGGGTGCAAATGCACCCATACTTTTATTTAATGTTTCATATTTCAGTTATTGTGCATACAATCTTACTGAAATTTTATGACTTTGTTAGTAAAGGGACTGAGCACGTACTACCCAAAAATGATGCCATTCTGCCTTTAAATAAACAAATAATCAAACAACAAAAACATCGTATAACCTTCCCTGTACTTCGTGGGTGCACACACACCCATACTGCCAAAGAAGGAACTGTGCGGGCCGTACGTCGTGGGTGCACACACACCCATACTGCCAAAGAAGGAACTATGCGGGCCGTACGTCGTGGGTGCACACACACCCATACTCCCAAAGAAGAAACTATGCGTGCTTAGCCCTCCTCAGTAATGGAAGTTTTCACACACTGTGCTAGCATCATCTAAGAACTCGACAGAACAGTGCCGTGTGCAAAATATAGGTACTGCGTGGTTTACTGACGTCACATTCCCGCCACTGAAGCCTGCCGAGCCTGTGGAAAAGTTCCAGATCGCCACGTGCTGAAGTTTCGCTGTGTTTCAAAGTAAGTATACATTCACATTTCTGTTTACCTACCTCTCATTTTATACATAATGTTACACTGCATTCCATAACAGGCTCGATCTCTTTACACTTACTGCTCATGCTCTTTTATATTACAGGAGCTGTAGTCAAACAAGCATAACATTGTGTCTGTAGTAGGTGCGATACAACTACATTCTGCGTTTGTGTTCTATCATTTTTAATTTTAGCATGTGAAACTAATTCATTGATCGTATAGGCTACAGTAATAAATTGATGGTAATTGTTACAACACTCACAGCAGTAAAAAGGCTTCATCGCCTGAAAGTACATGAAAGCAAGTCAAATTTATTGCATACAGCAAATCTATGCAGCACAGCTATAGAGCTGAAAACAGATGGTTAGATCAAACAAAATATGTATTTTGGAACCATAAAATAAAATGGTACACATGTATATTTGCAGGCTGCATCCATAAGGAACGTCTCAACATATTTGAAGCCCTGAATGTTGCCAATGGAGCTGAACCAGACGATGCGTTGAAGCACTAAACTGTAAGTATTCAGCCCCTCATTTGCCTCACGCTTTGAGCAGTCAGTATAACCAGATGTGCATGTGTGCAGTGAGCAGCGATCAAGTGTGTATTGATGAACGTCAGTTTATGCTCTAAAAGTACAGACGCACATTGAATTTGATGCATATACTTACACACACACATCTGAGCATAGAAACATGCATGCACACTTTACATATATTACACATACGTAAACAGAAGCACAAACACGGAACAGGAAAGAAACGTTATATTTCTTTTTTTTTTCAGCCCAGAAGATGCACTGAATTTTATTCAAGACAACACGGATGGTGACGGGAGACTATCAGTGGTGACACCTTACTGATGAAGAGGAACCTGATGTCACAGGACAAGCAAATGGTAAGGGTGAAGAGAAATCACACACACACACCACACACACACACACACACACACACACACACGATGTATGAACCCGGTATTGATGTTCTGTGTGCGCACGTGTGTGGATGGGGAGGAGTATGTGTGTTTACAAATTTATTTTTGTTGCAGTTTTCAGTGCTATGGTGTCAAATAAAAATGAGGCTCATATGTTTATTTGCGCACATATTTATGCATTCATGCTTGTGAGATACACACACACACACACACACACACACACACACACACACACACACTAATGCTGAACAATTAAGTAGTGGGGGAAAACAAGTGCAGGCTAACAATTCTTCAGTCATTATAGTAATGACTTTGCAAAGATATATGTATGTGTGTGTGTGTGTGTCTTTGTGTGTGTGTGTGTATGTGTAACAGATATGGTTATTGTTGTTGCAGTTGTCAGAGCTTCTGCAAGTGCTGAGGAGTCAGATGAATGTGCTCCTGAGTCTGACTGTGAGTCTGATACCTCTGACGACTACCCTTTTGACGGCACAGATCCAAGCTATTCGCCAGCAGAGGAAAAGAGTACCACCCAGGCAAGATGTCAACAGTTTGGAAGAAATTGGGCACCTGGCAGAATCGGTCATGAAAGGCAAGGACGGTACAGTATGGAGCTCAGTTCCCCCTTCTGCATCTGTTGGGAGAGCTTCTGCTGAAAATGTATTCACGATGCCTGCAAACCAGCTAGCTGGTTGCGGTTCTGTACAGGAACCTGTAGATGCATTTCAGCTGTTCATGTCGGATAAGCTGATAAAGTCCATGGTGAAGTTCACCAATCTAGAAGGCAAGCGCCAGAATTCAGACTTTGTGGAGACCGACGGCACTGAAATGAGGGCTTTTTGGGCTGTATTCTGTTTTTGGGTGGCATGAAGCAAAGCATGTTGTCATCCGTTACTGTTTTTGATACTATGTATGGGCAGGGTTTGTTCGGGCATCCTTCAGCCGAAACCGTTTTGTGCAGCTGTTGAACTTTTTGAGGTTTGATGACAAAGACACAAGGAGTGCCAGGAGGAGCCGAGATGTCTTTGCTCCTTTCAGAGATTTTTGGGATGACTTCACCAAGAACCTGAGGGACCACTACACTCCTGGTCCTTTTATCACCATTGATGAACAGCTGGTTCCGTTCCGTGGCAGGTGTTCATTCATCCAGTATCTGCCTTCCAAGCCAGACAGGTATGGCATAAAAATTTTTTGGGCAGCAGATGCAGAAAATAATTTCCCCCTTGTGGCAGAGCCCTATCTGGGCGACCACTGGTGCTGAAAGACAGGTCAATTTGGGGAGGAATGTTGCTCTTCGTCTGTCAGCTCCTTTCTACAGAACAGGCAGGAACATCACAACAGACAATTTCTTCACTGACAAGGAGTTGTCTGACGTTCTCCAGAGCAATGGCCTGACATTTGTTGGGACTGTTCGTGCCAACAAGCGATTTCTTCCCGAGCCCTTCAAAGAAAAAAAAGGATTGCACCTTCATGCGTCCTCATTTCTCTTCCAGGACAAAACTACCATCGTGAATTATCAGACAAAAGCCAACAAGAACGTTGTGGTCATGAGCACCATGCATCATGATAGAGCAGTAGCTCCTGATGCCCCAAAGAAGAAGCCAGACATTGTGCGCTTCTATAACGCCACAAAGGGTGCCGTGGATTCGCTTGATCAGATGGCTCATGCATATTCCACCAAACGCATCACCAAACGATGGCCAATGGTGATGTTTTACAACACTGTGGATCTCAGCACCATTGCTGCCCGTGTTGTCTGGAGCATCAAATTTCCAGACCATGTTCTCTCCAAAAAGGATGCCAGGCCTCTGTTCATTCTCCGGGTCGCTGAGCAGCTGTCTTTAGAACATATGGAGAGGAGGCTGTGTGCAAAAAACCTGCCAAACCCACTGAGAAACACAGTGGAGCTTCATGTTCAACACCTTCAACAGAAGATGATAGCTTCACAGGATGGAAGACAAAGTGCTCGTGCAGGTGGCAAAAGAAAAAGACCAGCATCGACCCAGAGACCATCTACCAGCAAACAGAGCAGCCACAAAGAGCCAAAGCAGAAACAAGGTCGCTGTGGATCATGCAGCTGGAAGCTTGATAGAAAAGCTCGGAAATCTTGCTTCTGCTGTTCCGCTTGGCTCTGCAAAGAGCACACCATGTTTGTCTGCAAACAGTGTGCCGATTCCATCACTGATGCACCCTAAGGAGATATCTGCAACTTGGTCGTCTTCCACTTGTCTGGAAGAAGTTCTTCCTCCAAAGTTCAACACTGCAACAAATGGTTCTGTCATAAATCTAGTCATGCTTGTTATTTTACTTTGCTGAAACAAAGTTGATTTTCTATTTCAACAGAGAAATGAAAATTACATGGTTGTTTTATCAGCTTGCTTTCTTTATCACCCTCTTGTTATCAAATGACAATGTTATTGCTGTTCTTGCTTTTGTCATGCGCTGATAGGTTATACATGAACTGCTCTTAAGCTAGTTTGATAAACATTTTCATCTGCAGAACTTTTCTTTTCTTTTATTCTTACGCACTCGCATGTGTGTGTGTGTGTGTGTGTGTGTGTGTGTGTGTGTGTGTGTGTGTGTGTGTGTGTGTGTGAGAGAGAGAGAGAGAGAGAGAGAGAGAAGAGAGAGAGAGAAGAGAGAGAGAGAGAGAGAGAGAGAGAGAGAGAGAGAGAGAGAGAGAGAGAGAGAGAGAGACAGACAGACAGACAGACAGACACACACACACACTGGCACCATCACACACACACACACACACACACACACACACACACACACACACACACACATGCATAGAAAAACAATGCAAAAATACAAATGCCAATCTATGAACTAGTCATGGGTGTGTGTGCACCCACGACGTACGGCGAGGACAATTCACCGAATCGCCTATATAACGACCATGGGTGTGTGTGCACCCACGATGTACGGCGAGGACTATTCACCGAATCGCCTATATAACGACCATGGGTGTGTGTGCACCCACGATGTACGGCGAGGACTATTCACCGAATCGCCTATAAAACGACCATGGGTGTGTGCGCACCCACGAAGTACGGCGTGTGAGTTTTTTGGCGACGTACGGGAAGGGTTAAAGCAATGATGTTGGAAAGACAACACTTGTAAGAAGCCCAATGAATGCAGTGAACACATTTATTCCTGCTGGTCGGTGGCAGAGACCAGCAGAAGGCACCCAGGTGGCAGATGGGTGTAGGGCGGCACAGATTTCCTTCCTCGCATTACGAGTGACGACGGGACTAGCCTGTGTCGCCGGGGGACGGCTCTCGAGGCGGCGTGACACTTGGCGACGAGGCGCTGCCACTCTGCGAACTACCCAGTAGCCTGCCCATCCTAGCAGGGCTCTCCCTTTGGGGGGGGGAGGGTGGAAATTGTACCTCATTGGGCGCAGAGTGGGCATGACCTACGTGCAGCGGCTTCGGCGACTTGTGCCTCGTACGTCTCCTGAGTCGGCCTCACGCGGCACAGGACCGTCGCCACTCAGCATGAAGACGGCCGCCCGGTGGCCCTGACGATGGCCTTGGAAACAACCGCAGCCGAACTATCTTCAGACGACCGCTCTGCGGTCCCAATGACTACTTATATCTAAAGCAAAAATACATGTCCCAATATGTCCTGTTTGTACAGGCTGGAGGACGTTAAGCAGAATCATCAGTGAACACATTGTATGTGGTGATTTTCGACACTATGTTAACTCAACGCTCGGCCAGCTGCCGCCTGCGGCACATCGGACTGTGTTGTATATATCTGCGGCTTATAAACCGGTGCGGCTTATTTGTGAAAAAAAGTTCAGATTTTTTAAAAATTTAGTGGGTGCGGCTTATATACAGGTGCGCTCAATAGACCGAACTTTACGGTAAGTAATCATGGGAAAAAAATTACTGATATTATGGCACGAAAATTATGCCTTAATGCGTAATCGGGAGTCATGATATCTGTCTACGGGTTGCAGGGTAACCTGCATGTATGCTATGTTCAGTCTTTGCTCATCTACAGCCTTACCTCATTCTTGAGGCGTTGTGACCTCCGTGGAGCGGGCACGGGGGCTGGGAGGGAGAACACCAGCTGGAAGATGAGGGGGACCAGGCGCCAGTGGTTCCTGTGCCCTCGGACGTGGATGTGGCGTCAACATCTCTTCTTCCGTCCAAGGCGTCAGCAGAAAAGGTACAGGCTGTTGCCATGGCAAAGGCTCTAGTTCCTCATCTGGGAGATCGGCGGATAGGAGGAGGTCTCTGTTTGACAACCCTCCCTGGGCCACCTAACAGGACAGCATACATCTGCTCATGTGGGTTGGCAGCGACACAGTGTGGGTAAGGCTGCCATAAGTCCTGGATCCTGGTGTGGCCTAGAACCCAGTCGTGCACGTAGACATAGTCGCCAACCTGGAGATGATGGCTGGATGTCATGTACACGATCAAGTGCCTCCTGGTGAGCTATCCCAAGTCGCTGATGGAGTTGCCATATTCAGTCCACAGTGCCTGCCGTTGTGGTGGAACGTCCCAGGAGGTCGTCAATGGGTAGCTTGGGCTCCTGCCCAAACAGGAGGAAGGTGTTAACAAGAACAAAGTCATATAGGCAATCTAAATCTCAAGACATTACTGGGACATAAGAGATGGGACACATGTTTTTGTGATGGTATGTAAATCTGTTTTGACTTAAGTCAACACGACACAAGCCCTGGTCTCATACTCTAAGTGCTGATGTGTCTGGTCTATATTTATGTCACTGATTCAGTAATTAACACAGGCTATACATAGCTTATTTCATGCATTGTGCCTTTGATGTCTTTACAAAGTGACGGTTTGGTGTATCTGTTCTACGTATTGTGTTCTTTCTCCCTCCTGGCCCCAACACGCATACATATGAGTGAGCCACCATCCATTGCAAAGGTTGTTCCCCTTCTCACTTCTTGTGTACACAAGTGTATACACACGAGAGAGAGAGAGAGAGAGAGAGATGCAGACAGTGGAAATTCAGGAGACGACAGAGCCCATAACATTAAAAAGGTCAAATTTGTATACGACTGACGGAAATCTGTTCATATTTCTCCGATTGGAAATGTTATCCTTAGCAGGTCTGGAGGGATGCCTACCTTCCTGGTGGGTGAGAAGTGCGCGTCTTTCTGCACGCACGGGACAGGACTTGGATGGCGGACATCGTGTATGTGACGACAGCGGCGGAGAAAGAAAAGGTTCTCGGTCATCGTCATCCATCGCCTCTTCAGACATGGAGTCCAGCTCTCTTGATGAATGCTGTCGTCATCCATCGCCTCTTCAGACATGGAGTCCAGCTCTCTTGATGAATGCTGTCGTCATCCATCGCCTCTTCAGACATGGAGTCCAGCTCTCTTGATGATGAATGCTGTCGTCATCCATCGCCTCTTCAGACATGGAGTCCAGCTCTCTTGATGAATGCTGTCGTCATCCATCGCCTCTTCAGACATGGAGTCCAGCTCTCTTGATGAATGCTGTTGTCGTCCATCGCCTCTTCAGACATGGAGTCCAGTTTCCTTGATGAATAATGTTGCCTGCAGATTCCGTCAATCCCCACAGAGTTGTCTCCTTTAAGCTGCTTGGCCACCGTCATGTCTGCGCTTGTGGCTCACCTCATGGAAAAGGTTCACTTCCAGGTGTCACGGAGAACAGCGGGCCACCAGGTGGATGCCCATCGAAGCTCTGATCCTTTGCTGTCGCTCAGGTCTAGTTCCCGTATCTGTTATAAACGAAAAAAGACAAGTTATCTAACTATAGCGTAGGGCTGGAGAGACGGTCGGTTAGTAAACTCAGCAACGAACCGATTATTTCATCTGTTGGAGCAATGCAACCGTCTATTGGGAAAGGAGGGGGGGGGGGGGTAAGAAAGTTGGAGGATGGGGAAGGGAGAATATCTGTTCACTGCTCCTTCTCCCCATTTGGGTACATTGTCATTAAAAGAGGAAACATAACAGGTCATCAGCTGTACAGCAAGAGAGAGCAAATGTCAGTGTCTGCAACATTAACTAGACACAGTTTGTAAAATGGTTGGTTGCTTCGTTGGTTAGTATACTAGGTAGCTTATCATATTAGTTGACCGGTCAATTGGCTAGTCTTTCAGTTTACTTGTCAATTCATCAATCAATCAGATCCAATAAGCGTGGGTAGACCAAAGCACAGCAGGGGTGCTTTGTTTTTCACACGAAATGAATTTTCACGCAAATGAATGCAAATGGCAAACTAATTATCAGAACGACTGGGTGATGAGAGATAGATAGATAGAGAGAGAGAGAAGAGAGAGAGAGAGAGAGAGAGAGAGGAGAGAGAGAGAGAGAGAGAGACTGGGGCTCCAGGACTGACCTGGCAAGGCAGAGTTCGTGTGTGTGAATGTGCAAGTGCTTAAAAGTGTAGGGAAAACACTTTAATTAGAAAGATCCTGCACATAAACCCTACCAGAAGAAATCCTTCCCAGTACAGACATGAGTTTTAAGCGAGTGGTTGGAGGGGGGTGGGGGGCAGAAATCTTACCCCTTCTTTCCATCAATAACACCAAGTGCGTTGAGCGTGCGCGCACACACGCGCGTGCGCGCACGCACACACACACACACGAACACGGAAAAAGACAGACAGAGACAGAGGCAGACATAGAGACAGGGAGAGAGAGATTGAGAGAGAGACAGAGGAGGTGGTGGGGGAGGTAGTGTGAAGAGGGAGAGACAGAGGAGAGAGAGAGAGAGAGAGAGAGAGAGAGAGAGAGGAGAGAGAGACACAGACGGTGGTGGGGAAGGTGGAGTGTGATGACAGAGAAAGAGAGAGGGAGACAGAGAGGTCATTTCAAAGAGAGGAGAGAGAGAGAGAGAGAGAGAGAGAGAGAGAGAGAGAGAGAGAGACGCTTTGTTTTATTGCCTTCAGCGAAGTTAGCCATAAAGGCAAGGGGGTTCCACACATAGTTTTAGAAATCGCATCATTCATAAATCATAACAAATAATAATCATGATAGAAAACGATACAGTCAAAACAAATATTACAAAGTTTTTTTTTGCGTATTAATGTTGCCGGGCATCTTATACACGATCATGAGTGACATAAATTAAACACGTAGAATATACTATCTTCCCTTTCCTATCGCACCCCGCACCCTTCACCCCCACCCCGTCCCCTCCTCGCCGCCGCCACCCCCCCCCCCCCTACCCCTCCACACTTGCCTTTTCATATCCTGACCCACCAGTCTCCTTCCTTCGACCCTCACTCTCTTACCCTCCCCTCAGTCCTGACAACACTCCACGCATACAAGAGAACCAAAAAGAGCACACGCTCACTCACACGCATACCTGGGACAAACACCGCTCTCCTAGCTTGTCCACCCCCTCCCCCTTTGCCCATCCCTCCCCCCCCCCCCCCTTCATAATATAACTTCTCTCCTCGCGCCGCTCCCTCACCCCCACTCCCTCTCCATCTCCACACGCCCCCCTCCCCCTCCCACCCGCCCTCCCCCTTCCCCCACGCCCACCAACCATCTCAAACGCACGCACACTTGGCCTGCAACATTCGGACCATCCAATGACTACAAACTTAGTTATTTAATTATTAGGTTCTAGTTTCTTATTTTCATAGCTTCCACTATATATTTAGCAAAGGCAACAATGGTTGAATTATCATTTGTTAAAAGATCCCTTATACCATTTATTGATGGCTGGATATGAATCATATTAAAGAAGGAGTATTTACGACGAATGTCTGAGAACTGTTGACACTGGAAAATAAAGTGTACTTCATTTTCAACATTATGACCACACAATACAGTTTGTGACTTCCCTATCCTGGTATCCACACACCAGTGTTTTGCAATACCTAAGCCGTGTACTCTTAATCTAAACCTTGTCAGTGCTGAGAGAGAGAGAGAGAGAGAGAGAGAGAGAGAGAGAGAGAGAGAGAGACCGTGGGGGTAGTGAGAAAGCGTGGAGACAAGACAAGACAAGACAAGACAAAATTCTTTATTTACGAGGATAATAGATAAGCACTGATGTGCTTTTTTACATCCAGTCCTCGCCCTGTGTAGGGTCAACAATATAAAATAAAAGGCAACAAAGGAAGCATGCAAAAGTGACTAAAACTACAATACAATAGGGGATTAAAATTTAAAAAGGGAAAAGAAAAAAAAAAGAGAGAGAGAGAGAGAGAGAGAGAGAGAGAGAGAGAGAGAGAGACGCAGGAGCGAAGGGAGTGCGGGGTAAGCCTGCAGAGAGAGAGAGAGAGAGAGAGAGGGAGAGAGAGAGAGAGAGAGGGGGAGAGAGAGAGAGAGAGAGAGAGAGAGGGGGGGAGGGAGGTAGGGAGAGAGAGAGAGAGAGGGTGGGGGAGGAAGAGGCTAGAGTGGGTGCGATAAGAGAGCATGTTTAGAACAATCTGACAATCAAAAAATTCCAAAGAGATACAAAACAATCAATTTTGAAACACCGGGGGAGGGGGGGGGGGGAGAAATAAAGCACAAATAGGTGGGAAATGCATAATGATAGCCCAGTCGCCACGGGTAGGAAGGGATACCATATGGATAAAAAATCAAGTCATTCCAGCAGAACCGTGAGAGAGAGAGAGAGAGAGAGAGAGAGAGAGAGAGAAAGTCACATAAAAACTCAAGCATTTCGACAGAATGACAAGAGGGCAGGAGGTAGTAGGAAACACACACGCACACACACACACACACTATATATATATATATACTCATATAAGACATACTAAACAAAATAACATACATATGCATTTCAAGTACAAAAACACTTTCTAAATAGTCAGGTACATACATAAGGCAAAGAGGGTGGTGGTGAATGGTGGTGGATTTATGGTGGAGTATGTAAGTACTGGCACATAAGATGGTTGAAATAATGGTGTTTGAAGGTTGATATGCATTGGCGCTGTTTGGTTGATTCAGGGAGCGAGTTCCATTGACAGGAACCTGAATATGTTAAACTGGATTTGAATAAGTCAATTCTAGGAACAGGGACATGAAGTTTGGGTAGAGTCCTTGAGGAATTTATTGAGAATCTGAACTAATGTTGAGGGTGCCTTCCCAGACACAATCTTGTGCATTATGATCCCTTTGTTGTACGCGAGAGAGAGAGAGAGAGAGAGAGAACGAACGAATTTTTTTAATGAGGGAAAAAGCGGAATAAGCACGAAATGGCTTTTTTAAATCCGGCCCTTAACAAAGGGAAATCTATAGAAAATACAATAACATCAGCAAAATTAATATAGAACTGAAGTAAACATACATAAACGCTGTAAACAGAAAGAGGAAATGGTTACACAAAAAACAGAAGACAATGCCTAGAAGAGAGAGAGAGAGAGAGAGAGAGGAGAGAGAGAGAGAAACGGACAGAGAGAGAGAGAGAGAGAGAGAGAGAGAGAAACAGGTGGGGGAGGGAGGGGAGGGTCATCACAAAGAGTTCATGACAAAATAGTTAATGGAAGATAGATAAATATATACAATAAACATTATCACAACAATGAATAACACACATTTCTGGAAAAAGAAAAAAAACATTGAACAGGCACCCCATCGTGTAAGCAAAGACAAAAATTTACACTTGACAAGCAGCACCTTTGGAACAATAGTTGGAGAGACCAGTTGAGAGAGAGAGAGAGAGAGAGAGAGAGAGAGAGAGAGAGAGAGAGAGAGAGAGTTTAAGAGCATGAATTGGAAAATTCTGTCATCAGTTGGGTATGAAGTGCCCTTTTTAAAGCTATATATGCTGGCATGAACATCAAGAGAGGGTGAAATGCGGTTCCACAAGAAGCCGCCAGAGTAATGAAGACTGGTTTTACACATCTATTCTTGGACAGGGTATTACAATTTCATGAATATGGCGATTTTCATTAAATCTACATTTTTCTGTAATTGAAGGGGGAGCACGACCCGAAAGAATCTTAAAGAGAGTCTGTCTAAACTAGAACTTTTCATTAGATGCAGTTGACGTTGTAGAAATGCATCATGGACTAGTTTAGCCCCCCCCCCCCCCCCCCCCCCACCACACCACATCAGTTATGGACTAGTTTAGCCCCCCCCCCCCCCCCCCCCCCCCACACCATCCAGTGACGCTCAAGTCTTGATAAAGTTAAGCTAGTCTGAGTTAGGTTTTCTTATGGGGGCAAAAGTTCCCCTACTTGTTTATTGTTTACTGTTCCCTGCCTCATTTCATGTTCAATTTATTATTTTAAGTTTGGGGAGTGGTGACACGAAGGAGCTCGCCAGGGAGAGGGAGGGGAGGGGGTGAAAAAGAAATCCTAGAAAGGGGAGAGGGAGGGGAGGGGGTGAAAAAGAAATCCTAGAAAGGGGAGAGGGAGGGGGAGGGGGTGAAAAAGAAATCCTAGAAAGGGGAGAGGGAGGGGGAGGGGGTGAAAAAGAAATCCTAGAAAGGGGAGAGGGAGGGGGAGGGGGTGAAAAAGAAATCCTAGAAAGGGGAGAGGGAGGGAGGAGGGGGTGAAAAAGAAATCCTAGAAAGGGGAGAGGGAGGGGGAGGGGGTGAAAAAGAAATCCTAGAAAGGGGAGAGGGAGGGGGAGGGGTGAAAAAGAAATCCTAGAAAGGGGAGGGGGAGGGGGTGAAAAAGAAATCCTAGAAAGGGGAGAGGGAGGGGGAGGGGGTGAAAAAGAAATCCTAGAAAGGGGAGAGGAGGGGGTGAAAAAGAAATCCTAGAAAGGGGAGAGGGAGGGGGTGAAAAAGAAATCCTAGAAAGGGGAGAGGGAGGGGGTGAAAAAGAAATCTAGAAAGGGGAGAGGGAGGGAGGGGTGAAAAGAAATCCTAGAAAGGGAGAGGAGGGGTGAAAAGAAATCCAGAAAGGGGAGAGGGAGGGGGTGAAAAGAAATCTAGAAAGGGGAGAGGGGAGGGGGAGGGGGTGAAAAAGAAATCCTAGAAAGGGGAGAGGGAGGGGGAGGGGGTGAAAAGAAATCCTAGAAAGGGGAGGGAGGGAGGGGGAGGGGGGTGAAAAAGAAATCCTAGAAAGGGGAGAGGGAGGGGGAGGGGGGTGAAAAAGAAATCCTAGAAAGGGGAGAGGGTGGGGGAGGGGGGGGGGGAGAGAGAAAAGGGAATATTAGCAAAAGCAATTAAAAAATCTTACCTCCCAAAAAGGCTTGGATTTGATCGAATCTAGGCCAAGGTGTAGGTCAATCACGTCGGCCACATCTTCTTTGGGTTGTATGCGTTGATGTGACGATTCACGCAGAGCTTTGTTCTTCCATCCCATCAACGTGACCGGGCTAGTTTTCTTGTTTTTCCAAAGGCTTTGGTCACCCCACAGTGTTTGTAGGTTGAAGCTGGCATTATTCAAAGAAGCTGCACACAGTTTAGACTGCAAGTCTTAAGGCACTTCTTTTGCACCTTACTGTTTTAGCGGCAAAGGGTGTACATCAATTCAGTTCTCAGTTCACCGCTCGTTTGCGATGGCGGGCATCGTCACGTGTTTACACGCAGCACCGTTCATTGGTGGAGGAGGTCAAACCTTTAGCTATGTTGTGAGATGAGATCACGCGCGGAGTAGCTCCGACCTTCAGAAAACACGTGAATCACTGTCTGGGCCTCTTCCCTTTGCAGCACGTCCCAGCAGCAGAGTTGTCAGGACCTGTGGAGGAAGGCTACAGGGGAGGAGGGGGGTGGGGGGTGGGGGGGAGGCTGGTGGAAAAGGGTCGAGGAAGGTGGGGGAGGGAAGGTTGGGGGAGGTAGGGTGGACGTTTGGGGGGGGGGGGGGGTTGGGTGGTAGGTTGGAAGGAGGGTGTGTGTGTTGTGTGTGTGGGGGGGGGGGGGTTGGGGGAAGTGGGGGGAGGGTTAGTTGGGGGGGGGGGGGAGGTTGGGGGGGGTAAGTTGGGGGAGGGGGGGGGGTAAGTTGGGGGAGGAGGAGGTTCGGTGGAAGGTGGGGGATACTAGGTTGGGGGAGGCTGGGGGGGGGGGGGGAGGGGAGTTGAGGGACGGTAAGTTCGGGGAAGGTTGGGGGGGGGGGGGAAATTGAGGGGGGAGGTTCGGTGGAAGGTGCGGGATGCTAAGATGGGGGAGGCGGGGGGGGGGGGGGGGGGGGGGGGGGAGTTGGGGGACGGTAAGTTCGGGGAAGGTTTGGAGGGGGGGGGGGGAAGTTGAGGGGGAGGTTTGGTGGAGGTGGGGGATGCTAAGGTGGGGGAGGTTGGGAGGGGTGGAGGTGGGGGGACGGAAAGTTCGGGGGAGGTTAGTGGGGGAGACTGGGGGAGCGGGAAGAGGGCTGTGGACGGGACCTACCTGACTGTCGAAAAGGGAATATTTCGTCCACGTCTCACTTTCCTTCTTCCTCTGCAGCTGGCAGAGAACAAACTAATCAACATATCTCTCCTCTCTCTCTCTCTCTCTCTCTCTCTCTTCTCTCTCTCTCTCTCTCTCTCTCTCTCTCTGTGTGTGCATAGGTGTGCGTCAGATGGAGGGGTTGGAGGATATTGGTGGGGGGTGGTGATGTGGTTATATTAAGTGTGTGTGTATGTGTGTGTGTGTGTGTGTGTGTGTGTGTGTGTGAGGGGGGAGGGGGAAGTAAAGCCTAAAAAATGAACTGGCTATCAACCACGTAACCATTGATTTGCTTTGTTCTGTGCGTCTTGTGCTGGTCACTTTGAGTTCTTTTGGTGTTAATTACTAATGAAGTTTGAAGTCAATTTTTCATTTGGCCCTCCTTTTTGTATTCAGCTTTTATGCTCGCATGAATGTTTGTTGGATTGTATACGGTTGGTGTTGTTTTATTGAATGACACAAGAAGGAAAGAAAGAAAGAAAGAAAGAAAGAAAGAAAGAAAGAAAAGAAAGAAAGAAAAGAGAGACAGAAAGAAAGAAACAAACAAACAAGTAAAAATGAAATTAAAAGAGAAACAAATGAAGTATTTTTAAGAATTGAAAGTGTGAATGAACAAATCACTAATTGAATGACGAAATGTTGAAAGTAAGAATAACAGTGTAGAGAACAGCATTTTGCCAATCCTGGCTCACTTTCGCGATCAACCAGTTTTCGGGCGAAGTGGCCTAGAATTGGTGTTTTCCTGTTCTTTGCCAAGTAAGACTTCAATAACCAAAAATAACGATTATCTACAAACAAACATATTGTGTAGGATTATCCGTTTTCAATACTAATTTACTAAACTTTTCAGATTTTAGTTTGTGCTTAATCCTATGTTTTTCCTGATCATTCTCAATAACATCATTTTCACGCAAACATTCATCAAATGCATCTCTGTCTTTCATGTGAAATAAACTACAGTCTTTAACTGTTCTCTAAAGTCTTTTAAAACCGAGTTATATTTCTGA
>CM031623.1:2914672-2944672 GCA_018398815.1 Conus ventricosus | reverse complement strand
TCATTAAATCCAGAACAGCAATACCTATGAAGTAGATGTTGAAGGAGGACTCATCTGATTTCATTTGTAGCATGATAATGAGGATCATAAGGTTTCCAAAGGTTCCAAAAGATAGAATAAAACGGGACATACCATATTTAAGTAAATTCGAATCCAATTAAAAAAACCCTTAACCGGTATTCGTCATCTGTGTCTTTGGACGTGTCTGCTGTGGTGGAGTCATTCAGCTGTCAGAGGCCAGTGAGGTCAGAACTGCCGGACTGAAGTCCTCCATTGTCCTGAAATTGGAAGGTAAAGAATAACATTTGTGATAAATCAACGAGAAACTCATGAGACAGTTGATGATTAAAGAGTTTCTTTGATGGCACTGTGAAAGCGAAAAATCTGCACACACAACGTTCGTCAATGACTCAAAAGGTGGTTTTTGCACTAAAGATTTATAAATTGGTATGGGAATTTTAAAACAATGATCAATGTAATTAAATGGGCTGTGAGAAGCGGCAGCATCTCGATGATCGAATGGTATGGTCAATGCATTTCACCGTTTATTTGGAAGCGAAACTGCTTTTGCGTGCGCGTGCTCACACAGAACAGAAAAACCATGTTGTTCAAATGGTCAAAGCCCCATTTAAAAGGATGTGATCATGACAATGAATATATGATACAAATGGGAATGAAACTGCCATCCCAATACAAACATGAAAACTAGGTTAATTAGTCTTTGTTTGAACTCTCTTTTAAAAGGAGCTATGTAACCTACACCTTGTGTTTCCATACAAAATTGAAACCATAACTATCCAAAACATTACAAAGTTTCGAAGTCCAACGACGGCCTTTTCCAAACTTTGACAATAGAATAACATTTATATGCTTTAGGTGGCAGTCTATTCGCCTCCATTCGGGTTAATTTCAGCTAGTATCTAATACAAGAAACACTAGAATTAATAGACCAGGGGAATCGATTAAATTCACCATACACAAGATCGTCGGTGTTTTGATACGCATCCATAGATGCTTCTTTAACAAACAAATGAACACTTTCTGTCACTGATGAAACATCTTCTAAACCCAAATCTTAGCACCATATAGAAGCATAGACTGAATCTGTGATTTAAAGATATGGAAGAGTTATTTCACAGAGTTACCATTATTTGATTCAACTTATATATTAGATATATATTATATTTATATATATATATATATATATATATTATATATATATATATATATATATAACAAAGAACAACAAAGAAAACTCGGCCACTTTTAAGGAAGCTATAGATCAATATTATTACTGTAAATAATTTCACCAAAAACCTGAAAGCCCCCCAAAAAAAAACACGTGCAGCCAACCCGCACGTGCAAACAACCGCAAACGGGAGCCCACACGCTATATAACATCGGCGGTGGGCAAACCAAAAACATCCTGACGACAGCGCAGCACGCTCGAAATAAAGTTGTAGAGTTTTAAACCTTCCTTTTTAATATTATTAACAACTGTTGCTCCCAAGGGGTCGAGCACTTTTAAAGTCATTTTAGGCTTTTTAATTATATTCATCTCTCTCTCTCTCTCTCTCTCTCTCTCTCTATCTCTCTCTCTCTCTCTCTTCTCTCTCTCTCTCTCTCTATTTATATATATATATAAATATATATATATATATATATATCTATATATATATATATATATATATTATATATATATATATATATATATATATATGTTGTAGTCCGGATGGTGAAAACATAACTATGATTGTGTTCTTAATCTTTGTACATTCCTAAACAAGCCTAAACTTCGTATTAGACCATTTGAGCTTTGGTACTTTCTTAAAACAAACAGTTACCTCGTTTATTTGAAAACGATCAGAGTGGAATTTTATACCTGTGAAAGAGGAGTTCAAGGCACCACAATGAACAGAAAGAAAACTATTTCTGCCTGATACTCCGAGCAAGCCAAGGAGCCACGAATAATCAGACCAAATGTACCTTGTTAATCTAAAATGAAGGGGGGTGCGTTAAAAGGGGGGGGGTGTATTTTTGTTTGTGTGTGATGTATACGTTTCTTTACTACGAATCTGAACATTACTGAAAGAGGAAGAAGAAAGGAGAGACAGTTTTATTTGTGGGTACACTATTTCCACATTAACATTCGCGTTTGACCCTCCACACACACACGAAAATTCCGTTCCTATACTTACTACTTCGTGGCCAAGCCGCCTGAATGATAAAATGCCACCACCATCCATATTAATGACGTTTTCTGGGAGACTGCACTGGAAAATGACTAACGGGAAACTTCTTATTATCGGTTAAAGATGGGAGTGAAGGACGAAGAAAGACTAGATTTGGTCCCCCCCCCCCCTCCCTTCCACCATCTTAGACTCAAATGCCGTTTTTGTTTTCCCTCCCTGCTTTTTGTAACTGCTCATAAAGTGGTGGCGGCGCTAGAGATGAAAGTTCTGAACGGCAAACGGTATCTGAGTGGGCCAATGTTATTAGGGAGTATGATTCTACTGTCTACATTTTTTCTTCCTTACGGCTGTGGCGGTTGATGACTGCGATTTTAGGCGGCCAGGTACGGATGAAGACCCAGCGGGTGACATTGAGTTGTCGATGTAACGTCAGTGCGAACGAATGTCCAGGCTGCACTATGAAAATCCAGGGACTGTACATCAAACCCTTCGTGCGGAAAGCACACGCCCTGGACAGTCGCTGAACTGTCCAGTACCCCAACAAGAACATCGGGAGGATATGTCAGAAACAGTACATATGGAATCACACTCGACCAAAGTTACTCCTCCGGAGTCAACCATCCTGCCGAGTTACGTTGAGTGTATCACACACGGACTGGACTATTCCTATCACGCCAAAGACCACGACTACCTCTTGGCGATTAACTTTTCGGATTACTACAATGCCAACTTTTCCAATTTGACGGCTGTCACAACAAGCGCCGCGGCTACGGTTTTAAACCGATACGTCACACCCGAAGAAGAAGAAGAAGAAGTAACAACCTTTAATACAATAGGCAAACTATCTACTACCGACAAATCGAAGTTCTTGTCGTACCTCAAAATCACAACTCTTTCGCCCCCCTTTCTGATGTTCTTTTGCCTGGCTCTTTTGTCCTTTCTGATCTTCTTTGTGGCGTTAAGTTTTGGGTTGAGTTTTTTTTTTTTTTTTGAGGGGCGGCGGGGGGGGGTTAATAAATCTATGAGAGAACACGAAGAAGTAATGCCGGGTCGGTTGTTACATTTATTAACGAAAGTAGTCATATATAAACGGGGGCCGTGTCATCATCATCATCGTCTGTCAGCCAAGCGCTTCATCATTATCCTAAAACCACCCGCTTCGACCTGGCCAAAGACCACTAAGAAAAGATGGAAGGAGTCGTCACCGCCACCACCACCACCACCCTGAACCGCAGCGGGGAGGCTCGAGTGGCGGTAGTAATCGGTGATTGGGGCGTCTTGGACCCGGAAGAAAGAGCCATCATGTGGGATCAGTTTGGTCAAAACTCGAACCTGCTAATACGCCTCATGCAAGAACCAACAATACACAGCGATTCCAAATCGCTGTCGAAGATGGAGAAACGAGAAGACGTAGAAGCTGTCCTCGTTTCTTTCAGCGCGAATGCCTGTTTTGGGGGAAGCGTTTTCACGAATCGCTGGCGACAGCTCATCAACCAAACTCCAGTCGCCTTTCCTAACGTCACTAAATTATCTTCGGCACGGTACTGTATCCCTTTTACGGAGGTGTTCTGAAAAACTCGGTGACAATTTCCAACGCGAATCTGAAAAAGGTCGTTAACGAACGGCGCCAGAAGGATAATACTAAGGATGTCATTATCCGATTGACCAATCTCACAAAAATCACCAGAAGATTCACAGACAAAGACCCTGAGAACGATGTACCGAGATGCTCTGTATCCTAACACAAAATGCGTGGAACGACTCGCGGCTGAAATGTTCTCTGGGTCATAGTAGACTACCTATAAGCAGACAGCAGCAGCGTTTGGGCGGGGGATGCGTTTTTTTCTGTCTTTTTTCTTCTTATTCTTATTACCAACCCGTTTGTCGCTTTGTAATTTACTCGAATGGAGACACGCTCTTCGTGCAATGAACTCTGTGTATGTGTGTGTGTTTTTTTTTAAAAAATATATATTTCTTTGTTGGTTGGGTTTTGTTTTTTTTGTCCTCCCTATTATTTTAACACATTTCGAACGTTTGATTTTGTTACATTATTTGCATTACATGCGCATTTGTTGCGAATTATTTGACTCGACCGCCCCCAAAAGAGACTTGAATGATAAAATCTCGTACATCATCCCGGCTTCATGGGTCAAAACCGAGTGCGCCAGCCAGCCACGTAATGGGACGGAAAATGACCCGTTTGCCTCATCGATTCTTTGTTTTTGTGTGTTTTGTTTTGTTGTTGTTGGGTCGTCATTAAGAAACGACCACGTTCTTATTAAGAACGAATGTGTAACGGGGATAATTAATTGGTAGTGTACTGGTGGTGGTGTTTCGATGGTTATTCAGTTTGTGCGATAGTTAAAACCCACAGTGGCCACGAGTCTCACCACCTTTATAAGTCGGTCGGGAATTTCGTTCTTCTTTTTTTTTTTTTTTCTCGCGGCTACTTTACTGACTCTTTACTGAGAAGAAGGAGGAGTTCTTTATAGTTTTAGAGCTTTCTGGGGAGAAAAAAAACAATTTTACAATAACAACAACAGCAGCAGCATACATTTTCAGGTAGTTAGGAGGAGCTTTTTTTGTGTGTCGTAAGTATATCTTCTTTGATGCGATTTAAGAAAACCTTATATTTCTCCAGTATTCTTCCGCTTTGTAGTGATTTGGTCCAGCTTCATACGACCTCCCCTCCCACCCATCCCAAGAGAGTAAAGATATTATTGTTGCTTTTTTTTTGCTATCAGGACTGCTACGGTGTGGTGTGTGGCTTGAGACTCCCTTCCCACCCCCCTTTTACATATTTATACTACTACAAGAAAAGGAAGAAGGGGAGCGTCTGCTGTCAGCCTCTTTTTCTAAAAAGAAATAAGATGAGTCATCGTCGAGTGTTTTTCTTCTTCTTCTTAGACGAATGGATTTCTGCCACCCTTGGATTTTTTTTCTTTGATGAAATCGCTCAGTTGACGATTGTCGGACTTACTATTCTGAAGATAACTCGGCTCTTTCGATCGCAGGTACCATCGGCAGGCGGGGAAACTGTCCTCCGCGGGATACTAGACCTTCCTGACCACTTACAACAAGTTGAACAGCCGAAGAAGAAGAAGAAGAAGAAGAAGAAGAAGAACATTAGCAACGCCTGTGGCTCAAGCTAATCATCTCAACCTTTCGCTACTTCGCATTTAAACGGGATTGTGGGTTGTAGTAATCCTACGATATAACTCTTACAATCGAGAAAAAAAAAAAAGATCACCCACCCGCCGTCTTCGATACTGGTTGCCCAGGAAGCTAACTCCTCTTAGCTACAATAACTTTGAAGCAGCGAGAGGGGAGTGTTGTTTGAAAATGTAAAAAAAAAAGAGGAAAAAAAACCCTGTTGTGACGCCACTTGCAGAACTGGACAGGGCAGCACTTTTTTTCCCATGGAGGAGGAAATAGCCAGCACGGTGGCGGGTGACCAGGCGTCTCGTTTGGGTCTAGAAACATTACACGGAGCTCGTATTGCTGATGATCTTCAAGATGCTTCCACTGTCCGGACCGGGCTTATCTGGGAAGCGCTTGTAAAAGGTTCAACTCTCTCATGTATTACCCCTCCGTGTGGAGGGACATCAGCATCCGGACGACCCTGCAAGAAGGATACTCCGTATTTCATGGTCGTGTCGAAGCCGCTGGTCTGTGCGAAAGTGACAAATCATGATCAAGAAATTTGATAAGTATTTACAGAATGTCAATGTCTACATTAACAGTTGGTTTCTAAAATATTCGCTTTTCAACATACTGAGAGAGCTTGCGCAGAAAAGAAACCTCAAAAGGCTGGTCTTTCTAGGGGCTCAAACTGTCCAAGAACCGGCGCCAACTCCCTCGCTGGTTGTGGTCAACGATCTCCTGGCGACGTTACTAAATTGCTGTACACACTCGATCCTGAAACGATGGACATCAAGATACATCTCGTTCTTGACAACAACGGTGAAAGTTATGAGACGCCATCTACAAACCCACTGGCGACGCGATTCCGCCATCTTTTGACTATACAACGAAGGTAGTGTTGTTGTGCCTCTAAAGAAGGAGAACACGCACACGCACACACACACACACGCGCGCGCGCCGCTGTTGTTTTTTTTTTTTTGGCTTCTTCCATACTGTGTGTTACAGCTAGTAATCCGAGGGAAGGCCCTAGGGCTGTGTATGAGAAAACGTTTATTAAATGTCCCCCACCCCCTATGACATTTATGAGACAAAACAACAATGCGGAGGACTGACTTTCTCTTTCTTCTCATTGACATAAAATTGTGTATTTCTAATGATGATGACGATGACGGCGAGAATCTCTTCTTAACTACCGATGACGATGATGAGTACCAATTTTGGGGACGATTATCACCACGATGGTCTCTCCCAGTATTCGTCAACATCCAATATCACTGCGCCATGCTCCTGGAATCCGGCCATCGTGTGACATTATTATTTCTCTTTCAGGAAAACTTCGGGAGGAAGGGCCTGAAACTTAGGATTATCAACGAAGCAAGTAGCGGGAGTATCTTGCGAATAGCGGTGTAACGGCTGAGATTCTTCTACTTCTACTTGTGCCTCTGCGAAAAAATGAATCCGCTATTATCGCGATCTAGTCCACAGAGGCAGAAGAAGAAGAAGAAAAAAAACAAACAAACGGTGGTGGCTGCCCCCTCAGTCAGCGAGAAGATGGTCGAGGAAACGTTTCTCTCTTCTTCGTCGAGTCAACTGCCAACAATTCCTGATTTTGTCATTGACTTTGGTACTGTCACTAGCTGGTGCGGGACCACACGAGCGCCGGCAGTTTGTATCATGGGTCAGATGATGATGATGACGTCGTCTTCTCCTTCCGACTCCTCCCGCGCTTTATGGGAAACTCGCTTTGCCCATTTCGAAATGAAACCTGATGTGGTGACCATTTACATTATTCCGATCGACTTCGATGGATAAGGAACTTGTGCTGCCGGGGTTTGTCTACAAAAAAAAAAAAGTGAAACGGAAAGAAAAGACACGCCCGATCCCGTTTCTGCCAAGCTGGCAGTTCCGGGACTTCTAAAGAAGACAAAAAAGCACTTAAGATCATTCGCCTTTCTGTCCCGCAGTGTACCCGTCTTTATTCTTCCAGTTCCAGCCCGACTTAACTTTTCTGGTGTAGTTCCATTCTTATCCGCGTTTTTATTATACTAGTAACATACAATCGTGCGTTTCCACAGGAAATCTAAAAAATAACATACGATCGTGCGTTTCCACAGGAAATTCACGCGCTGGTTCCGCTCTAACGTCCAAATGGCCGCCGCGTTCGTTGTAGTAGTACTACACGAAGAAAAAAAAATACTACTACTGAAGAGAATGCGGCGACGTGATTGAAACTACGCGCGTGGATTTTATAACCACCACCACACTATTTCGGTTTGGATACAGAATCTACAACTGGAATAGGGCACCTGACAACGACGACAACAACAAAAAAAAAGAAATGACGAAAACTTTTCGAAAGCAGCAAACTTTTTTCTCCCTACTCACAGAATCGTATAATAACTCGGAATAATAACTTGCCAGTCCAATGTTGTTGAAGCAGAAACTGTTAACACTTTCAAAATTGTCTTGATAAACGGCCAGATATGCATATGTTTCGAACAATATTGACTCGCGTTGTTTAAACCATGCATGTGCTTTTATGCGAGAATGAAGACCCCAAAATATTTCTCGCCAAAACCGATAAATTATTGAGAAGGCTGAAAATACTTAACGTGCCACCGATATGTTATGATGCAATACGAGGAAGAAAAAAAAACAAAGGTAGCACACTTCTCCCCGTCTTCTTCTTCTACTCAGGTCGATCTTCAACTAGAAGAGGGCGCCTGTTCAAACTAACAAAATTTACTAAAACTCAAAAGCAACCTTTTCTTTTTTTTTCCCCCACTAACAGAATCGTTAATACTCGGAATAATAATTTGCCAGTCATCAATGAGCACAAACTGTTCAGAACTTGTCTCGCCGGATGTTTCGAACAAATTGGACTCTCGAGCGTGTGCTTTTATGCGAGAATAAGTCCAACACTATTTCTCGCGAACCAGAATATATCTTACGTTGAGAAGTCTGAAAATGCCTAATAATATGCAACCGATATGATGCGAAATGATATGAGCAAAAAAAAAGAAAAAAAGAAGTTAGCACACTCCCCGTCTTCTTCTTCTGAGTTCGATTTGTTGCGATAATAGCATAGTTCTCTCTTCTTCTGCAAGGAATTTACTGCTGCGGTAAACAGATCTTGTTCTAGGACAAGGAACCAAATCATCCACATTGAGAAGCTGAAAATGCCTAACGTGCCACCAATATGTTACGAAATGATATGAAGAAGAAAAAAAAAAAAGGTAGCACACTCTCTCCCCGTCTTCTTCTTCTACTCAGGTCGATCTTCACAAGAGAGCGCCTATTCAACTAACAAAATTTACTAAAACGTCAGCAAACTTTTCTTTTTTTCCCCCCACTAACAGAATCGTAATACTCGAATATTACTTGCCAGTCAGTCAATGAGCACAAACTGTTCAGAACTTATCACGCCGGACGTTTCAACAATATGGAGAAGCTGAAAATGCCTAACGTGCCACCGATATGTTACGAAATGATATGAGGAAAAACAAAAAGGATGTAGCACACTCTCCTCTCTCCCCGT
The DNA here is from genome assembly GCA_018398815.1 of Conus ventricosus. Classification (NCBI taxonomy): domain Eukaryota; kingdom Metazoa; phylum Mollusca; class Gastropoda; order Neogastropoda; family Conidae; genus Conus; species Conus ventricosus. The sequence continues at coordinate 2,935,798 of CM031623.1, read as the reverse complement.
CTTCTTCTCTGAGTTCGATCTTGTTTGCGATAAATAGCATAGTTCTCTCTTCTTCTGTAAAGAATTTTACTGCTGCTGTAAACATAACTTGTTCTAGGACAAGGAAACCAAACCATCCACATTGAGAAGGCTGAAAATGCCTAACGTGCCACCGATATGTTACGAATGATATGAGCAAAAAGGAGAAAAAAGATGTAGCACACTCCCCGTCTTCTTCTTCTACTCAGGTCGATCTACAACTAGAGGGCGCCTGTTTAAACTAACAAAATTGACTTAAAACGTCAAAGCAAACTTTCTTTTTTCCCCCACTAACAGAATCGTTAATACTCGGAATAATAACTGCCAGTCAGTCAATGAGCACAAACTGTCAGAGCTTGTCTCGTCGGATGTTTCAAACAAATATTGACTCGTTTGTGCTTATGTGTGTGCTTTATGCGAGCATAAGACCAAACACTACTTCTCGCGCTAAAACCGTAAATCATCCTACATTGAGTGGGCTGTAAATGACTAATAATAGCCACCGATATGTTATGATAGGAGAAGAAAAAACGTACCACACTCTCTCCCCATCTTCTCTTCTGAGTTTGATCTTGTTGCGATAATAGCATAGTTCTCTCTTCTTCTGTAAGGAAATTTACTGCTGCTGTAAACAGAACTTGTTCTTGGACAAGGGAAACCAAATCATCCACATTGAGAAGGCTGAAAATGCCTTAATATACCACCGATATGTTATGAAATGATATGAAGAAGAAAAAAAAAAAACAGGTAGCAAACTCTCTCCCGTCTTCTTCTTCTACTCAGGTCGATCTTCAACAAGAGAGTGCCTATTCAAACTACAAAATTGACTAAAATGTCAAAAGCAAACTTTTCTTTTTTCCCCCACTAACAGAATCGTTAATACTCGGAATAATAACTTGCCAGTCAGTCAATGAGCACAAACTGTTCAGAACTTGTCACGCCGGATGTTTCAAACAAATATTGACTGTGTGTGCTTTATGTGTGTGCTTTATACGAGAATAAGACCAAACCCTACTTCTCGCGCTAAAACCGTAAATCATCTTACATTGAGAAGGCTGAAAATGCCTAATATGCTACCGATATGATGATGATGATGACTGTAAAATATGTTAGTTCGACTTTAAAGTTTGTATCTGTTTTGAGCGTGTTCAACTTTCTCTTGAAAAAAAAAATCCTCACAGACACCGTGTGCGTGTGGTGTGTGTGTGCTGTTAGAAGATATTTTCGTTTCAGGGAATTATTATTAGGGTCTGCTATGAGCCTCCTCTATAATGACGACCTCCTCCTCCTTTTCTTCTGATAATAACTCGAATGATGATGATGATGATTATGATGATGATGAGTATGAGTAAGTAGTGGGCTCCTTCGTTTTACTACTACTACTACTACTACTACTACTACTACTACTACTACTACTTATCAAATTGTTTTTTTGTTTGTGCCGATGATGGTGATGATTGGTAGCTTTCTCATCTGAATCTGAATCGGTACTTGACAAAACTCTAGAGAGCATCACGTCATGATATGGGCTTTTTACTTTTCGGGGATTAAGAGGTAATTCCTGGACTTATTAGTGATGGGTTGATTTGGCGTCTTCTAATGCACCTCCTCTTCTTTTGATAATAACTCGAATGATGATGAGTGATGATGTGATGATGAGTATGGATTTGTGGGCTCTTCTTCGTTTATACACTACTACAACTTGTTTTTTGTTTGTCCCGATGATGTAAATGATTGGTGCTTTCTATGATAGGGCTTTTTTTTTTGTGATTCCGGACTTATTAGCGGTGGGTGGTTAGGCGTCTTAATGACGCCCTCCTCTTTTTTTTGGTAAAAACTCGAATGATGATGTGTGATGATAGTAGTAGTAGTGGCTCTTCTTTTTGCTACTTATACTACTATACTATATACTACTACTCTACTAGATTATGCATTGGTTTTTTGTTTTTTTTTTCTCATGTGGTGATGATTGGTAGCTTTTCATGTCGGGTTTTTACTTTAGGGGTTCGGGACTTTCTTGTTAGCCCCGGGTTTGTGGAGGTTGGCGGCTTAGATATATTGCCGGTACCTCGGAGTGGGTGGGTTGATCGGTGGTCGCGGTCGTGTCGGATCGTTCTTAAATAAACTTCTTCTTTTTTTAAAAAAACCCGAGCTGCTAAAAAGTTCGAAATAAAAAATAGGGTCTCGATAATGATGATAGAGAAGAAGACCGTTGATAATTTAAAAGTCTCGGATCATCATCATCGTGGACCGGACTTAAAAATACGAACTTTTATGAGCGGATTTGCTATTTGCTTTTAACTGTAAGACTTGAAAAACTTGGATGAAACGTAAGGTAATCTATTTTTATTATAAAGCGAATGGTTTCCTTTTTGGGACTTGGGGAAGAATTTAAAACCGCAACAACTTTTTGGATTGCATACAGCGAATGGTTTTACTCCTTTTGAAGCGGATTTGCTATTTGCTTTTTAACTGCAGAATTGAAAATTTGGGAAATGAACGTAAGGTATCTAATTTATATTATTATAAAGCGAAATGGTTTGCTTTTTTGACTTGGGAAGAAGCGGATTTGCTATTTGCATTTAAACTGTAAGGTTGAAAAAACTTGGATGAACGTAAGGTAATCTAATTTATATTATAAAGCGAATGGTTTGCTTTTTGACTTGGGGAAAATAAAACCGCAACAACTTTTTGGATTGCATACAGCGAATGGTTTTACCTCCTATTGAAGCGGATTTGCTATTTGCTTTTAAACTGCAAGAATTGAAAACTTGGATGAACGTAAGGTAATCTAATTTATATTATTATAAAGCGAATGGTTTGCTTTTTTGACTTGGGGAAGAATAAAACGCAACAACTTTTTGGATTGTATACAAAAGCGAATGGTTTTTACCTCTTTTTGACTTGGGGAAGAATAAAACCGCAACTCTTTTGGATTGTACTACAAAAGCGAATGGTTTTACCTCTTTTGACTGGGGAAGAATAAAACGCAACATCTTTTTTGGATTGTACTACAATATAAGCGAATGGTTTTACCTTTTTGACTTGTGGTAGATTAAAACCGCAACATACTTTTTGGATTGTACTACAAAAGCGAATGGTTTTACCTTTTTGATTGTGGTAGAATAAAACCGCAACTCTTTTGGGTTGTACTACAATAAAGCGAATGGTTTTTACTTTTTGACTTGTGGTAGAATAATATGATCGGATTTGCTTTTAAACGTAAGACTTGAAAACTTGGATGAACGTAAGGTAATCTAATTTATTTTAGAAAGCGAATGGTTTTGCTTTTTTGATTGGGGAAGAATAAAACCGAACATCTTTTGGATTGTACTACAAAGCGAATGGTTTTACCTTTTTGAACTTGTGGTATGAATAAAACCGCAAGATCTTTGGATTGTACTACAAAAGCGAATGGTTTTACCTTTTTGACTTGGAAGGAAAAATGACCGAATGGTTTTACCTTTTTGACTTGTGGTTGAATTACAACTTTTGGATTGTACTATAAAGCGAACGGTTTTACCTTTTTGACTTGTGTGGAAAAAACACAACACCAACCAATTTTGGATTGTTGTGTGTGACTTAAGATATTTAGTAGTAGTAGTAGTGTAGTAGTATGTAGTAGTAGTAGTAGTAATCTTCTTGGTATATTTCGGTTCCTATTTGTTGGTGGTGGGTGTTGATTGCCCCTTTTGACTTTGTAGAAACAAACTTTAGACGGTCCTACGTTTTCCCTTTCGGTTCCCTATTATAAAGCGAATGGTTTTACCTTTTTGACTTGTGGAAGAATAAAACCCACCAACTTTTGGATTGTACTACAAAGCGAAGGGTTTTTACCTTTTTTGACTTGGAACGAAAAAAAAGAAACGCCGAATGGTTTTACCTTTTTGACTTTTTACAAAAATAAAAACCGCAACATCTTTTTGGATTGTACTATTAAAGCGAATGGTTTTACCTTTGGGACTTGGGGTTTAGAATACAACCGCAACAACTTTTTGGATTGTACTATAAAGCGAAAGGGTTTTTTACCTTTTGACTTGTGGTGGAAAAAAAAAACCACAACCAACCCTTTTGGGATTGTTGTGTGTGCCCTTTTAAAGTAGTGTAGTAGTAGTAATCTACTTTGGTATATTCGGTTCTATTATTATTTGGTGTTTTAAACCCTTTTGACTTTGGGGGTAGAAAAATATCAACAACCGCAACTTTAGTTTGTCTACTTGGAATATTTCGGTTCCCTATTGTTGTTGGTGGTGTTTGTTTAGAGAGAGTCTGGTTTTACTCTTCTGATTGTGGAGAAAAAACAAACACCACTTTTATAAAGCGAACGGTTTTACTCTTTCGACTTGTGGTGGACAAAACACACAACCACTTTTGAATTGTGTGTGAGACCTCCCTGGTAAGGTGGTAGTAGTAGTGGTTAATTCGTATTCCTATTATTACTTTGGTGGTGTTGATTGACCCTTTGACTTGTGGGTAGAAGAAAAATACAACTTTGGTTGGTCTACTTTTCATTATCGGTTCCTATTGTTGTTGTCGTGGGTTGGTGGATATGTATATGCAATGTTGTAATTATCAGTATTATTGCAGTAGATCCAGTATGATTATGATGACCACTGTTTAACAGTTCACTGACTGATTTGATACACTCCGAACTGGTTCATTGTTGTTATCTAAAAGTTTGTAGAGTCCTTGTCCGTTCAAAAATATCATGTGTTTTCTGTGTCTAAGTCTATGGTCGACATTGTGTAGAGTAGGGTCAAGGTCAAGACTTGACATATATGGTCAAGGGATTAAATCTGTGGGTTTGTATGTATTCTGTAAATTCTTTTTTATTACCGCAATGTTATGAAAATTATCTTACTCTAATAAATTAACTACAAATCGACGTCAGAGAAGACGTCGCCCCTGTGTAACCTTTTGCTCGGTTTCTTTCCATTATTTATCATTGGCGTTTATGATAAACAAGTTCAAGTTGTTTTGATCCACGTGACTTGTTACCAAAAAATAGTCACCAGAGTAGCGTGACAATTCCCATGTTTTACTTTCAGGCTTTGGAGTAAAAACTTACGTTTTTTTCTGTTCATGCAAATAACACCAACTTGTATTTATTCGTGTGTTTTGGAGTTAATGGCGGTGGGCCTTTATATAACAGTTAGTGTTTATATTGTTGTTTTCAAGTTAATGTTTTGTTAAGTTTGTCCATCATGTCTGCCGTGTAATGTGATATGTGCTGAAACTCAAACTTGGTCAAATTTGTTTTAATTGTGCCTGTGTCAAAAAAGTGAAAAACGATTGACAGGTCAGTGACTTGTTATTGCCGACAAATGTCGCAAGTGTTAGCTCATATATAAGCAAATGGAAAAATGCAGTTCTTTTGCAGTTATATTCTGATTTTTGGTTAGTTATTTAACACATTCTTTCCCCAATTTCTAGAGGATATTGATATTTTATCCGTTAACTAGTTTTTTTGTGTTGTCTGTAGAAACAGGATGTCTCAGACTCATTCGTTTAAATGCGCTCATTAAACTGTAATTGGCTCAAAAACTCGAAAACACGAAGAGATGTTTTTGATTTTCTTAAGAAGGAAAGAGTCTCATATATATTTCTTCAGGAGACTCATCTAAAAGAGGATTCTGAGAGCTTTATAAGAGCCAGCTGGGTTATAATGTATGGTTAGTGTGGCACAGAAAACAAACAAAATATGGGGGGAGTGCTGGAGCGTAATAGCATTTTATGATTACAATTTGCTTAGTTATTTAGGATAGGAAGGATGTTTTCATTATAATGAATATTGAGTTTTTTTGAAAAAAAAATAATTGTACTCTAGTGAACCTACATTGGCCCAGTGGTGGTGATAACCCTGAATTCCTTTGATAGAGGGTCGACACATGAACACCATTGGCAACCAACCACGTTATAATTAATGAGACTGGTACTGTGCATTGACAGAGATATAGATGCTCAAATTACACAGTGTCAGGATCGTCCAGAACACGTGAAAAAATAAAGGATATAATGACAAAATACAACTATTTTGATGTTTATAGAGATATATATATATATCCAACAAAGAGAATATACATGGCGGAAATTCAACACTGGGAAGCGTGGTTGACCAACAGGGAGGCCCCGACCGGATCGATAAGCACAGCAAGAATTGGGCAAGGCAAAGCACTTCGTCATGCTCAAGACATCTGGGCACTGGAGAATCAGCATAGAACCAAAACTCTGCTCTCACTCCAATGTAATATCATTTTGCTCTATGGATCGAGAACATGGCGGACAACACAGACGATGCAACAAAGATCAGACATTTCTTCAAAACCTAGTCTGAGACACATCTACAAAATCCGATGGCAGACAAATCCGATACGAAGATCTGTGTGAGCATGCGGACAGAGCCAGTGCCAACAGGTACTGAGAAGGAAGTGGGCTGGAAATCAGACACACCCTCAGGAAGCCAGCATCCAGCACACCACTCCAAGCCCTGACCTGGAACCCGCAGAGAAAGATAAATGGAGGCTGGCCTCGCAACAGCTGGGAGGCGAGACACTGAGTTGGGAGGTTGAAACCATAAGGGACCAACTGGCTGAATGACTCATAAGAGCCCAGAACAGAGTGCGATGGCAAAGGGTCGTCGATGGGCCTTATGTCCACCGGGAGCGATGGGCATAATGAAATGAAATTAATGAATAAGAAGTGGAACAGTATTCTATTCTCGGCCTCAACTTGTCCTAAAATACCATGCCAGATCAAACTGATGATACTAGGTCAAGACACTTAGCCCTCACTTTGCATCATGAAGCATCACGAGCCATGGTCCATTTATCAGAGCCGCTCACACTGATTGTTGTATACAGGTGTCACTTTGTAGGCTCATCCTGGACATCCAGTGCTATTTTGCTTTATCTTAACTTGCCTCTTCGCAGAACAAAAAGAAAGGTTTCAGTTCAATACAAGTGCAACAAAAAAATACCTCTAGACTGTTTTCGCTCAAGCCGTTTCCGATAATTGGCAAACTGTTCTAAGCATAACCCTTTTGAAGGCCTAATTTTCGTACTTTTTCGATGATTGGTGAGGGAAGATGGAAAAATAATCGCCTGGTGCAAAAAAAAAGTAATAAAACACATTCCGACTGGTCAAGACCTGGTTTTGTGAGCGTCAAAACAATTCTGTTTTCTTTCGTGGTTCTCGCTTTTGCAGTCTGCAATTTGGAATGTCGTTAAGCTTGGCAATGTAAAAAATTAGTGTGTGAGACAAACATTCATCAGCATTCGAGTAGACTGTGAACATGTACCCAGATGCTTGTCAGACTATGACCATACATTGTTTCATAGTGAGATCGCATCAACATGGGCGACTACCTCACCAGCACATAGCATGAATGGAAGCCTCAGTGGAGCCTGGAACTGTTGACGGATGAGCAGGATTTCTTCAGCCCCAAGATTCCTCCGAGCTGTATATTCAGCCTAAACCAGTCAAAGAAGAGGTCATGACCATACACAACACTGAAGACTTTCTTCCCCGTGACCATCACAGTTTGAATGAGCTGCCAGTGGAGACAGTCATTGACACCACTCTTGATGCTTGCAATTAAATGTGAAAAAAAAAAAAAGGAAAAAAAAAAAACATTTAATTCCGGAACCAACTTCTACCTTAGCTATCAGCTGTTAAGAAAAACAAAACAAAAAAAAAGATAAAAGAAAACTAGTTCTGAGGCACCCCTACTTCTTGCTTTATTCTTGTAAGTGGCTTATACTTTTATTTATCTATTTGCCAATTAATCAATGATTGGATTGATTTATATGTTGTTTATTTATGTATTTGGTTTTTTCGTGTGGCTTGTTTTGTTTCTCTATTTAATTATTTTCACAAATCAATGAAAGGACGTTTCAGCAGAACCGGTCTGAAAAGGCCCTGGCCGGACAGGGCGCACATTTCTCCTTCTTTCTTCTGTTAATGTCCTGACCCTCTTCCCACCCTTCCCTTCTTGCCTTCACCCCAGATCTTTTCCTGTGTAGGGCTTTACCCTTACTTAAAAGTTGACTTTATTCGAGCCATTGCTTTAGCTCTCTGTCATGATAGATCGAGAGTTCAATAGATAAACATGCGCTTAATTATCTTCGAACAACATTCTGCACAAGTATCACGTGTATGCGTGGAGACAAATTGTAAAAGCCATTGCCCCATAAAAAGGCAGTGTAATTTGCGAGCGCGTCAGGTTTTCAACCAGATATGTCCCTCCACAGTAAATAAATTAGTATTTCTTATTGGATCAATTTTGAAATGTTTTGTTACGCAGTCCAGTGATATTCATTCTATTACATCCTCTGTGACTTTTTTAGACTTGCATTGTTATGCGTTTAATGACGTTTCCTGTCAACTCCCTCTTGTATTCTCTTAAGTTCATTTCCAAAATCATTGGAGCACGCGCGCGCCGCTCACCCCACACACACACAGACACACAGCACACACAAACACAAACCCACACACACACACCAACACACACACACAACACACACACACCACGACAACTACAAGAGAAGCAACACTACCCGACCCCCACCAATCCCCCCCCCCCCCCCTCGCTCCTCTTGTCTCTCTCTTCTCTCTCCTCCCTTTCTGCCCACTCTCTTCTACTCTCTCTTTCTATGTCCTCCACTCTCTGCTCTCTCGTTCTCTCTCTCTCCAGATGCACTCACATCCCAAGCACCTAGCCATTCACCACACGTCAACTTCACCACTCTTACCCAACCATATAGCAACAGTTTGCATAATGCATAAGTTATACAGCAACTAAAACCCTCACCACTTTTTCCTTATTGATCCATTACCTACCCAACGCATGGTTGCTTTGGGGTTCTGTTGATTCTTTTATTGAACCCTTGTGATGGAGAACACCACCGCAAAATGGACTTTGCTGTGTCCTCCATTTGACACCAAGAGCACAGACACAATCAGCCCGTTTCTCCCTGATGAGTCTGATCCAGCGGACGAAAGGCCTAGAGGAGGCAATAAAAAAAACTGTCCTTGAAGGATAGTACTATGGACCTCATGCAATTGTAGATAAGGGTAACTCATATTTATAATACGTCCCCCCATTTTCCATTCATTTTATTTATATTTTTTTTAATTATATTAATTTTATTTATTTTCTTACAATTCAAACATTGTCAAATCATTGCTGTAATGACTGAGAAAATTGATAACTAGCACTGTTTTCTCCACTGTTTAACTGTTCAGCAGTATATATATATATATATATATAAAATATATATATATATATATATATATTGAATTATAAACAAAGCTTGCTCTTATGTCTTAGATTGAAGAAATAGGGGGAGATACGCATTCATACCTGCAGTGGCAGATGATTCTGCTAACTAACAGTATGTGCTTGAGTGGGTGGATGGGGAAAAAATAAAATAAATGCTTCTCAAAATGAGCCTTCAGCAAGCTTATATTCTCCAAGGGGAGAGACATCCTCCAATAGGAGGGAAACTCACTAACATATAACTCCTGGTCATATACCGATATTTCGAAACTTGGTGGTTTCTCCTCAGTGACCGCGGAAAGTGGTAATTTGACTCCTCTGCCTTTTCAGTTTTAAGAAGAATGCAATCCAGAAAAGGCTGGTGTGCAATACTGTAGTATGTTTGTTGAGTTTTCAAAAAACCAACCAAAGGTGCCATCTAAGAAGCAAAAGAAAATCATGAAAGAGCAAAACAAGCTACATTTTCTTGTGAAAAGTAGAAAAATATAAAAAAAGATATACTCTAAGACACAAGTGCTGAGGGCCAGTTCTTGGAATGAATCCGCAAGGGACTAAAATACAACAAACTAATAAATTCCAAGGATAAGTACCGAGCACCGTTCCAGCAACTAACAGAGCAGCTTGGTGTTGCAATGACTGCAAGAAATATTGAATTATAAACAAAGCTTGCTCTTATGTCTTAGATTGAAGAAATAGGGGGAGATACGCATTCATACCTGCAGTGGCAGATGATTCTGCCTAACTAACAGTATGTGCTTGAGTGGGTGGATGGGGAAATTCAATATTTCTTGCAGACATTGCAACACCAAGCTGCTCTGTTAGTTGCTGGAACGGTGCTCGGTACTTATCCTTGGAATTATTAGTTTGTTGTATATATATATATATGGTCACTCTAGTAACATCGATTTGTCAGAAGATCTGGGAGACAAAACAGTGGCCCACAGAATGGACTCAATCACTCATCATCCCCCTGCCCAAAAGGGAAATCTACGCCAATGCCAGAACTACAGAACAATAAGTCTCATTAGCCACACCAGTAAAATCATGCTCAGAGTCATCTTGAATCGACTGAAGAAAGAGGCGGAAGAACACCTGGCGGAAGAACAAGCTGGATTCAGGGCAGGCAGAAGCACAGTAGAACAGATCTTCACCTGCCGGATACTGATGGAGAAACATCTGCAACATCAGAGAGACCTGTTCCACAACTTCATTGACTTTAGGAAAGCGTTTGACAGGGTGTGGCACAAGGGTCTGTGGCAGGTGCTCAGAAAGTTTGGCATAGAGGAGGGTCTCGTCCAAACCATCCAGGCACTGTATAGCACCGCCAGCAGCGCAGTCCTCCTCAACAACCAGATAGGGGACTACTTCAAGACCACAGTTGGAGTCCGTCAAGGCTGCCTGCTATCTCCCGTACTGTTCAATCTCTTCCTGGAAAACATCATGCGTGAAACCCTCCATGACTTCCACTCCACTGTCTCCATCGGAGGAAGAATCATCAATAATCTGAGGTTCGCAGATGACATTGACCTGATGGGAGGCAGCAACGAAGAACTACAAGACCTGACAAAGAGACTGGAAAGAAAGGGCAGGTGCATATGGAATGGAAGTGAGCACAGAAAAAAGCAAAGTCCTGGTCAACAGCACAACCAACAACCCATGCTGAAATCTACATGAACGGACAACAGCTTGAAGAAGTGGGCGCTTTCAAATACCTTGGCGCCACTCTCACCAAAGACGGTCGCTCTACAACAGAAATCAAGACCAGACTAGCGATCGCAACAGCAGCAATGGCAAAGCTAAACAAGATCTGGAAGAGCAGGGAGATCAGCTTTCCTACAAAGATGAAGCTGTACAAGTCCCTGGTGCTGTCCATCCTGCTGTATGGCTGCGAAAGCTGGACCATGACAGCAGAGACCACCAAGAGAATCCAGACGTTTGAAACTAAATGCTTCAGGCGCTTGCTCGGGATCTCTTGGCAAGACCGGAAGACAAACGACCTTGTGAGGAGCTAAATACCATCACTTGCAGGCCCCCAAGAACCCCTCTTGGCAACAGTCAAGAAGAGGAAGCTGTCGTGGTTCGGGCATGCCATACGCCACAATTCACTGCCCAAAACAGTCATCCAGGGCACGCTGGAAGGCAGCAGACGAAGGGGACGATAAGCCAAATGCTGGATGGACAACATCAAAGAATGGACCAGGATGGATGGCCCTACGCTGATGCGACAGGCAGAGGACAGGGCCGGATGGCGGTGCCTGGCTTCGAGAGTGTCTCTCATCTCTCCTCTACGCCCATCATGGGCAAGAGAATGCTTATGATGATTGATATATATCATAATATAAATATATATAAATATATATATAATATATATATATAGATATAATATATAAATATATAATAAATATAGTATATATATATATATATATATATATATAATTTCTCCAGAAATACGAGTGTTTTGGAATGATCTGCCATTGAAGACAGTCATTGCCACACTTACGGTGATTCAATTCAACAGTGAACAAGGAAACTAATTCTGAAGACCACCCTGTTCTTTCTTTCCGTCCCACCTTCTTTCTTTTCCTCTTATCTTCCTTTCTTCTTACTTTTCTTCTTTCTATATTAAGAAATCAATGAAAGGGGGGGGATTTATTTATTTTTTCCAGCAGAACTGGTCAGAAACAAGCCTGGCTGGACAGTCACCGCTCTACGTCTCTCTTCTTTGATTTCCCTCTTTCCGCACCACTTCCGACTCTCCCATCCTGCTTTCACCAAGACCTGACCTTTGGAGTGTTTATCCCTTACTTAGAAAGCTTAACAGAGCAATTGCATTGGTTATATGTCCCCAAAAGGAGAAGTCCAAGCCTTGAAATTCGTCTACAATCTTTCGATAAAGAATGACTTTACTATTTGTTCGTGTCAATGTGGAAAAGAACTGTTTTGAACAGAACACACTCTAACAATGTAATAACAACGCATGCATGCCATAAATAGCAGGAGCTTAACAGGAGTGTTCATAAACTACAGTTTCTCACATAGCATACAGCTGGCGACACCAGGATGCGATGTGAGTGCTTGAACACCCAGAGTATGGCACTGATGTAGGTCAAACAAGTGTTATAATTCAATGTTGACGTCATCCACTTTGAAACGTAAAACACTCTCGCACAGCGCGGATTTGAATCTGTGTGCCTGTGTCTGTGTCTCACTTTGTGTGTCTATATGTCTGTTTGAAATGTATGGAATGTGTGTGTCAACGCATCCTCTCGCATATGCACCCCTTCTCACTTCTCGACTCTCTCTCTCTCTCACAAAAATCACTCTCGGTCTCTCCTTCATCACTCTCCCCTCTCTCTCATCTCAGTCTCTCTGCTCTCACTTCTCTAACACGTCCCTCTCTCCCCCCCTCTCACCTCTCCTATCTCTCTCTCTCTCTCTCTTCCCTCTCTCGTCTCTCCTCTCTCTCGTTCATCTCATCTCTCTCTCTCCTCCTCTATCGTGTGTAATGTGTGTATGGTTCGTGTATGTTTGTGTGTGTGTGTGATGTTGTGTGTGGGGTGTGCGTTGCGTGCGTGCGTGCGTGCGTGCGTTCGTTGTTTGTGTGTGTGGTGTGTGTGTGTGTGTGTGTATGTGTGCGTGCGTGAGGTGTGTGGTGTGTGTTGTGTGTGTGTGTGTGTGTGTGTGTGTGTGTGGTGTGTGTGGTAAGTATTTTCTTTTTGGACGGCTGGCTGGACACACGTTTCTGTAAATCGTCTCCTCTCACTCTCCGTCTCTCTCTCCGTCCTCTCATCTCTCTCTCTCTCACTCTCTCTGCTCTATCTCTCCTCTCTCTCTCTCTCTCTCTCCATTCCTCTCTCATCCTCTCTCTCTCTCTCTGCCACTGTCTGTCTATGTGACTGTCAGTCTGTCTGTCTGTCTGTCTGTCTGTCTGTCTTTCTGTCTGTCTCCCTTTCTCTCTCTCCTCTCTTCCTCTCATCCTCAATCATCTCTCTTCCTCTCTCTCTTCTCTCTCCCTGTCTCTCTCTCTCTCATCTCCTCTCTCTCCTCGTCTCTCTCTCTCTCTCACACACACACGCACCCACTCCGCTTTCTCTCACCTTTTTGCATGCTCCCACGGTGAGTATGTGTGTGTATGTAAGTATGGTGTGTGTTTGTTGTGTGTTGTGTGTGTTTGTGTGTGTGTGTGTGTGTTTGTGTGTTATGTGCACATTTGTGTGCGGGTGTGTGCGTGGCCTGTGTTGTCGTGCATGCGTGTGGGTGTGTGTATTTGTGTGTGTGTGAGGTGTGTGTGTTGTGTGTGTGTGTGTGCATGAGTGATTTTTTTGTTGTGTCTATAAGAGTGTGTGTGTGGCGGGGAGTGGGGGGGTAGTCAGTGGGTTTTATGCATCCATTTGTATGTATGTATGTATGTATGTACACACACAACACACAACACACACAGCACATACACACACACAACAACACACAAACACACACACAACATCACACACACCATCCACACACACACACACACACGTACTCTCTCTCTCTCTCTCCACGCACACACGCACACGCACACACACACACACCCCCACACCACACACAGCACACACACAACACACACAGCAACACAACACACACACACACCCACACACGAAAAAATGCAACGCACGCAAGCTCGGACTTACATTACCGAGAGACTGTACAGATAAAGAGAGAGTGTGTCGAGACTGATGGCTTGTACTTTCGCGCTTTTTTTCGTTCAAAACCTTCAAACATATTTTACTATGTATCACATTTGAGAACTTGGCTCCTGAACCTTCACACAAACGTAAAGTTTTTTTCCACCATGAGTCTGCAGGCATTTGAAAGTTTAACATTTATCACATGCGATATAGTAACCGAGCTAATGCTGACAGCAAAAGACTGGTTATGTCACATGCACATGTACCATGAGATCGGGTTGATAGTCAGTGTAAGACTGATTATGTCACCTGCAAACCTGTAACCCAAGAGACAGGGATGATTGTCAGTGAAGCCTGATTAAGTCACCTGAACCTGTTACCATGATAAAGGGTGGTTGTCAGTGAAGACTGATTATGTCACCTGCACCTGTTACCATGAGATAGGGATGGATGTCAGTGGAGAGACCTGATTATGTCACCACCACCTGTCACCAAGAAGATAGGATGGGTATGTCGAGGAAGACTGATCTTATTCACCTATGCTTGCAATCATTACATAGGGAATGATTCTCAGGGAAGACTGGTTGTGAGCCTCTACCCTATTACCATAGAGATTTGGAATAAGTGTTAGTGGAGGACAGGTTTATAATACTTCCTCTCAGAATGGGCAAGAATATGTTCAATAGATTACTTATCATGACTCCTTCACTTGTTATCAAGACAGAGGACTCATTGATCAGTAGATGACTGGAGAACCTCGCATTCACTTATCACAATATGTAAATGACTGTCATCTGACAAATGTTATCAGTCATAGAGGTTGATTGTCATCCGAAACACTGATTCATGCTGCTCCAGTCTATGGATTATCCGCACCGATTCACTGCCTAACTTACCAATACCAGTTATCAAGACAGAGAATGATTACAGGAGAGATGGCTTGATTCATTATGTCCCACAATCAACATGGCAGGGGTTGTTACAGCTGGTGAATGACTAGATATACATTATATCCCACCAATCCACATTCAGAGATACCGGTGATTGACTAGACACATAGTTCCACCAATCATCAAGACAGAGATAAACGGATATTGCTTAGTTTATAATTATTTCCACCAATCAGTCCATGACAGAGATACGGTGATTGCCTCGTCACATTATTACCACCAATCATAATGACAAGGGTGATACTGGTGTGATTGACTAGTTATTCATCTCTACCAATCATCATGTAGCAGATTATTTCGTGTTTTGACTAAGTATTTCATCTCTAACATCATCATGACAGGAATAATGCTGGTGGTGAATGACTATTTATTTCATCTCTATCAATCATCTGAGCAAATATTGCTGGTGTAGATGACTAGATATTTAATCTCTATATCAATTCCACATGACAGGAGTATTACTGGTGGTGATTGCCTAGTTATTTCATCTCTATCAATCATCATGACAGAGTATTACACTGTTTGTGGATTAGGAACGATTATCACAGATCAACTGTTTTTTATGTTACCTTTAGCCTGTTATCATACAGATTGGATGGATTCAGGAGATGTCTGCCTCTACATAATTTTCCGTCAATCATAATGACAGGGTATCATTGGTGGTGGCTGACTAGTGAAACGATCTCCACCAATCATAATGACAGGGGTAATATTGGAGGTGTTGACTATTGATACAATCACCACCAGCAAATGTACAGGGTATTATGGTGGCAGTTGACTAGTTATCACATGACATAATCATAATGATGGGAGAAGACTGTCAGAGGATGGCTGGTTGTCTACACATCATCATGCCAGTATTTTGGACCGGGGAAGAATGATTGTGTGTGGGTGGCAGAACACATTATCTCCATCACTGTAGTAATGTCACAAGGGGAATGTTAATTGATGTCTGAATTACTTCATCCTCACTAATATTAACCCATAAAGCCAGCGACTGCAATGCTAAGACTTGTGTACTGTATTGATGATGATGATAATGATAATGGCTGTGATTATGACGACAACGACACCGATTTTTGATCACGATGCGACGTGAACAAAAGAGTCAAGTCGATTAACGACAGTGACTATTATGGTATAAGGTGAAAAAGCTTTGTTGGGGGGGGTGCAGTCGGCATGCTGCACCGTTGTTGATGCGCTGCTGCGCTGTGATAGTGATGGTGATTATGATGATGATTATGATTATGATGAGATGAATGATGAGGGATGATGATGATATGATGAATATGATGATGATATGATGATGATGACGATGACAATACGACGACGACGAAGATAGCGATGACGAAGCTTAACGACGACTAGACGACGACGGACCATGAAACAAAGATGATGATGATGAGGATGAAAAATGATGATGGTGATGATGATGATGAATGATGATGATGATGATTCAAGAAGTACATTGAAGGATGATATCGTGATCTGATGTATCTATGATGAGTGATTCGTGGACGGACGATGACGATGGTGAGCGTGCGAGGTGGATGTACATGATGATGAGGATGATGAAGATGTGATTATGGTGACGATATGTTATTTTCCATCCATTGGATTCGAAAAGAAAAATGGTTATTACACACGTTTTTATTCCTGAAGGGATTTGCGCATGAATTGAACCCTGAATATTTCATTACAGTCAATGTATGTGGAGGACATAGCAATGAACTCACAGTTGTACCTTTAACACTATGCTGGCCATGTTTCATCCCACGACAATGAGAGTGCAGAGCTATTCTCTAAGCCTTTTCATTCGGGGGGGGGACAACTCATTCAAGACAGACACTTCGATGGTCAAACGTAATTTTGATGATGCAACTAGTATACGATGGTAAGGACATCAGCGCAAATCCTTTGTGACATTATTAACTGGATGATCCCATGTTACCCAAGTGCATGTAAGAAGGATGAAGCAGGGGTAACATCATGGAAACCGAAGGCCCCACGCCTGTACATGTTGTATGTGATATCATACATGCAGTGCCACTAGCGAGTGGGTATTCATTTCGAATCCCCACACCATTGTTTCCAGTGATTTTTGGTGTAACGCGAGTGTGTTGTGATCGTGCGTTGTGTGCGTGCGTACATCCGATGTGATCCGTGCTGTGTTCCTTTATTCGTATGCCTTCATGTGAGTGCGTGCGTGCGTGCGAGTGTGTGTGTGTGTTGTGTGTGTGTGTGTGTGTGAGTGTGTGTGGTGTGTGTGTGTGTGTTGTGTGTGTGTGTTGTGTGTGTGTGTGTGTGCTGTGCGTGCGTGCGTGGCGTGCGTGCGTGCGTGCGTGCGTGTGTGTGTGTGTGTTGCGTGCGTGTGCGTGTGCGTGCGTGTGTGCGTGCGTGCGTGCGTGCTTGCGTGCCGTGCGTGCGTGTGTGTTGTGTGTGTGTGGTGTGTGTGTGTGTGTGTGTGTGTGTGTGGTTGTGTGTGTGTTGTGGTGTGGTGTGTGTGTGTGTGTGTGTGGGTGTGTGTTGTTGTGCGCTGCGTGTATACGTGCGTTCGTGCTTGCGTGCGTGCGTGCGTGCGTGCGTGGCGTGTGCTTGTTTGTGTGTGTGTGTGTGTGTGGTGTGTGTGTTTTTTGTGAGTGTGTGTGTGTGTGTGTGTGTGTGTGTGTGTGGTACTGTCTAGGGTGCATTACACCACCTGTTAGATGTGGATATAATAGTGTCAGTAGAGAGTCGACTTTCCCCTGGTACTGGTGCACTATGCCTAGTCCATGTATACAGTGAACTAGGGAGTACACTTTTCTCTGGCACACAGAGCAATGTGTAAGTCAGGTTGCTGTGTCAGTAGGGAATATATTGTTCCCTGGTATATGCTGCGTCCAGCGATCGAAGCGGGGGAACGTTGCGAAAGCGATTAGTTTTACAACGTGGAGCACATATATGGGACGTTTGATGAATTTCTGAGAGCATCCATGAATTAATTAATGATTATTTTACAAATCCTGGTGGTGAAGGAACTTTCGATGCCGTGAAGAACAACAAAAGTGGCGACTAAGATACGTCATTGAACGAACACATAACCGAAAACATTGAATCAAGATTTGACAGTGGCGTGGATGATTACGAAGCTACTGTCACTAGAGTCAGTTCGGATTACGAAGTCGACGACTAGGCACTAGTTCAAACCGTGTATCCTCCACTTGACATTGATAATCGAGAAATTGATCAACGCCGCACGAGAACGAGAAAAGCCTGAAAATTCAAACATAATGATTTTTAATTTCAAAACGTACGTCCAATCCTTTTTTCTTTAATAATGCCATATTAATCAATGTTTTACATGACTGAATTAATAAATCTTGTTTATCCACTACAATTTTTGTTTTTTAATTTTCTGACATGAGATTCGTTTAAAAAAATGTAAAGAAAGGAAAAACGTAAAAATTGGCCACTTTCTAATAAGTAGATAAAAAAAGGCTTCACACACACTAATGGTGGTATATGTATAAAATTATAAAGAGGAAATATTCTGCATCACCTACTTTAAGTTTGTGTGCAAAATGTGGATTAAAGATTCATATATGGTTGCTAGCGAAAATATGAATTCCAAAAATCATCCTCCTTTTTTTTTGCATTTTTTCTGATGAACTCCTCTGAATGGTACTGTACTAATCTGACCATATCTTAAGTTTCTATTTATCCGATTGAAAAACTGGTTTTCACCACAGAAAAAGAGCATTAGGGACTTTTAGAAAAAAATGCCAGAACTGAAAATGGGCCAATCGGTGCTATGTGACTCCATTCCGTGCGTGAGGGTCACATATGAGAATTGAATATCCACCTATCCCATCACCCCTGCCTATGATTTCATAAGAAAAAAAATCGGACATGGCATGATATCTCTTCGGGCCCTCCTTCTAACTCCCCCCTACGTCCCCCCTCTTCGTTGATTTCGACTTCCCCCTCCCATTCCATCCCCATTTATCACCCGATGTAGTCAGAAATGCACTTCCGACGCAATGGATACGTCACGGATTAGTGTCACTATAAGTGAAAGTCACCGGCATATTACCAAATATACACTGATTGCATCTTAAGGACGTACACCCCACCCCCACCCCACCCCCCACCCCCCTCCCCGAACTTGCACTGGAAGCGCGCGCGATTGTCTTCTGTTTCCAAGATGCAAGTCAGTGCTTCCTGTATAGTAAGCAGATGGTGTTGTGGGATTCAAAGACTAACTGCAACATTTCAAAGTACTGATGTACAGTAACCAGTTAATATGTTAGATTCAAAGACGACATGTAACATTTAATGACTGTTGTATCAGTAAACCAGTTGATTCAAAGACGACAGTAACATCAATGACTGGTTGTACAGTAACCAGTTAATGTGTTTGATTCAAAGACTAACTGTATCATCAATGACTGTTTAACAGTATCCCATTGGGTGTTGGATTCAAAGACTAACTGTAAACATTCAATGACTGTTTGACAGTAACTCAGTGAATGTGTTGGATCAAAGACTTAACTGTAACATTCAATTACTGTTGTACAGTAACCAGTTTGGTGTGGATTGGATCAGGGACAAAACTGTACCATTCATGACTGTTTGTACTGTAATCCATTTGGTGTTTTGGATTCAAAGACGACATGTAACATTCAATGACTGTTGTACAGTAACCCAGTTAATATGTTGGATTCAAAAGCGACATTAACAATCAATTACTGTTGAACAGAAAACAGTCGTTGTGTGGGATTACAAAGACGACAATTAACATCAATGACGGCTGTAAGCAGTAACCCAGTTAATGTGCTGGATTTTCAAAGCCGACATGTAACATTCAATGACGTTTGTACAGTAACCATTTAATATGTTTGGATTCAAAGACACAAGTAACATTCAATGGCTGTTGTACAGTAACCAGTTGAGTGTGTTGATTCAAAGACGACATTTAACTTCAATGACTGTTTTTGTACCGAAACCATTAATGAGTTGGATTCAAAAGACGACATTTAACATTCAATGACTGTTGTACAGTAACCATTAATGTGTTTGGATTCAAAGATAAAAACTGCAACAGTTCATGACTGTTTGTAACAGTAACCAGTTGGTTGTGTTGGATCAAAGACTAACTTTAACATTCAATGACTGTTTGTACAGTACCAGTTGGTGTGTTGGATTCATAGACTAACTGTAACATTCAATGACTGTTGTACAGTAACCCGTTGCTGTGTTCGATTAAAAGACGACTTTGACATTCATGATTGTTGTACATAACCAGTTCGGAGTGTTGGATTCAAAACGACATGTAACATTCAATGACTGTTGTACAGTAACCATTTGCTGTTGTTCGATTAAAAGACGACATGTAACATTCAATGACTGTTGTTACAGTAAAACCATTGCTGCGTTTCGATTAAAGACGACAAGAACATTCAATGACTGTTGTACAGTTACCAGTTAATGTTGTTGGATCAAAGATCGACATGTAACATTCCATGACTAGTTGTACAGTAACCAGTTAAAATGGTGTTGGATCAAAGACCGACATGTAACAATTCAAGAACTTGTTGTACAGTAACCAGTTGGCTGGTGTTGGATTTCAAAGACAAATTGCAACATTCAAAACTGTTGTACAGTACACCAGTTAGTGTGTTGGATTCAAAGATTAACTGTAACCATTCAATTGTCAATTGTACAGAGACCAAAGGCGAGTTGGATTCAAAGTTAACTGTTAAATTAAATGTCTATTGTACATTAACCATTTGGCGTGTTGGATTCAAAGACGACATGTACTTTCAATGACTGTTGTACGTAACCAGTTGGTGTGTAGGATTCAAAGAACTAACTGCAACATGTCAATAACTGGTTTGTACAGTAAACCAGTTGGTGTGTTGGATTCAAAGACTAACTACAACATTCATAACTGTTGTACAGTACCATTAAAGTGTTGGATCAGGGCCTAACTGTAACATTCAATGACTGTTGTACCGCCAACCAGTTAATGTGTTGGATTCAAAGACACATGTAATCATTCAATGACTGTTTACAGTAACCGTTTGGTGTGTGGAATTCAAAGACTAACTGTAACATTCAATGACGGTTTTAAATAACCAGTTAAAGTTTTGGATTCAAATACGACATTTAACATTCAATGACTGTTGTACATAACCATTTGGTGTGTTTTGATTCGAAGACTAACTGTAACAACCAT
>CM031623.1:2872172-2907172 GCA_018398815.1 Conus ventricosus | reverse complement strand
ACTCGTGTCTGACTGGGAAGGATTTCTTCTGGTAGGTTTATGTGCAGCAGGACCTTTCTAATTAATGTTGTTTCCCTACACTTGTAAGCACGTGCACATTCACCACACGAACTCTGCCGTGCCATGTCAGTCCTTGCCCCGGCCCCATCCTCTCTCTCTCTCATCTCTCTGTCTCTCTCTCGCATTTCTCTCTCTCTCCTCTCTCTCCTCTCTCTCTCTCCTCTCTCTCTCCATCCTCTTCCTCTCGCCTCTCGCTCTACTCTCTCTCTTCTCTCTCCTCTCTCTCTCTCTCTCTCCTCTCTCTCTCCCTCTCTCTCTTCTCTCTCTCATCACCCAGTCTTCTGATAATTAGTTTCGCCATTTGCATTCATTTGCGTTGAAAAATTCATTTCCTGTGAAAAACAAAGCACCCCTGCTTGTGCGTTGGTCTACCCACGCTTGTTTGGATTTGATTGATAATGAATCGAACGAGAAACTGAAAGATAGCCAATTGACCGGTCAACTCACATGATAAGCTACCTATATACTAACCAATGAAGCAACCAACCATTTTACAAACTGTGGCTCAAGTTAATGTTGGCAGACACTGACATTTGCAAACTTGGTGCGTACAGCTGATGACCTTTTATTTGTCCTCTTTTAGACATGTACCCAAGTGGGGAGAAGGAGCATGAACAATATTCCCCTCCCCACCCTTCCTCCAACTTTCTTTCTATCCCCCCCCCCCCCTTTCCCAACAGACCGTTGCATTGCTCCAACAGATGAAATTAATCGGTTTGTTGCTAAGTTTACTGAACCCCCGGTCCTCTCCAGCCTACGCTATAGTTAGATAACTCATGGATTTTTTCGTTTAATTAAACAGAAACAGGATCCAGACCTGAGCGACAGCAAAGGAGCAGAGCTTCCATGGGCATCCACCTGGTGGCCCGCTGTTCTCCGTGACACCTGGAATGAACCTTTTTCCATGAGGGGCGCCACAAGGTTCCCGCGTTCTCCGTTGACAACCTGGAAGTGAACCTTTTCCAATGAGGTGGCGCCACAAGGTGGCCCGCTGTTCTCTGTGACACCTGGAAGTGAACTTTTTCCATGAGGTGCGCCACAAGGTTGGCCGCTGTTTCTCCGTGCACCTGAAGTGAACCTTTTCCATAGGTGCGCCACAAGGTGGCCCGCTGTTTCTCCCTTGACACCGGGAATTGAACCTTTTCCATGAGGTGCGCCACAAGTGGCCCGCTGTTCTCCGTGACACTGAAGTGAAACCTTTTTCCATGAGTGCGCCACAAGGTGCCTCGCTGTTTCTCCTCCTCTGTGACACCTGGAAGTGAACCATTTCATGAGGTGCGCCACACGGTGGCCCGCTGGTTCTCCATGACACGTAGAAGTAACCTTTTCCATGAGGTGCGGCCACAAGGTGGCCCCTGTTCTCCTTCGCGTGACAACCTGGAAGTGAAGAACCTTTTTTCCATGAGGTGGCGGCCCACACGGTGCCCGCTGTTCTCTGTGACACCTGGAAGGTGAACCTTTTCCATGAGGTGCGCCACAAGCGCAGACATGACGGTGGCAAAGCACTTGAAAAAGGAGACAACTCTGTGGGGGGATGTGACGGGATCTGCAGGCAACATTATTCATCAAGTAAACCTGGACTCCCTGTCTAAAGAGGCGAAGATACAACAAGCATTCATCAAGAGAGTTGGACTCCATGTCTTGAAGAGGCGATGGACGACAACAGCATTCCCCCAAGAGAGCTGGACGCCATGTCTACCGAGGCGATGGATGACGACAGCATTTCATCCTCAAGAGCTGGACTCCCATTTGACTAAACGAGGCGATGATGACGACAGCATTCATCATCAAGAGAGCGGACTCCATGTCTGAAGAGTCGAAGACAACAGCATTCATAATCAATAGAGCTGGACTCCATGTCAAACGAGCGATTGGATGACGCAGCATCATCAAGAGAAGCTGGACTCCAGTCTAACGAGGCGATGGATGACGACAGCATTCATCAAGAGAGCTGGAGACTTCCAGGTCTAAGAGGCGATGGACCGACAGAATTCATCATCAAGAAGAGCTGACTCCTGTCTGAAGGAGACAATGGATGACGACAGCATTCATCAAGAGATCTGGACTCCATGTCTGAAGAGGCAATGGATACGACAGCATTCATCAAGAGAGCTGGACTCTGTCTAAGAGTGATGGATGACAACATATTCATCAAGAGAGCTGGACTCCATGTATAACGAGGCGATGGAATGACAACAGCATTCATCAAGAGGCCGGGACTCCATGTCGAAAGGCGATGGATGACGACAGCCATTCACCAAAGAGCTGGACTCCATGTCCCTGAAGAGGCGATGGATGACGACAGCATTCATCAAAGAGAGCTGGACTCCATGTCTGAAGAGGCGTTGGATGACGACAGCATTCTCATCAAGAGAGCCATATCTGAAGAGGCAATGGATGACGACACATTCATCAAGAAGAGCTGGACTCCATTCGAGCGGCAATGGATGACGACAGCATTCATCAAGAAGCTGACTCCATGTCTGAAGAGGCAAAGGATGACGACAGCATTCATCAAGCGAGCTGGACTCCATGTCTGAAGAACGATGGATGACGATGACCGAGAAACCGTTTTCTTTTCCGCTGCTGTCGTCACATACACTATGTCCGCCTCCAAGTCCTGTCCCGTGCGTCAGAAAGACGGGCAATTTCCTTCACAGGAAGGTAAGAACCCTTCCCACACCGCTAAGGATAACATTTCCAATCGGAGAAAAATATAGAACAGATTTTCCGTTAGTAGTAGACAAATTTGAACCATTTAATGTTTATGGCCATGTCGTCCCTCGGAATTTTCCACTGTCTTTGCATCTCTCATCTCTCTCCTCTCTCTCTTCTCCTTCCTCGTCTCTCTCTCTCTCTCTCTCCTTCTCTCAGTCTCTCTCTCCTCTCGCTCTCTCTCACTCTCTCTACTCTCTCTCTCTCTCGTGGTATACACCTTGAGGACACAAGAAGTGAGAGGGAACAACCTTTGCAATGGAGGGTGGCTCACGCATATGAATGCTGTTTGGGGCCAGAGGAAGAAAGAGAGCACAAGTCGTAGAACAGATACACCAACCGTCACTTTGTAAAGACTCAAAAGGCACAATGCATGAAATAACCTATGTATAGCCTGTGTTAATTACTGAATCAGTGGCATAGATAGAGACCCTGACCACATCAGCACTTAAGTCAGTATGAGACCAGGCTTGTGTTCGTGTTGACGTTAGTCAAAACTGATTACAAACCACAACACAAACAAATTGTACCATCTCTTATGTTCCCAGTAAGGTCTTGAGATGTAGGTTGCCTATATAACTTTGTTCTTGTTTACCACCTTCCTCCCTGTTTTGGGCAGGAGCCCAAGCGAACCCATTGACGACCTCCTGGGACGTCCACACCCCACAACAACGGAAGGCACGGTTGACTGAATATGCAACACCATCAGCGACTTGATGCCACCTAGGAGGCACTTGATGTGTACATGACATCCAGCCATCTATCTCCAGGGTTGGCGACTATGTCTACGTGCACGACTGGGTTCTAGGCCTCACCAGGATCTCAGGACCTTCTGGCAGCCGTACCCACACTGTGACACTGCCAACGCCACATGACAGATGTATGTGGCCCTGTTAGGTGCCCAGAGAGGGTTGTCAAACAAAGAGACCCTCCTATCCGCCGAACTCCCAGAAGAGAACCAGAGCCTTTGCCATGGCAACAACCTGTACCTTTCCTGCTGACCGCCTGGACGGAAGAAAAGATGTTGTGACGCCACATACACGTCCGGGGCACAGGAACCACTGGCCGTGGTCCCCTCATCTTCCAGCTGGTGTCTCCTCCCCCCACCAGCCCCAGTGCCCCTCCAACGGAGGTCCCACAAACGCCTCAAGAATGAGGTAAGGCTCTAGAATGAGCATAGGACTGAACATAGCTACATGCAGTTACCCTGCAACCCGTAGACTGAGATCGTGACTCCCGATTACGCATTAAGGCATAATTTTAGTGCCATAATATCAGTAAATTTTTTCCCCATATTACTTATTCATATTTGCTTTTAGCTACTATTCTATTTTCATTAAGATAAGTTTGTTCCAGCACATGCTGACCATACTCCATAACTGACGCCTGGGCTTCAATGCACAGAGTGCACAACATTCGGATGATGCGCAGAGCATAATCCAGGTAGGTATCCCCCTCATGTATGCCCCCTGAGTTTCAAAAATTCCTATACAGTGGCCGAGGCCACTTCCCACCCTCAGAATTAAGCATGGAATTTGCCATCGACAGACGTTGGGTACACTGCTTGGGGGCAGACAATAGGTAAGTTTGGGAGAGAAAGGGGTGGGTTTCTGGAGTAAGATGTAGGTAACAGAGGGAAATTGGGATGCATAATACGTAAAGGAAATATATCTATTTATAGAAAGAAGCGAAAACCGAGTGAATCGGAAAGCACTGTTCTATTAATAGGATTATCTGCTATCATGGGAGTATATGTGGACATGGCCAAACAAGACATGTGAGGAGTTCAGAGCATGGAACAAGGATTTCTTTTTTTCACTCTTTGACCACGTGCATTGCCCCACAAGGCCACATGGACCTCTGACGGACCCTCGCATTTGCTGTGCAACATTACCAAAACTGGCTCCAGAGGTCGATCCTGCTTCATCCAGTCAAGGATTTCAGCAACCTCATGCCTTGATGCCTGACTACGCTGTTTCTGGCGGATATCTTTTCCTGTGTGCCCCCTCTTCTCCTCAGGCATGTGGGCATCTGTCCCCAAACCCCTGACAAGGCCGCCAAGGACACAGACCCTCTGTGTATGGGTTAACTGATTCAGCTGAGAAAAAATCTTGAAGAAATCATGATATGAAACAACCTCAGTGCGTGTATCCTTTTGGCGTTTCTCCTGTGAAATGGTACGATCCAGTCTGTGTGAGATATAAATGGATGTCCCGCATCTTCATCGCTGGCATACGGATTATGGACTTGGTATGGATAAGTAACTTATCGTTTGAACATTTTGGGTGTTGTATCATACATCCAATAACATGTGTGATGGGCTTTGGGGATTGAGTTTCTCACTTGAATATAGTTTTGATATGTTTTTAAGGGGGCTAAAAAATATTGTGTCCACACACACTTCCATCTTCCATGTCATCGGTGTTTCCCCATTTTCATCCATTCACCAGCATCGGCCCCTGGCCCCAATTCCAAATAGAAATTCTGAGCGAAGTCTCATTTCTGCTTCCAAACCAATGGAAAAGTGTATTCTTCCATTCTTCCACAGTTCACGAGACGCCGATATTGAATTTGTTGGTTTAGTAAGAAAACCAATCCATAATCCTAGAAAATCCACCTTAGTTCACGAAGACACCAATATGATATTTTGGTTGGTTTTGAAACCTCATCCACATTTCCTAGAAAAGCCACCTTAGTTCACGAGACACGAATTGATATTTGTTGGTTTTTTTGTAACCTATCCAAATTGCCTAGAAAAGCCCCTTAGTTCACGAGACATCGATATTGAAATTTGGTTTGGTTTATAACTCTCCATATTTCCTAGAAAATCCACCCTAAAACTTTTAGCACCACATAATGCGCTCTGATCTTGCTTGTTTTGGTAAGGACTCCAGCAGTCTATGTGGCAGTGTGCTCAGCTTTTAGGATGGAGGGTGGGAACTGTGAGAAAGTAAATGAAAATGACCACAAGTCATTGGTAAAAACCTAAATCATGTCACTACATCAAAAAAGGGGCTGGAAATTTCAGAAATGGGAAGAGGATGAACGAGATGAGAAGAGTGATCATGAAGGGGGTACACACAGTAAATGGAGAAAGATATATTCATGGCAGGAGGGTGGAAAATAGAAACAGAACAGAAGAGAGAAGTGTGCTAAGGAAAGATCACTTGAGATGATCGCTCATTGGAAATGAGCCAGATGTTGAAGATATTGATGAAAATGAATGGTCAAAAGCCGTTAGAAAAATAACAAGGACATAAGTTGGTGTCCACTCTCCAGTGTCTGTTTGCCTATGTAATTTTTATTATTACTTGCGGCAATGACATGTCTTTTCATTACTTTCGCCCCGTTTTTTTCTGTGAAAAATCTCTGAAATGTCAGTTTGAAGCTCAGGCCTAATTTTATATTCTTAAATATCAACAGTTTAGCTAAATCACATACACAGAGCCTGGTTGTTTCCTTTCAGTTTTTTTAATTCTTTTTTCGTGATCTGGATTTTTTAAACGCAACAATATTTTGTTTGTGCTATTGACAGACCAATACAGGCTTTGTCTTAGGGCTGGAGCATAATGATGACATCCAAAACTTGAAGCCTTGTGTCGTTGGGGGTATCATCACAAAAATCAAACGAAGGAGTCCAACCAGGTGCTTTTCCCTTGTCCTCCTCCCTTCATCCCTTGTTTCCCACTCCTCTTCTATTTTCCTCCACGCTTATCCACGTCTAAGCCCCGACCGTTTCCCATTTTTCCCTTGCTGACCCGATCCTGCCCATCCAGTCCCTTGCATCATTTCTTTGCCACCACCACCCCTCTTGTTCCTTCCCACTCCCTCCCCATGTTCTACCTTTATTACCATCCACTTCTGTTAATTCCCTTCATGGCTCTTGTCCAGATTTTGGCCACTGTAACCCATGGTCATATCCTATTCCCTCACTTATCTTCCCGCGCGCAGCGCACGCACGCACGCACGCACGCACGCACGCGCGCGCCCGCGCCTCTCCCCTAAACACATCCCTTTTCGTTTCCAGCATTGTCATGGCTACCCCAACTCCATGCCCCAGTTCATTTTCCCCATCCCATTCTTTTTTCATAAAAGTGGTAGCCTAAACTGAATGGCCATATGCCTTGTCACTGCCATTAGTTGAAACTCGCTTCCCTGCCATGTCCATTCTTCGTATCCTGACCAACCACTCCTACCCACTGTCCAAACCTGGTGAGACGAAATAGACCTCTCTCCCCGCTATGTCCAACTCTTTCTATCTAACGACCCTCCCCTATCTGTTGTCATACCTTTTGAAGCTCATAACTGGGCCTTTTCCCTGTTATTCCATCTGTCATTACGACCACGCCTAGCCACTGTCGTACTGTGTGTGCGTGTGTGTGCGTAAGCGCGTGTGCGTGTGTACTGTGGTGTGTGTGAGTGTGGTGCGTGTGTGTGCCGTGTGCGTGTGTGTGTTGTGGTGTTGTTCATGTGAAATGCTGATCTTATTGAGAATGATCTCCCGGGCCTGCAGCGCTCTCAAAAACCCTCTTTGGGTCCATTTTCTTCTTCCAGTCAATCTCGTATTTTCATGTTTCTTTCCCCATTTCATTCCATCCGCCTTATTCCGTTTAACATGAGTAAAGACCCCTCCCGCCATCTACTCCCTTCCACAAAGCTCTTTTCAACTTCCTTTGCCTCATTCTGGCCTTCTCCCTACCACAACTTTTCTTGTCACCTCCCTTACCTCTCCTAACTTCTCTTTTACCTCAACTTCTCCAGTTCTCATGGCTGTTTATATCCCTTTGCAGGACTACACGCGTATCCTGTGTCTGGTGCTCCAGAGTTCATCGTTTTGGCATTTCCTTCTCATTTCAAACAGTCAAGTTTGACCATTGTCGCTGTCCCTTCTGGCATTTCCGTCCCCTTCCCCTTCCACATATTACAGTCTTCATTGTTAAGTTCCCTTTGAGCTTGTAGGTCACAGGTTATTTTGCAATATTAGGCTAATGCTGCTTTTCTATCCATTGACGCGTTGAACAAACATTCAATATCCACTGTTCGACCTCTCCGATTTTACCAACCATTCCCCAACAGCCATTTTCTGCTCAAAAACCATTTGCATGCCAGGTCCTTTTAATCACGGCTGTGCCATTTTCCCTGCTTTACATCCTTTGCTGCTTCTCATCGTTCATCTAAAGTTTCGCTGCAGGATTTTTCACGTTTCAATCGACCTCCACCTATCCCATTCTCTCTTTAAATTTATCTTCTCCCAATTTGGCACTTTCCCCACAAATGTTCGGTATACCAAATCATTTGTTCCCAGGTCTTTTACTTCATTCAGTTCACTCACTAACTTCTCCGTGGATAAAACTGTTTGCCTTTGTCCCAATATCTCCTGTTTTTTTTGATGGATCCCCTTCCCGTAATCGGACAACCTACTATTCTCCATCATGATGCAAGGCACTACTTTGTTTTTTTTTTTTTGTCTTTAGCTCAAGGTGGCTTCCTTAGGTTTATTTCGACTCCTTATTTTTCTGCATGTTTCTTGATATATTCCACATCTGTTGTGTATCAGGGTTAGGAGCCAATATACCACTACAACACACATTACACGTGTGGAAAATAATGCTTTATATGAATACACAGCAGAAAACAGCCATGTGATTTTCAGCAAATTTATCTTCTCCAGAACTCACAAACATGACATAAAAATGCCCGATACGGTGTGTTCAAAACTATACAGACAGCAGTCAGCTTCTTTCAATTTGGAGAGGAGGGGGTGGTTTTATCACCTGTTGTATTCCATATGGAGCTGGGAACTTAGTGCTTGACGCACCACGTATTTGCCACTCCATGCAGTATCCTCCCCTCCCACCTTTCTGCCAAAATTCCATTTTTGTTCTTTTCTGGAAACTCAAAAGTTTTGCTTAAAATTTTGCGAACCTTCACCTTTCGGCGGACCTTTTTCGAATCTCGAATTCAAAGCTGCCACCATTTTATCCCCTGTGCATCTCACCACTTCCCCGGTTTCCTCCACCTCCACGTAAATTAAATCCCTTCAGTCTCCGTACAATCCCCCGATTTCTATAACTTCCATTTACATTGTTAACTTCATTTTTAACGCCTGCAACTTTTAATTGTTAAGTCCCTTTGAGCTTGAGTCACTGGTTATTTGCAATGTATTGCTGCGTTTCTATCCATTGCGCCTTGAACTAAACATGATGACAATATCCACTGTTCTAACCTCGCTCTAGGTTTATCAGCTCATTCCCACAGCTGTTCCAACACATTCTGCTCAACCATGGGCATTCCTTTCAGTTCCTCTTGTTAGCATGTTATGCCACTTGTCTGCTTTACATCCTTTGCTGCTGTCGCAGCTTCACTACATTTTGTCGCTCCCAGGGTTTTTTTTTTTGTTTTTTCAGCATTCCAATCGACCTTCAAACGATCCCTGTCATGTCTTTAAATTCATCTTCTCTCAAAAATTGCCATTCCCACAAATGTTTGTATACCAAATCATTCGTTCCCATTTTCTTTACGTGCAAGCAGTTTGCTACTAGTCCTTTGACAAAACTGTTTCCCTTGTCCAATGCTCAATTTTATCTTTCTAATAGATACCATAGTCCCGAAATCGTAAAGCTTACTATTCTCATGTGACGCTGGCACTAATCTTTTTTTTTAACCTCCTTAGCTGAAGAACGTTTGTTTATATTTCTATCCCCTATAGATGCAGCCTGCGTCTTGATATTTTCACATCTTTTTGTTATCAGAGTCAGGAGCCCAAAATGCCACGATACACACAATACAGAGTGGAAACTATTGCTTTAATATGACCACGCAGAAAACGGACACGTGTGTTTTTGCAGAGAGGTATCTTCTAACAGAAGTCACAAACATGACAAAAAATGGCGAAACGTGTTCCAACTAGACAGATAGCAGTCCCGCTTTCCTTCATTTGGGAGGAGGAGTGGTGTGTTATCACCGTTACACACCGTTTTGTATGCCATATGAGATGGGACTTGGGTGGTTTGGACGCACCACTTATTTGCCAGCTCCATGGCAGTACCTCCCCTACCCACCCTTTGCCGCCGTTCCATTTTTTCTGGAAACTGGAAGTGTTGCTTAAATTCGCGAACCTTCCACTTTTGGACCCAATTCTGAACCTTGAATCAAAACTGTCACCATTTATCTCCTATGCATGAATCACCACCCCTTGTGTTCTCTCACCTCAACTTAAATTAATCCATTCAGTCTCTTACGATTCTCGATTTCATAACTTTCTTTTACAATTCTAAACTTCCAATTTTTAACACCTGCTCTTTTAATTGGTTAGATCCCTTTCAGCTTGAAGTCCACTGGTATTTCAATGTATGCTGCTGTTTCTATCCATTGAGTTGAACTAAACTTGTGTCAATATCCACTGGTTCTACCTCCTCTCTGATGTTACCAACCAGTCCCACAGCCGTTCAACATTCTTCCTCAAAACCATTTGCATTCTCCAGTTCCTCTTGTAATCGTGGTTATGCCACATTTCCGTGCGTTACATCCGTTTGCGGCTTCTCATCTTTCACTATGTTTTTTTTGCTACATTTGTTGTCACGTTCCAATTGACCACTAGCCCTTTCATGTCTTATATTAATCATCTCTCAAAACGGGCAACATTCCCACAAATGTTTCGGTATACCAAATCAATCGTTCCCATGTTCTTTTACTTGCGTTCGGTTTTTGCTACCTTCTCCTTGATTAAACTGCTTTCCTTTGCCCCTATGTCTCATGTTTTTATTGTTGCTAGTATGTTCCCTTTCCACAAATCGCAAAGCTTACTATCCTCACTTGATGCAGCACTATTTTTTTTTTTAACCCACCCCCTTAGCTCAGACAGTTCCCTTAGATTTGCTATCCCCGTGTATTCGCTGCTTCTATATATTCACACTTTTGTTACAGCTAAGAAGAAGGGTGTTGGAGCCAAAATCCACGAAACACAGAACAGAGTGGAAATTAATTGCTTATATGAATACACAGCAGAAAACAGGCCACGTATTTTCAGCAAATTTATCTCTCCAGAACTCGCAAACATGACATAAAATGGCGAAAATGGTGTTCCCAAACTATACAGATAGCAGTCCGCGTCCTTCATTGGGAGGAGGAGGGGGGAGTTTAGCACCTTACACCTTTTGGAGCCATTTGGAGCTGGACTTAGGTGGCTTGAAACGCACCACGTATTTGCCACTCCCATGGCAGTACCTCCCCGCCCACCTTTCTGCCGCGTGTCATTTGTTTTTCTGAAACTGGAAGTTGCTTAAAGTGCGAACCTCACCTTTGGACCCATTTTGATTCTTGAATTCTAAAGCTGTCACGTTTATCGCCTATGTAACATTATGCTAGGAATGAGGAGAGATGGGTGACACCCACTTAGTCCCCTGCTCACTGCAATAATCAGCTTTGTCATCCGCATCAACTCCTGCCTTTCCTTTCTTCTTTCTTTCTTTCTGCGTACGCAGCTGATACCCTGTGGACACTCCCTGTAATAGCCAGGCAGTGGAGATTTTGTGTGTATACCCTTTTTTATTCCGCCCATTAAGGCAGCCATACTCCATCTCGGGGAAGGTGCATGCTAGTGTTGTCACGGGCCATCCATGCCAATGGCCATACAGGCCGTCTCTTCCGATAAGTTGGTATGGATTTACTGGGTGCAAGATGTTATGCGTGCGTTCACACACGAACTCGGTTTATAGTCTCATTCGAAGACTATATGGGAAGGGAGTCAGAACCAATGTTAACATCCGAGGAAAAATCCCCCTACACCAAAATTCGAACCCGCAACCACCAGGATCCGAGTCCGGCGCGCGACCAACTGACTAGTCCGCCCCCTAACATCCGGCCTGGAAACAAACAGTTTTTCTCTGCTTTTTGCGTCCTGTGACAGCCAACTGTAAATATAAAACTGAACGGTGCCGTAATTTGCTGTTTATGTCGGTCTTTTCAACCACCATCTTTCCATGTTACTACTTGA
This sequence comes from Conus ventricosus, assembly GCA_018398815.1. Lineage (NCBI taxonomy): Eukaryota > Metazoa > Mollusca > Gastropoda > Neogastropoda > Conidae > Conus > Conus ventricosus. The sequence goes on along the minus strand of CM031623.1, from coordinate 2,895,402 downwards.
TTACTACATGCAAGACATCCTGTGTTGGCGTAAGTTTCATCCTTCCATTTTCTCTTGCGAACTCAGAGTTCATACCGTTCTCGAGTGAACTCGTTCAATTCATTCTTTCCCACTTGGTGCTTATCACCACACCCCATGTTCGCTACTCAACTTAAATTAAATCGCTTCAGTCTCACACACGTTCCTGTTTCTATCATTTTCTTTTTCATGGTTAACTTTTCCATTTTTAATGCAACTTTTTCTTTCATTCCTGTTTGACTTGTACTAAAACCAGATCTCACTCTTCGCTTGGCTCCTAAATCTTCATAAACTTGCCTTTTGTGGCGCATTGCTTCCTATACTCTCTCCCGACAGGTTGCAACTCATGACTGTTATCCACTACCCACCTCCTCAGTTCTTTCCAATTCAATGTGGAATCCTCTTACCTTTGTATCTGTGTCCAGTTGCTGTTCTTCTCTCTGTCCATTTCCGTCCTGCCTCTATGATTTCTGCTCCAAGAGTCATTCGTTTTCCGTCACTCTCACCTGCCTCCTCTTCCCACACCATTCCCCCACATTCCTGCCCGCGTAGCCACCCTGTTCCGTCTTCCTCACCTGCCTCCTCTTCCACACCATTTCCCCCACATTCCAGCTCTTGTCGCCCGTATCCAACCCTGTTCAGTACCACCTTTTCATTGCCCACACCTGTTTTCACAACCCATGATCAGGTTGTACATGACCATTCATATTTCATGTCCTCTTCAATCTTTGTTAAGCTGCTTTCCATCATTTACCATGGCATCCTCGAAGCCAGTTCGTTCCATTCCTTGCACTCATCACTCTTCTTCACCTGACTTCAAGTTGACTTGTTTCCATTTCTTTTCGCCAATACACCGCCATTTTTCCTGCATCCTTGCGTCACAATTTTAACTTTCAGATCACACCGCCCTTCTCTCTCTCTTCTCCTCCTCTCAGCTCTCTCTTCTTCTCTCGCTCCTCTCTCTCGCTCTCCTCTCTCTCCTCGCCTCTCTCTCTCTCTCTCTCCTCTCCGCTCTCTCTTCGTGTTCCCTTCGTAATAGACAAAAAGATAAAAATGTCCTGAAGCAAAACAAAAACTGAAGATATTGTTGGAGGATGCCGTCACCAACTGTCTATGAATAAACGGAAGGTGAATCCGTTTTCAAGGTAGGCCAGAAGCAAGGGCAAACAATCTGGCAAGAAGTTTGCTCTGGATGCTAACGACTCTCACGAGAGAAGTTAGATAGGGTATTGGCCGCTCATTAGCCAGACGATCTCATGAAAAGGGAAAGTTTTTGGAGGAGTCACAGAGGATTGCTGACACCTAGCCGTCCGCTCTTGTTGCTCATGCACTCGCTCTGTGGCGACGAGCAGGGCACGGGTATCAGCTCTCGCTCTCCTGGTGGAGAATTCCAAGTTATATTAGTTTAGATTCTTGTTCACTGATTTTGGTTTCTCGTGCCTTGGATTGGTGTCCGCGGAGGGATTGGAGGGTGCCTTGTCTCGGATAATAATGTGCAAAACTAACCGTTTCCGCTCTGAAAACAATACTCTGGAGCTTTCATATTCTGCTTATCTTCCCTTATATACCCTTCTTCCAGAGGGGATGTTTAACCTGCCCCGTGCTCGCAGTCTTGAAGTAGACTATTCTGGCACACAGGTGCATGCATTGTGTAGTTTCGTGTAGCCGTACTCCCCCTCTTAGGACATGAGCATCGGATCTTTAGAGTCCGTGAATGATCTTAGTGCCATGTGACACAGACTAGACCTCGTTTATAGTCCCACCGAACGACTATATGAGGGAATGGATCAGAACAAAGTTTTACACCGAGGGAAAAATCCCCCTAAACCGAAATTCAAAACCGCAACCTCAGGATCACGAGTCCGGCGCTCTACCAACTGAGCTATCGGCCCCCAAAAAGCTATCGCCCCTTGAAACTTTATTCCTTCTGTCTTGGAATGTTAATGGTTTATGCTCAAAATTTAAGGTTTGGTGATTGTTATTGTTTCTTTCATTTGATTTTGTTGGTCCTGGTGAGACTTTTGAGAAAGTATGGAGTACTGGTTTAAGTTGCTGAATTTGAATTGTATTTGTAAGCCCGCTGTAAAATTACTAGTCCAAGGGAGTTATTCAGGGGGCATAATTTGCTTCCATAAAAATGGAGTGTTGTCCATTCGTACGTCATTTGGACGTGAAGTTAAAAATAGTTGCTTTTTCGTTCATGATAAACATTTATTTTGGTGTTCATGTGACGTTCTATACTTATGGGTGTCATGCCACCAGAAAGTTCTCCATCTATAATTATTATTGGTTACGAGACAGAGGTGAGGGTAGGTCGGCATACTCTTTTGGACAAACCAGTGTTAAATGGTATCCCACAGGAAGCAAATCCTGGGCCCGTCCATTTTTTTACTATATTTATCAATGACTTACCGACATATCGAGGTACGTGTAAAATTTGTGGCTGACGATACAAAATTTATAGGTGACTCTTCTGTCAATTATCCGATAGACAAAGAAAACCTTGACAACCGGCAGGAGTCTCATAAGACTAAAGTGGTAACTTTATTTTCAATGTCCAAAGTGCTAGGTTATGCACATAGCAAACAAATCTAAAAACTGACTACACAATGAAATTAGGAGATTCAATGAAACGATCCAAAATGCTCGAAGGAAAAAGACCTTGTTACCGTGACTGCGAGCTTAGTTTTTGGACCCACACATTCAAAAAGTTGATCATAAAGCCAAACCAAGATTGGTTTGATTAGACGATAGTTCTCCTTTATGATAGACATATTTTCTGAAATTGTACAAAGCACTTATCAGACCACATGTAAAGTGTACGGAAAGTTCATCTGTACACACTGCGTAAGAACAATCAGTGCGGAAAAGGTCAGAGAAGACCACTAAATTATTACTCAAAGGCAGAGATATGACTTGCGCAGATAGCTAAGATATCTTTGTTACCATCTCTAAAAGCCAGAAGGGAAGAGGGACCTGGTACAAGTTATAAAAATAGTTCATATATATATATATATATAGAGATATATATATATATATATATTAAATATATAATAATATTTAGATATATATAATGCATATTGATGATTTTTCTATTGTAACCTTCCCCAGATATATTAATGGTTACCTGGGCCTGATTTGCCCATTGCTTTTGACTGAATATCGAGTGCGACCCCTTTTGCCAAATTTGCTCCAGGGCCAACAGACTGAGTCGCACTATTTTAGGTTATGTTATTTTTTACTTTTAACAGCGGGCTGGTGGCCTACTCGTTTTTGAGTGAACCAGTATTTTTGGAAGAAGGATGTACGTAACACGCGCTGTTGATTATCACCCCATTGCAATACTGACATAATAAATTGACGAAAGCACATGAAAACAGAGAGGCTTATACATGGTCCTACTACCTAACCTATCCAAAGCTGAACAAACAGTACAAAGAACCGTGTACCTAACCACCCACCACCTAATATCTTGAAGATTGTCTGAAACCGATTAATATTAACATTTGGTGAAGTTCATGTAATCTGTGGTGATTCTGAACAGCCATATTTCCAACTGTTTCTCCAACTCAGCCAGTTTAACGTTGATACACCTCATTTTCTCGAGACAGCCTGTAGATTTTAAAGCGTCTTCTCAAGATACACATTTAAACACTTATGGTAAAATTGTTGATTAATATGTGCAACTGCCCTTGGATTTAGTAGGTTCTTAATGGTTCATGTAATGGCGACCAGGAAGGTTGCTACACCGATACGGAGAAAATTGATGTACATGAATGACTATTTTCAGTTTGTTCTATGCCCTTTATATTATATGTGATTCATAGTGTGTTCATGCTATTGTCGCAATGAATCCGAACCACTGTCCTCTTGATTTTTCTGTTCAGAGATAATGTCCTAGGAGAAAAATGGTAATAAGAAATTCCAATCATTGAATTAATTGGTATGGAATGAAACCGCATCAGTTTTTTTTTTTTATGACAAACTCGGTGAAGCTGAAACTCTTAGAAGACTGAACAATGCCTTAGAGCTAATTGATGTAAATATTTGATGAATCATTGAGTGTGTTAATGATTGTATACGAACATGTCAGGTGCGACAGGCATAAAAGAATTATAAAGGTGAGCCTGACTAAACATAAATGGGAATGGTTTGGCGTTGAATGTAATCTTAACAAGAGAAAAGTGCATAAATTTAAGAATATTTCGTAGAACTCTGATAAATAGATAAAAATGTGTATGTTTGGGCTAGAAGGGAACACAAAAATGGGGGGTATTAAAAAGGAAAGAGAGTTAATAGCATGTTAGAACTCACAGCATCTGTGTTCATAACAAAAGGCTTGTTAGGACTGCATGAAAAAAAAGTGTTGCTGAATCGAAAACAACCAGAAATAACAATCCATTAGATGAATGGTTCCAACATTTTGGGTCCTTGCTAAACAAAGATTTGCCAATTAATTATAATGATGATTTGCCCAAATGCGGAAATGATCCATGGACGTACTATTTCAAAGAAATGAAGTTTTGATCGCACTGTTAAAAAATGTGTGTTGAAAAAGCTGGTAAATCGCAGGTCCTGAGCAGAATTATTTGGGAGGTGGTGGAAAACTCCGTGTGAACAGCTCAGTCTTTTTGTCATTTTCTTCAATGCATTGCTCATAAGGGTATTTTTCCCCGAGTCTTGACCGAAATCTGGAACTCCTTCACTGTAAATAAAAGGTGATGTGAACATGTAAACAACTATCGAGTATCATCGTCTGAGATTAGTAGCAAGTATTTAGTACCATAATCTAACGCAAGACTTCAGGAATATGTAGAAGATAATAACCCTCACCGGTGAACATCAAGCGGGATTTAAAACGCGGATACGCGACTGGAGACCATAGTTGAGGCCTTCGTGGCCCCGATTCCAGAAGTAGTTTTCTTTTGTAATTGTAAGTTATACACTAGCATTATTGATTTTGGAAAGGCATTTGGACTCAAACATCAAGCGACATTTACTTTGGCCGATATTGATTAAAAAAAATATATAAAACAGGATAAGAAGTGGCAATAAATTAACTGACTATATACTGGCACCAAAGGTGCGGGGTGGGTGGTGGTTTATTATCCAACTGAATTCCCAGAAAAAAAAATTGACCATGTCCTGCAACACTAATAATGTCCTATTCCCCAACGGTCAGTTACCCTTCTTTTGTAACTGATGTTTACTATTCCTCATCTCATTTGATATGAGACAAAGTTGTAGATATGATGAATTGGATGGTTATATTCCAAACTTTCAGCTCTCACAGATTCAAAGTTGTCAAAAAGAGTTTTTCCCATGTACATATCTGGTAACCTTTCCCAACAACCATTACTGACCAATTTCTATCTTGCAAGTAATAGAAAACACATAGACAGACGCACTTATGTTCTTCTTAAGTTGTATAATCTATTAAGTGAGAGTCAGTCCCTGGGTTAGAAAGGATCATTCATGTCATACAGTTCTTAAAAAAAAAAATAGTAGGGTTACTGAACATTTAGAATGAAAGTATAATGAAAGAAATTCCCATGAGCATTGTTTGATTTTTGTGAAGGATTTTCATGTGAATGATTAGCATGTAAAACGAAAATGCATTTTGGGGTGCTGTTGGATTCCGTTTTGAAACCTTGTTGGTGAGAATACCTACAGAATTGTAGACTGTAGTATAACTTTATTTGATGATGCCAAGGGAGCAACAGACACAAACGCCCTTCTTCCTGACAAGCCGATCGGCTGACGAAAAGGCCTAGGACAGGCAATATGAATAGTTTGTGTCATTAGGATGGTTACAATAGTCCCATAGGCTGCTAATGAAGGATTTATATTTCCTGCTCTTTTCATTTTCAATCTCTTTATTCCCCTCCACCACCACCCATCCCACTCCCCCTCCCACACTCCCCCCCCCTCTCACTGCCTTTTTTCCCAATCAAATCATTTAATGTAACGATGGAGGAATTGTTGTCTGCACGGGCTTTCCCCTCAGTTATATTTTTACATATGTTTCAATTATAAACATAGCTTGCTCTATGTCTTTAGAGTGAAGAAATGGGGTTATACAGCAGTCATATCTGCAGTGGTGGATAATTCCTGCCTAACAGTATGTGCTTGTGGGTGTAAGTGGAATAATAAATGCTTCTCAGAATGAGCCTTCAGCAAGCTTATGTCACCAAGGGGGAGACAATCTCACAATGAAAGGCTCACATAACCTGTAACTCCTTGTCAGATGCCGTATGTTTGGAAACCTGATTGTTTCTCCTCCGGACGCAGAAAGTGTACTTGACTCCTCTGCCTTCAGTTTAAGAAGAATGCTAGCCGCAGAAAAGGCTGGTTGCAATAACCGTAAGTATGTTTTTATAGAAAATTGTTTAAATATTTTTGCACATTTTTTCACTAGCGAAACACTATGCAGATGATGATATTATCAATGCATATCCACATAATAATAATAGCTTCATGCATATCCCCATGTGTTACTAGCACAGCATCACCAGTGTAAACGGAATGACTTGCCCAAAGTGATGGTTGTGTTCAAGTACTAGCTCAAATGGTTTACTACAATGCTGTAAAACAATTGTGCAGCTATAAAGTTTATGCAAATCTCAAGTTGGAAAGATGTTTAATTACTCACCAAGTGTTTTTGAGTGATGCACTTGCCGCTCAATAAAAGAAATAGTTCTTGGTGGTGGTGGTGGGGTCCTTAGATGTGAAAAGATGGGATATTAGGCATTTTTTCATTGTTTTCCCCTTTTCTAATGTTTATTGTTTTGTTTTAAAGTAATTTATTTAATTTGTGTATGTTTTTTTTTTTTGTTACTTTATGCTTTCCCTGTCTTTTTTTGTGTAATATTAATTCATATTTGAATCTCTTTCTCTCTCTCCCTCCCGCCCTCATCCTCAAAAACAACATATCTCTGTTCCCTAACTGCCTTCAAAACCTTGCATCATCAGCAACAACGGTTGAATATGAATATGTACTGGTGCACTTGAACTTGATTGCCTGATGATCCGCTGTTCATCCTCCTAAGATTGTGCAAATACCATTTTGGTGATGCTTCATGTAATCTTCTTTCCGCATTAGAATATGACATAGCGGTGTGAACAGCTGCTTTTTAGTGTGGATACATGATAATTTGATACTAATATGAATCAAACTTTTCTTAATTACACATTGGTTCTCCATTGTGTAATATGTTCTTTTAGTATTCTTAGTCCCTACCGAAAGAAATTTCCCCATGGTTTGTTGAAAGCTGAGTTCTGTGTAACATGTGGATATCCAAACGCTCGGTGTTAGATACTTGTCCTACATGTACAGAGAAGATTGCATACACACATGGACATAGGCACTAGATACAGGTTATCCACTATGCATTACTTGCATGCGTTTTCAACCCCCAAGTCCATGTACTGGATCCATATATATGTTGTGCGTGGCAAAAATTCTGGGTACATTGCACATTGGCACTCACACACACACAAACACACACACACACACACACACACACACACACACCACACACACACACACACACACACACACACACACACACCCACACCACACACACACACACACACACACAAACACACACGTAACTACCTCAAGGGTTACACAGACACAGACTAGATAATGGGTTTTTCTGCCTTTTTTTTACCCTTCGCCTGTCGTTGTTGTGGACACTTCACATATTTTTTTTGCTTATGGTCCCTCTTTCTAGCATTATTGTGTCTTATAAGCAGGTTGACATGATGCCATCTTTTGTGTGAGTCCCGCCTCCCGAACACATAGCCCAGGTAATCAATGAATAGAAATGTTTTGGACACTAACCAAGCAGAAATTATTTTTTGTGTTCTATAGCAGTGTGACATGCCATCTTTTTGTTACCAGGTCAATCAATGAATAAAATGTTTAGTGGACACTAACCATGCAGAAATTATTTTGTTCTTATAGCATTTGAATGCCATTCTTTTTTGTTACCCAGGCAATCAAGAATAAAATGTGTAGGTGGACACTAACCAAGGAAGAAATGTATTTTTGTTCTTAAAGCAGTTTGACATGCCATCTTTTTTGTTACCACTAACCAGGCAATCAATGAATAAAATTTTAGTGGACTCGAACCATGCAGAAATTTATTTTGTTCTTATAGCAGATTTTTCATGCATCTTTTTGTTACCAGGCAATCGAATGAATAAAATGTTTAGGGACACTAACCAATGCAGAAATGTAATTTTTTGTGGCACGAGAAATGGTTTCTATGTGTTTTACGCCGATGCTCTTGGCACAGCCATGTTTTATAGGCATCAGATACAATTGATCAACCACGCGGTAACTGCATTTGTTTTTAGTTGCTTTTTCCTGGATATATCATTGTTGGTGTGTGTGCTGTTTTACGTTTTCTTATTTTCTTTGTTTGCTGTACGACTCTTTTTCTTTTTCCATAGAAAAAGCGGTGTTAAACCGATGATGTAGTGAGCCCAGCTGGTTACCGATGATGGATTTGAGGCCAGCATATTTGCTTGTGTGGAAAATACCAGTGTACATGTGTGTTTAGTGTACATGTGGTGTAATGCTCTGTTTACTCTGTGCAACGTAATGCTTACAAAGTCGATCAAAAGATTGCCGACACACACGGACATTGAGCCCTAGATGTGTAGCATACCACACAGAGCATTAACGCATATATACAGGCATTTACTCTGTAATGTAATGCTCAATATGGTTGGCACACTTGCAATTATCTATGGCATACTGAAACTTGCCTACACACTTGTTCATTGAGCACTAGAAATCATGTATCACAGAGCATTAACACACATATATACAGGCATTTCATTCTGTCTATGTATGCTTAATATATAAGGGTGCACACTTGCAGATTTACTTTTTCAATGAAAACATTTACTGCATTGTTTTTTATAACTCTAGCAGCAGAATTGACTTTTGTTGGGTCCCATCTCACTGTGGTAGGAAGTGGAACAAACCCAGACAGTCCTTGCAAAGGAGCAAATAGAAAACGTGGAACTTTATTAAACACTCCCTTAGATTTGGTCCGCTCGTGAATTAATCCAGTTTATGGACAAGTACATACGAAGCTGAATTTTAGTCAAAAATGGCTACATAATACATTGTCCCAAGGCACATTGTTGAATTAATTCATAAATGAAGGCTAATACATGGAACACTAACGATTCTCATGGCTATTACTGTGTCCTGCAGAAAAACATTTCTGTGCAGCATCTTTGGTTTGAATGCTCAGTGTTGACCTCGCTCTATCAGGAGCAAGGTTTTGAGATGAATAACTTGAAAATGGTAATTGTTCTGTGTATGGTCCTTAGGTTGCTGAATTGCCGTGGTTTATTTCGCAATCACAGGTTCAAAATTTTGGTAAAGATCAACAATTGTGTGTACCACTAGGGTTGATGGGCACTAGGTGTAAATAAGCAATTAATCAGAAGGTGTTTGAAGTACTTAAATGGATAGATGTTGTGTTTGGAGTGTTTGGTTTGTTTTTTCTTTTGGTCGGTTTTTTTAAGTGTCTAATATCATGGTGACAGTGAAACGACAGATATATGGCAATCACCTGCATTTTACTGAGGAACAATTCAGAAAGAGACTAAAGTGATTGTTCAAAACAGATGTACACAATGTTGAAGTAAAAAGCAGACCAATGAAAATTGGTAATTGTATGAGGCCATAGATACACTGAATTTGGCGCCATAAGAAGCCATCTTTCTGCTTTCTCTTTCTATTCCCATTAACAGTAGACTCTGATAGGGAAAAATATGGTATGATATTTTATTGGAAAAAGCTTAGCTTCAGGAGGGAAAAACATGCTATGATATTTAAATTGCAAAAAAGCTTTAGCTTCAGAGGGAAAAAAATGCAAATGATATTGAATTGAAAAAAAGCTTTAGCGTCAGGCGGCATTCGTCCCTTCTTCCCCACCATGGCATTGCCGCATGAACCCCTGTGGGGGCATCGTTCAGTCCCCTCCTCAAAGAAAAGGTCATGCTGGTATACATGGCACATTTCTGGTGTTTTGTAGTTGTTTCCTTCAGGGGAGTGGGGGATTATTCCATGGTTTTTTAATCAGAGTTTGCTTCATTGGTTCACTGATGGTCAAAAGGGTGAACCATGAAGGATCATTATCCACAGAACTTGTTTTGTTTGGAATTCCAGTTTCAGTTATCATTCAGCGAGTTTCTGTAGGGCTATCTTGTGGTACCACAGGCATTTTACAAGTACGATATAATTATAAGCAAATTCAGCTACTGCCATATACCCTGCTCGTCTTCCCTCGCTACATAAACAGGAAAACACTACAAATGAACTAACACAAAAAAATAACCACAAACCAAGAATAGAACAAATCCATTGACTTCCAACTGGAAAAATGGATAGTATGTTCTGTGAATTCTTAACTAAATAACCACGGACTGAGGTAACGTTTGGCATGTATGTTGTATGTAATACTCTTAGTCGTACAGAACTATTGCCTTCACACACGAACATTGAGAAAAAAAAAAACTCTAGATATGCATAACAATGCATTAGCATGCTTTTTTTTAAAATTTATATACAGGGTAAAAAAACATTTACCTCTGTGTCTAGATAATGCGCAAGATTGGGTGAACACTGCAGTTTTTCTGTGTACTTTGTGCATCAGACTCGGGAGTAAATGCCTGTCAGGTTGTGTTTCTGCCTTTGTAGACCGTCGAACTGACTTGTCAGAAACTCCTGTTGATGGTGTGGATGGTAGGGGGTGCACATGAAAGACAGAAGATGATGGTAGGTCAGGAACCAAGGATGACAGACAGCCAAAAAGAACGCAGAAGAAACATGGGTTTCTTCCCCTTTATGTTGCTTCCAAAACAAGAACACACGCACTCGCTCAACAGCGCCCTTAAACATATAGCAGAAAAGCAGACCGCAAAGCCAGCAACACAGTGCAGCAGGCAAAAAAATTGGCTTCGTGGGGCAAGAACCTGCAGAATTTGTGCTGTCGCAGCTTCCTTGTTTTTGTGGCTTGCGTCGGATCAAACATATAGTATTGATGATATCTTAGAATCAAGAATAAAATGAAGCAAATCACATTTATAATTTGCGGTTTTTGTGTTTTTTTTTTTAGATCAAAAGAGAATGGAACTCCGCCTTTTAACAATTTTGTGTCATATTTTTTCTGTATTGCGATATTTACTCTTAACGGCAAGACTAAGTTCTATAATGAATGAATAGCAGGCATCTCACTCCTTGCATATGAATTTTGATCGCCAAGACTGTCCGAGTGGAAGAACATTTGTCTTTGATAATTAACACTCTCAACTGGCTTTTGTTGTGGCTGATGCTTCTTGTTAGGTCCCATGCAATTGATAACCTGTTCTCTTTCATCCTCTCGGCTCATCCTTTTCCTTCACCCCTATCAACATGCTTTTCTCCTTTCACACTCTTCCCGCATACATGCAACACATGACACAAAGATTTAAGTGCGCGTAGGTCCACTCACACGAGGAGTGAAAATATAAGTTTCAGTCTTCATATACCAGCATTATATACCCAGTGGGTATCTGAACAGGTACATATAATAGTGACCGTAAACATCAGATTTTCTTTTACTGTTGTTAATTTCTTGACTTGTCCCATTCTTTACCAAGTGTTTTTTTCTCGGATGCACTTGGTTAAGTGCGGAGTTAAACCATAAATTCTAATCCTTAGCTTCAATTGGACAATAACCTTTTAGTTTGTCCGGTAACGGACTTCAACGATTAAACTCCCCATAGCGTCAAAAGGACAATAAATTTGTTTGAAAAGGTAACTGAATCCACATTTTACGTCACAAAAAAAAAGATTCAAAAGAGCAATAATAACCATTGTTTGCCCAGGGAACGGCTAATAAGCCGTATTTCTTTCCATTTCTGACCCAGCGCTTGCGCCGATTTCTTTCTTTCCAACAATGCTGGAAGGGGGTTAAAAACTGGGGTCGGGGGATGTATGGGGGAGGGGGGGGGGGGGCGGGCCGGGGGGGGGGGTAGGGAGTCGGTAACTTGGAGTTTGGACTGAAGGGGGGAAAGCGCCAGCGCCTTTGAAGGGGTGGGAAGATGGGAAATTTATTCGGAGAGCTAGAGTGCGTCGTCACTGCCAGCAATTACTTCGAAAGGAAGCGCTTTTGGCGCATGGCCCGACCTGGAAAATACCGAATGGTTTTACGCATGGCCTTGCATGCTTAAGAATATTTGTCTTACCGGAAAATATCGAATAATTCGCACTCCGCCACTAATTTCCTTATGTCCCTAAGAACTTTTGTGGCTGAGGCTTTCTTGTTAGTCCCATGGCATTGATAACTGTTCTCTTCATCCTCTCACTCATCTCCTTTCCCCCCTGATCAACATGCTTTCTCTTTCACACTCTTCCCGCATACATGCAAACACATGACACAAAGATGTGATATTGCGCTTAGGTCCACTCCACGAGAGTGAAAAATTTAATTTTGTCATTCTTCATATACAGCATTAACCCATGGGTAGCTGGACAGGTACATATAATATGAACCTGTAAACCATCAGATTTCGTTTTAATCTTGTAATTTCTTGACTTTATGTCCCATTCTTGTTCAGTGGTTTTTTTTCTCTGATCACTTTGTTAAGGTGAGGAGTAACGCATAAATTGCAACCTAGCTTCAATTGGACAATACCTTTTGTTTGTCCGTAAACGGACTCAACGATTTAAAACTCACCCATAGCTTTCAAAGGACATTAATGGGGGGCCGGTATCTGATTCCACATTTACGTCACAAAAGTTTCAAAAGGACATGACCATTTGTTTGCCATAACGGCTAATAAATCCAGTTATTTCCTTGCCATTTCTGAACCACGCTTGGCGCTGATGGTCTTTCCAACACTGCTGAAGGGGTTAAAAACTTCTATGTCCCCGGGATCTGAACTTTGAGTTTGACTGAAGGGGGAAACGCGCCATGAGACAATTCTTGCTCAGTTGAGCATGAAGTGTTGACACCCCCCAGTCATAACCGAAAGGTAGTGGAACCTAAGCGCATTGACCGTCTAAATTAGGATTACGACATCATAAAATTAAATAGTAATAATGACAATTGCTATAGCACCACCCACCCTAACCATTTAGGCTGGCGGGTGCTTTACAAAGTTTTAAACATTCCAACAGCTAAAATATAAACAGATGGCACACCACACGCAACCAAATTCTGCGTTCCAGGTCATCACAGTACGTACAACCCTACACGCACTTTGCCCGAACCAGCCTGCTTGCGCGCGCACACACACCACCGCGTACACAAGCCTGGAACATAAGTTTGCCTACCGAAACATACTATATAATCAGTGAACAGCTCCGTTGTACATAGAACTTGTACACATACATAATGCTTTATGGTGGGCATGAACAGCTCATTTGTACACGGGCGAACTTGTACACATAACATATAGCTGCAGTGCGGAAACCAATGCAAGAGCCACAGCTGATAGCTGCATTGAGTAGAAAACAATATAGGCCCAGCTAATATAGCTCAATTGCGGATACCATCAAGAGAACAGCTGATGTAGCTGCTTGGCGGATAACCATGCAAGAGCACCCGTCGACGTAGTGCATTGAGTATACAACAAAATAGGGCACGCTAATATAGCTGCAATGATGAGAAACATGCGCAAGGTCACAGCTGATGTAGCTGCATTGGTATAAAACAATACAGGGCACAGCTAATATAGCGCATTGGCCGGCAAACCATGCAAGAGCACAGCTGATGAAGCTGTCATTGAGTAGAAAACAATAAGGGCAACAGCTAATATAGCTGCATTGCGGATAACCATGCAAGAGCACAGCTTATGTGCTGCATTGGCGTATACAACAATATAGGGCACAGCTAATATAGCTGCATTGCGGCAAACCATGCAAGAGAAACAGCTGATGAAGCTGCCTTGCGTATAAAACAATAGAGGCCACAGCTAATATACTGCATTGCGATAACCATGCAAGAGCACAGCTGATGTAGATGCATTGACATAAAACCATGTAGGGCACAGCTGATGTAGCTGCATTGCGGAGAAACATGTACAACAAGACACAGCTGTTGTGGCTGCATTGGTAGAAAAACAATACAGGGCACAGCTATGTAGCTGCTGTGGCGATAACAATGCAAGACACAGCTGACGTAGCTGCATGGAGTTATACAACAAAATAGGGCCACAGCTAATAGAGCTGCATTGCTGAGAAACATGCAAGGTCACAGCTGAGGTAGCTGCATTGAGTTAAAACAATATAGGGCACAGCCTAAGATAGCGGCATTGCGGAAAAACCATGCAAGAGCACACTGATGAAGCTGCAATTGAGTAGAAACAATATAGGGCACAGCAATGTAGCTGAGAAACATGCAAAGCCAGCTGATGAAGCTGCATTGTATATCACAATATAGGGTACAGCTATAAAGGTGCATCGCGGAGAAACATGCAAGGTCATATAGGGCACACTAATATAACTGCATTGCTGTTCACATGCAAAGAGCACAGCTGATGTCGCTGCATTGATGTTAAACAATATGGGGCACCAGCTAATATAGGCAGCATTGCTGAGAAACATACAAGAGCACCGAGCTGTATGTCCTGCATTGATTAAAAACATGGTAGATTCAACCACGGGTCAAAGTTTAATATAGCTGCATCGCCTGAGAAACATGCAAGATCACACCGCTGATAGCTGCCGAGAGTAAAAACATCCTGTATTAAGTCGAAAACAGGTATCCCAGGCACGGCACCCTAGCCGCAATGGCTGCTAAACAGATCACGGATAAAATCATGCTATAATGGCAATATCATGGCCACCTTGCTGTAAGACATGCGCTGATGAAGCAAAACAAGAGGGAACCTGAAATAGCTACTTCTTGTACTGTAGTAATAGGACATCCGGTCAGACTGATGAAGCACATAATAAAACGGCAAAACGAAATACAAATTCAGATCTGCCAGAAAGTTCTTAGTGAAACAAGAAAATGGTCCAGCCGTGTGAACATTGAACGCATCCCATCCTTCGCCCCAAAACATTTTTTTTTTTTTTTTTTTTTTTTTTTTTTTGCATCAGGTTCTAATGTGTGCGATTAACTCCCGTGTAACAACTACTTTTGGTGTGCCCTTCAGTTTTTCCCTTGTACTTTTTGTCATGCTAACTATCAAGGCTCCTCTGAATGATTTGTAGAACTTGAACTGCCCGATTTGACAGATGCACACATCCACTCAGCAACAAGTGTCTTTTGGAGTGTCTGAGAGACAAATATACGTGGTGGTTCCATGATGTGACGAAATGGGATTCCCTCAAATGCCGCGTGTTGCTGTTGGAGTACTTGTTTGCGCCCATGTGTTGAATTCTGTTGCTTCTCGCTGTGATAATAAACCAACCATGTTCCCGCGGATCGTTTCAGCTTTGAATCTCAGCTCTGTTTCTATGCACTGAAAAAGGAAGGTTTGTTTGTTATTATTTGAATCAGACTTTCCACTGTGTCTATCATGCGAAAAAGGACCATTATTGATTAGATTTGAATCATTCCGCCCTGCAAATCGGCCAGCAACTGGCGAATCCGAAACAAGGACTGTTCCCCCCCGAATCTACCTTTCAAGAAAGAGGCCAAGGCCAACATATCATAGCTAAGTCATCGTGTGTTGTCCCAAGCTGAAATCGTTTGCCCTCCTATCTGAAGAAAAGATGATGTTGGGTCGTTGTTTTAAGCTTGCTCATTATGCCTGGGAGAGTTTCAGTTATCGCGCAGAAGCCGTGTACCGTGAGTCCGGCCTCTGCCGACTATCTCCAAAGAGCAAGTGTCTCGACTATGTTTGCGTTCAAACGCACATCATCTGCATCACAATATGCTGAGCAAATGTTGGGTGATGGAATGACCAAGTAAACAAGCATGAGGCATGTTAGACTCTGTGTAGGCGTCGAGGATGAGGATCTTAACCTTGCAAATTTTTTCGGAGAGCAGAGTGTGCGTCTTCCTGCCAGCATGTTACTTCGAAAAGGATGCGCTTTTGCGCATCCCGGATCCCCGGAAAATACCGGAATGGATTTTACGCATGCCTGTCCTGCTTTAAGAATTTTGTCTTAACCGAAAACATCGGAATAATCGCACGTCCGCACAAATTTTCCCTATGTCCCATATGAACGTTTCTCCTTTGCCGGCGAGACATGGGCTTTTGATATGATACATTTGATTAAAAGTACTCTGTGAAACGGACTACCGATAATCATTTTCAATATCATTTCCACTGTATTTATCATAGAAATGGAGTCATTCTCAGGTTTCGATGGGTGAAGTCTGAATTTCATAAATGGCAATTTAGCGCAGAACTCTAACAATGACAAAGAGGAACAAAGAAGATGACCCGTTTGATCACGATGTGGTAGAGTCGTCATTTCGCGTATTCATAACATGTGCTGAAAATATCCTTCGCAATGGCAATATAGAAATGAAGCTTACAACTTTACTTTTTAATGCACCAGTTAGAAAAAATCACAGGCTTTTGGTCCAGTATGTTGTAATGAATATAATCAATTAATTTTTGTTGGCTTCACTGATATAATATATAAATAATATACATATAATAATATACCAAAAATATGTATATATATTTATAAAAATATGTACATAATATATGTTATATATATAGATTACACTTTTCTTTGGTGGGAAATACAATTAAAATTTCACTCTCCTGGTCACCCTCTTATCCTTGGGTAGGCACGACAGGGGGCAGCCATACTCAGGGCCTGAATAGGGCGGTCGCCTTTAAACAAAGTCCATCATCTGGGCTTGTTACAGCAAAGTGGCCGCCCGCTACCCCGAATTTTCTGGGGCTGGGGACTTGGGCCCGCACCTCTGGGACCACCCCCAAGGCCCTAGCCCGTGTGAATCAGCCAATCGTCAACACTCTCGGAACCACGTACAGTTTCCATAATACTAAAGGGGAACTCACCTTGTCACACTGTCCACTTTGTGCACACATTCGCGCATTTCATGACCGCATTTACTCCCTACGCACACGCAATTCTTTCCCAATCAACCAAAGGCGGCACTACCGAATGTTTGTCCTTCTCCCCCTCTCCTTCGGGAAAACACTTTACTAATCACACAACAATTTTTAAACAATTTATACATGCATCCTTGTAACCAAATTGTCCCATTTTACATCATACAAGTTTGCTGTAAAGTCATGGCCTTTCACAGAACACTGGCCCATGATCCAACCAGGAGAATAAGTAATGTAGTTTTCAATATGATGCTATGCTGCATCAATATAAGACTCGCTCCATACTGGTCATGATTCCCGTCTCTCTCAAAGCGTATCGCCCCCTTGATTCACCCCGTCACTGGAGATATGAAAGAGTTCGACTCCTCTCCCCTTGAATTCTCCTGTCACTGGAGAGATGATGAGTTCCAACTCCTCTCCCTGGAGTCTTTAATTGCTGGGCTGAACTACCGGTGTGTTCCCCACACCATGGCCATCTTTAACCACCTCACGGGGTGAAGGGTGAAGGGCGAAGGGCTGAAGCACGAATAAGGTTCGTGTAAGTAACCTGCTTCTTAATTCAACATATGAATTCTTTCTTTCTCTTTTCTTTAGGTTTCCCCTGTAGCTTTCCCCAAATATTTATGGCTCACCTGGTAATGACTGGTCAGCAGTGAGGACTAGCGTCCTGACAGGTTCGAGTCTCTAGGCCATCTGCTGGGCTAAAACTGATTCTTTCCTCCCTCCTCCTAGTGAGTGCATACTCAGTGTTCAAAACACATGACCAGCACCCTACCAGCCCTTATTAAACTATCTCTCAGTGGTCACTTTCACCCAATGACCACGTTTATTTCTTTAATGAGTCATTCTCACAATTATTTGGGACGCCCGCTACACTAGTCAAGCCACATGAATATTCTTCCTTTTAGTAGTGGCATTGGAAAGGATTCATATCACTAAACTACATGTGATGGAGCGTCACATGCCTTGATGTGAGGGTACGTCACATGACACACCTCAACATGAAGATGTGAAACTCTTACCTTTCCCCCATGCATAAGCTTTTATTTTGAACGTTACTTTTTCTTTTCCCATTCTTTAATAAAAGAATTGTTACAACTTTACCCACACTTGTTCTTATTATTTTCTTTTCTTTTAATTACAAACGTCTTCCTTACTTTCGCTCATATATTTCACTTCTCCCTAATTAAACATGGATACTGAAATACCTCTGACGCGACGCAGCCTCGCTCTGGCCTCAGTCCAAACCATCAGGCCCTCCGACTTCTCCGGCTGGCAATGGAGTAAGTGGTTATCAAATCCTAAAGGTAAATTCAAAAACGTAGGCAGTGCGTCTAACCAGTACTCAGACAGGCCACAGCCAACAGAATAGCGACGTGCATTCACATGACACTTTTCACTTAAAACCACAAGGCTAGCCAACCTGCTGTCTCAAAACCAATAGTTATACACAAAACAACATGTGCATATTATTATATTTTTTAAAACAGAATTGGCCAAACAAGGTGTCTGTTAACAAAATCAAACCCTTTTTTCTCTCAAAATCTAAAAATACTTCATACAATTTGCTACTGATAAGAAAATGTTTTTTGAACAAGAGCTAGCAAGGAGAACATGTGTTCAAGAGTGAAATATCCTTTCTTAAAACCTGTCTGATGCTGGCCTGTGGTATTATTTCCATCTACCCATTCTTGCAATCGCTTGGTAATTATCGTGTTAAAGTATTTGCTGCCAATGTTGCTAAGAGAATTCATCTATAGTTGTTAGGGTTGTTTAAGTCGCCTTTTCAAAGATATCCAAAATGCTAAGCCGCGGTTCAAAGTTGGAACATGTATCACTATCAATTAATGTATTGAAATATTTAAGAATAAAACAGGACTGCCTCTTCACATGAGTACTGACCAATTCGTCTATTGTGTCATCAAGTCCAGTTGCTTTTCGGTTTTTAAGTTTTCTTAGAGTTAGCAACGCTTCATCTTTAGAAACTGGGCGGTTCATACTGCTAATCTACATCTTCTTCAGAAACATCACATGGATATATCATTCCATCCGTTTGTAAAATAGATTGAAAATGGTGGAACCATGTGTCAACATATACAGTGTTTCTTTCCTGTTCACTTTTGAAATTAGTTTTACGAACGGTTTCCCAAAATTCCTTTGAATTTCTATCCACATTACTACTTTATCTAATAACAGTAAACAATGGGGTATGTTTTGCTCCCATAAGAAACCTAACACAGAGTAACTTTTATTCAAGACTGGCACAGCCTTTTAAAACTTGAATAAGTCAGACAAATACATAGACGAACAATCTAATAGTGGAAAAAACAAGCGCAGGCCACCAACTTAACGTCTTCATAGTAATGACTTGATACTTGGCAAAGATTGGACAAAAGGAGGGACACGGGGGGGTGGGGGGGTGGGCGGGGGGGGGGGGGGGGGGGGGGGGGGGGGGGGGTTTGGGGGGGGGGGGGGGGGGGGGGGGGGGGGGGGGGGGGGGGGGGGGGGGGAGTTTGAAGATGGAGAAACTGGGAACATGAAATTAAAAAAAAATGTTACAGATATGAAAAACTATTCACTAGCTGCATAAGGGAATCATCGCAATCCCTTTTGAAGGCAGATATATTTGTATTGCCTGCTCCGAGGCCTTTCGTCCGCTGAGTCGGACTCATCAGGGAGACACGGCTGGTTGTGTCTGCGCTCCCGGCGTCACATAGAGACACACCACAGCCCATAATACTGTGGTGTTCTCACCACCAAGGATGCAAAAAAGAATCCAATAGCACCCCCAAAGCAGCCAGCAAAGAGTAGTAAATGCAACCAAATGAAAGTTGGGGAGGAAAAAAATTGTTGTAAAACTAAAGACATTATGCAAGTAATATAAAATGTAGGGGACAGTCTTTGAGCCTACGCTTGAGGATCCACCCAAAGATGCAAGGGAGATCAAAAGACAAACACACAGACGACAAAAACAAATACAAATAACCTCAATTTAATCAAAGCAAAATCGGAAATGAAATGAGTAGGGAACAGTAAATGATAAACAGTAAACAAGTGGGGTATGTTTGCTCCCATAAGAAAACCTAACACAGAGTAACTTTTATTCAATACTGGCACAGCCTTTTAAACTTGAATAAAGTCAGACAAATACACAGACGAACAATCTAATAGTGGTTGACATATTGACATAATCAACATTAACTCTCTCACAAAGGAAGTCAACTCATTTCTTATGCGACAGATCATTCCAGCAGATCGTCTCTCTCGTTTCGTGAACTTCACTGCTGGCTTGAGAAAAAACAAGTTTAAACTGAAAACGAATGTGGTTAACGTTCTTTTCCCTAAAGTTAAGCGAACAAAATCAAATTCACATAAGGAAGAAATGAACTCTGGATCAGATATCTTTTAAAACAATCCATTCACATTACACGACAAAGAAGAAAAGGGTCCATTTGTTGCTTGCTCCGATACATTGTTACGGTCAGTGGAAAACAGGTCACTGGTGATACTGACAGCAGTGAGAGGCGCGGGCGTTACCGGTGTAGGGTCAATTTCGATCCCATGACTGTTCACACGATGAGACAACTTAAACCCTCCACTGAACGTCAAACCCCTTCGAGAGGGCGCGTCTCCATGCCGTACGTCAGCGGCGTCACTGAAGCTGTCAGCGGGAAGATCCGAAAGTTGGGAGTCAGTGTCCACGCCAAGCCCACCAACACCACCAGAAGCCAGTTAGCCCACCCAAAGACAAAACAAACAAATTGGACAAATCAGGGCTGATATACAAAATAGACTGCCAGGACTGTGACCATAGTTACATTGGTGAAACTGAGCGCAACCTCCACAAGAGACTTAAGGAACACAAACGTGAGTCCTTTCCAGTGGGTGAATATCTGACCCACACCCAACATCACTTTGAAAAGGACGATGTGCAAGTTCTCGACAGAGAAGCAGGATGGTTCCAGAGGGGACTAAACGAGGCAGTCCACATCGCCACCAGGAACTCCACCCTTAAATGCGACCGGGCTGACACAACCTGCCATCGGTGTACTCCTTACTCGTTCAGGTCGCATTGTCGTGGGTTCACTCACGGCGGTGCGCACTGAAGCCAGTTCTCAAGCCAGCAGTTGCACTGAAGAAGTCGGCCGGATTCCCGACAAAAGCTACGCACATAGTAAGTAGCCTTCTTAACTGAGTGACTTGTTTAGTCTGGTAGCCATCATAAATTAAGCTGCACTCAGTGATGTAATATAGACAGTGTCACTATGGTGTAGACTGATCCAGGTGCATGGTACTGTTTGAAGCTATATCAACAATGTCATTAGGGGCAGACTTCCTTTGGTACTGGTGCATCGTATGGGGTGATGTATACAGTGCAGTAGGGAATGGATTGTTCCCTGGTTCATGCTCCACCATGCAAATTGCTGTGTAAAGACATATCAGGGAGTACATGATTTCCTGGTACATGGTGCATTATGTGAAGTGATGCATGCAGTGTCGCTAGTGTGTGGACTGTCCCCTTCGCACTCAGAGCACTGCGTGAAGTGATGTATGCAGTGTCACTAGTGTGTAGACTGTCCCCTCGCACTTAGAGCACTGTGTGAGAAAACGCAAACAGCGTCACTATGAAGCAGACGGTTCCTTGGTACACAGTGCGATGTGCAGGTGATGTACAAAGTGACACTAGGGAGTGCACTCCACTAATACACGATGCAGTACGTGATATAATGTGTTCACTGTCACACACACACACACACACACACACACACACACACACCACACACACACACACACACACACACACACACACACACACACCACACACACCACACACACACACACACACACACACACACACACACACACACACACACACTTGCACATAAGCCCATAAACACAGGTGCAAATGCATGCACACACACATATGTCCTCCAACATGTGCTTATTTGGGGTGCAGCAACATGCTCACACAATCCCACAGAACCATACAGAACACACACACGAGTGGGCATGCGACCACACACACACACGCGCGTGTTCACACACACACACACACACACACACACACACACACACACACACACACACACACACACACACACACATACACACACACACACACACACACACACACACACACACACACACACACACACACACACACACACACACACACACACACACACACACACACACACACACACACACACATACACAGTGGGTGTTGTGTGAAATGAGTTTAGACACTGTCACTATGGAAGAGACTGGTCCATGGTACATGACACTCTTCTGCGAGGTGGTGTCTGCAGTGTCTATGGGAGTAGACAGGTCCATGGTACATGGTTCACTGTGTGAGGTGGTGTCTGGAGTGTCTATGGGGAGTAGACAGGTCCATGGTACATGGTACACTGTGCGAGGTGGTGTCTGCAGTGTCTATGGGGTAGACTGATCCATGGTACATGGTACACTGTACGAGGTGATGCATAGTGTTACCAGTGTGCCGACTGTTCCATGTTCATAGTGAAATGTGTAGGAAATGAATACAGTGACACCAGGGAGTAGACTCTCCCCTGGTAGATGGTGCATTGTTCGAGGTGATATATATACAGTGCTATGTATGCGTTTGCATATGAGAGAGGTGAGAAATAAAAAGCGAAGGAGAGAGACAGAGACAGAGACAGAGACGACAGACAGACAGACAGACAGACAGACAGACAGACAGAGAGGAGAAGAAGACGAGAGAGTCAGATGTAGAGAGAGGGAGATAATTGTCTCTTGTTGAAACAGGTTCCATTTCTGCTCTTGATAGAAGTTTCTCCAGCACGCTATTTAACACACGTGTGCCCGTTCGTGTGTGCGTGCGTGCGTGCGTGTGTGTGTGTGTGTGTGTGTGTGTGTGTGAGCGCATAAGGTCGCTCTTCCCAAGCCCGTTTAGAACTGGAAGCAAGTTTCACTTGAGAAATATTCACTCAGCACAAGCAAGACGACAAGGCCGACCAGCTTCTGACAGTGCGACTTCCATGAGTAGTAGTAGTAGTAGTAGTAGTGGTAGTAGTAGTAGTAGTAGTAGCAGCAGCAGCAGCAGCAGCAGCAGTAGTAGTAGTAGTAGTAGTAGTAGTAGTAGTAGTAGTATAGTAGTAGTAGTAAATAGTAA
>CM031623.1:2846920-2864572 GCA_018398815.1 Conus ventricosus | reverse complement strand
GGAGATGAGTATGCCTTAATGATGATCAGTAGCGGATTTTATTTTATATTTAAATGAGTGGAAATCAGATCTTAAAGCTAATGACCAAAAGCGTTGCCAGGCTAGTACACGTTCATGAAGACGTCTCCCGGACGTGACGACTAAGATTGAGGAGGTGAAGGCCATCGAGTCGTCACTAGAAGACATGAAAAATGTTCTTCCCAAAGAAAACTTTTTGCTCTTATATTTTTGAAAAAAATGCCTAAAGTCAGGGCTAAAGAAGAACCCCTGGAACTGGTCAACAGCCTGGCAGTCATTTTACCATCTTCTATGAGCAGCAAGCTTCGTTCTCTTCCCTGCCACTCCGGAAGTGTCGTGCGGCACATGGCTCGTTACGCATGCGGCACCCCTCGGGAGTTGGAGGAGGAGCAGGAGTTCAAAATCAGATTTGTTTTTAAACATTATCACTTTCAAATAAACATAAGTAGACATGGTGTTTACCCTGTATATATTTGTGTTTTATTCCACTTTAATCTTTAATGTGTATGGAATAGTTTTTATGTGGACTGATTATGGCTCGTCCGGACCTAAGCATTCTTCAACGTAACTGCAGATCTGTTAAAAAGAATTTAGATTACTTACTTCACTTTTTTACATAATAACTCTCATACATATAAAACATTATGTCTACAATCGCTTAATGTCACTTTCAAGGGACTTGCCTTACATTGATTGATTCTATTTTCCCGCTCAGGTAAGTGAAAAAGAAAAAAACATATACTGCCTTATACATCAGCACTCGGCTAAAAAGCATAGAGGCCGAGCCAGTCTTTGATAATAGCTACACTGCAGCCTATAATAACACTATTCAAATCCAGCACGGATTAAAAAAAAAATTAAGTTAATAGCTACCTTCCCGAGGGCTGCAACATGGTGTCCCCCTCTGAGTGGCTGACGACCCTCCCTCCCGGCCAATCATGGATCATAGCCGGAGACTTTAATACACGGCACCCCACTGGGAAACGGGAGGGGATTCACCTTAAGGCGGAGGGAATGCCCTTCATCAAGATATACTGAATTCTAATCTTGTGTTGTTAAACTACGGAACACCGACTAGATATCCGGACCACCCCCTCGACCATTGCACGGCCATTGACTTAACTGTGGTCAGCCCTCCGCTGGCCACCTTCAGTCAGTGGGTCGCGGAGGTTGACCCTTTACGGTCGGACCACCGACCCATCTCCATCACCATCAATTTTACTGCCGAAAAAAAAAGACTTTTCGAAACGACACCACATTTAACTTTGAAAGTGCCGACTGGTCACTTTTTAAAAACACATTAAACAGTCATCTGAATTCTAAATTTTATGTCGGGCTTTGCTGGTTAGTTCGGCCACAGACAGTCGTTAGTTGACTGGGTGGCCAGTTTTGTGGCGATTTTGGGGGCGATGTCTGCCTTGTCGTTGCCCTGGATTCCGGTGTGGGAGTGAAGCTACCTCAGGGTAAGGGCTGCTCCCTTACTGATGATTTGGCGAGCCAGAAACAGGATTTGGGCTTGAAACTACTTTCGGTTCTTCTTCCTCCGTCTGGACAAGGTTTGTAGTGAAGACTTGGAGTCCATGAGATGACATGTGGGGGGGGGGGGTGGGGGGGGGGGTTGAGGGGGGCAAGTCGTTGTGGGGGGGGGGGGGGGGGGGGGGGGGGGGGGGGTTGGCAAGTCGTTGATGGTAGCTCAGGCTTTCAGAATGGCCCAGAGCTCAGCAGTTAAATGCTGATCTCTCTCTCTCTCTCTCCTCTCTCTCTCCTCTCTCTCTCTCTCTCCTCTCTCTCTCTCTCTCTCTCTCTCACCACAACACACATCACCACCCCTACCAATATTCTCCAGCCCCTCCATCTGACGCACACCTATGCACACAGAGAGAGAGAGAGAGAGTGAGAGAGAGAGAGAGAGAGAGAGAGAGAGAGAGAGAGAGATTTTGATTAGTTTATTTTCTGCCAACTGCAGAGTAAAAAGGAAAGTGAGACTTGGACTAAATATTCCCTGTACGACAGTCAGGTAGGTTCCGTCAGAGCCCTCTTTCCCCCTCCTCCAGCCTTGCCCCACTTACCCCCAACCTCCCCCCCCCTACCTCCCCCAGCGTATCCACTCCAACCTCCCCCCAACTTACCCCCAGTCACCACCTTCCTTAACTAACCCCCGCCCAACCTCCTCCCAATTTCCCCCCCCCCCCCGTCCCTCCCCAAACGTCCACCCTAGCCCCCCCCCCCACCTCCCCTCCCCCGACCTTCCTCAAGCCTTTCCCACCAACCTCCCCCTCCCCTCCCCTCAAGCCTACCTCCACAGTCCCTGACAGCTCTAATGCACGTTTTGCAAAGGGAAGAGGCCCAGACAGTGATTCACTTGTTTCCTAATCAAATTACAAGAAATTCTGATAACAAAATCCAAATTAAATATTGTCGCACTAATATTAGAAAATTCTCCTTTAGTAACAGAGTGGCACCATATTGGAACAAACTATCTGCACACATTAAAAAAGCAAAAGATTTGAATACTTTTAAAAACCTTCTGGATACTAACGCAAAGTTAAATATGTTAAAATTCCAATTTGATTGACAGAATAGAGTAAAATATATCCTGAGCATATGCATGCATTATGCAACGACTGTTTAATATAAAATAAGATGATTGGGACACTAAAAGCTGTGAGGCTATCTAAAGTCCCAAGTGAACTGAACTGAACTGAACTGAAGGTGTCGAAGCTACTCCGCGCGTGATCTCATCTCACAAGTAATGCAAGTAAATGTAAAGTAGTTCATTATGGAAATAAAAACCCTAAATACAATTACAATATAAAGAATGATAGTGAATCTGTAACGTTAGAGAAAAGTGAGGAGGAGAAAGACCTCGGGTGACTTTTGACTATAGACTGAAGTTCGACAGACATATTGGAAATGCCATCGCTAAAGCTAATAAGATGCTAGGTATTATCAAAAGATCCTTGACGTATAGAGACAAAGACACACTCACTCGACTGTAAGCTTACAAGACTCTGGTTCGAGCCCACTTGGAGTATGGAAATACTATCTGGCACCCAATACTAAAATGACAATCGATCAGTAAGCTTATAGAGAAAGTACAAAGGAGAGCAACAAGATTAATAAAAAGTATCAGCCACTTAAGATACGAGGATCGGTTAAGAAAACTACAGTTGCCATCATTGAAATTTAGAAGACACGGGGTGATCTAATTCAAACATATAAATACTCAATGGTTTAGATGATATAGAAAAAGAAAAATTTTTCACATTAGTGAGTGACGAAAGAACAAGAAATTCCTATGAAAAGATATTAAAAAACAAGTTTCTAGCAATGTTAGAAAACATTCTTTTTCAAATAGGATTGTTCCAATTTGGAACAAATTAACAAAAGTAGCAAAAACTGCAAACAACATTAATCTATTTAAAGACCTTCTGGAAAAAGAAAAAGGTATTATGGACAAAAAGTTCAAATATGATGTGTGACCATTGTCACGAAAAATGAAAATGCGCAGTCCACACTGAAAAAAAAAAATCCAAAGAAAACAAGAAAGACTATCTAAAAAGCCGCGAGGCTTACTACGCCCTAAAGTCGAGTTCAAGTTCACAACATGTTTAAAGATTTCGCATCCTCCACCAATGAACGGCGCCGCGTGTAAACACGTGACGATGCCCGCCATCGCAAACGAACAGCGAATGAGAACTGGAGTGATGAACACCGTTGCTGCTGAACCGGAAAGGTGCAAAAGAAACGCTTGAAGACTGACTTGTAGTTGTAAACTGTCTGCTGCTTCTTTGAATAATGCCAGCTTCACCTACAAACACTGTGGAGTGACCAAGCCTTTAGAAAAAAAGAAAACTGGCCCGGGTCACGTTGATGGGACGAAAGAACAAAGCTCTGCTTGAATCGCCACAGCAAAGCAGTGCAACCCGAAAGAAGATATGGCCGACTTGATTGACTTACACCTTGGCCTAGATTCGATCAAATCCAAGCCTTTTTGGAGGTAAGATTTTAAGAAAAAAAAATGCTTTTGCTGAATATTTTCCTTTTCTCTCCCCCCCCCCCACCCCCCACCCTCCCCCCACCCCCCCACCCTCTCCCCTTTCTACGATTTCTTTTTCACCCCCTCCTCCCCACCTCCCTACCTCTCCCTGGTGAGCTCCCTGGTGTCACCACTCTCCAAACTTTAAAATAATAAAATTGAACATAAAATGAGGCAGGGAACAGTAAAAAAAAAGAAAAGACAACAAACAAGTAGGGTAACTTTGCTCCCAACAGAAAACCTAACTCAGAGTAAATTTCATTGAAGACTGGCACAGCCTTTTAAACTTGAAAGTTTTCATATTTAATAGCCTATTTTCTTAATTTTACGTTCCCATTTTCTTCATCATCAACCCCCCCCCCCCCCCCCCCCCCCCCTTAAGTTCAAATCTTTACCAAGTCATTACTGTGATGATGGAGGTGTGTTGGCCTGCACTTGTTTTTCCCCGCTATTAGATTGTTCGTCTTTGTATTTGTCCCGACTTTATTCAAGTTTAAAAGGCTGTGCTGGTCTTGAATAAAAGTTACTCAGAGTTAGGTTTTCTTACGGGAGCAAAAGTTGCCCTACTTGTTCATTGTTTATCAAAATAATAATTCAAGATACTGTCATTGTGGTTTGCAAATGTCAAGGGAAGCTGGGTCAACCTCGAAGCTCTTAGTCTTACCTCCAACACTAAGTCTTGCTCTCCTTCAGACAGGATTTCACTGCATCTTGTTTTGTTTCCATCGAAGAGCAGCATAGTGTTCACATTCTCGGAAAGGAGCGCTTTCAGAGATAATTTTTTTTATATGCAGGGTTTTGTTGAAAACGAAAGCTAACATTCCCATAGCCTTCTGGCGGTATAGGCTTTGACCTGTCAGAGGTCACTGTGTCTAAGGCCTGGCATGACGGAAGGCAGCGCCCACTTTCTCTTTCCGCCCCCTTTAACCCTTCCTGGACAGAATCGGGTGTCCATTGACTGCTGGGTGGACAGAGGGTTTTCATTGACTGCTGGGTGGACAGAGGGTTTTCACTGACTGCTGGGTGGACAGAGGGTTTTCATTGACTGCAGGGTGGACAGAGGGTTTTCACTGACTGCTGGGTGGACAGAGGGTTTTCAGTGACTGCTGGGTGGACAGAGGGTTTGCATTGGCTGCTGGGTGGACAGAGGGTTTTCACTGACTGCTAGGTGGACAGAGGGTTTTCAGTGACTGCTGGGTGGACAGAGGGTTTTCATTGACTGCAGGGTGGACAGAGCCAGAGGGTTTTCAGTGACTGCTGGGTGGACAGAGGGTTTTCAGGGACTGCTGCTAGTCCATAATGTATTTCTACAACATCAACAGCATTAAATGAAAAGTTCTAGTTCAGACAGACTCACTCTCTCTTTTTTTTTTTTTTTTTTTTTTTCATGCTGAAGAGATCAGTAAAATACAATGTCATCATTTGATTGAGTGGATGGTCGAGTCAGTCTGAAGGGACTTTTTTTTTTTAAACCTTACTACTGCATTACTCCTGTGCGTGAGGTGAGGACATAACGAAAAGTTATGAATTTATTTATTTTTGTTAACTTTGGATTTGATACACACAAGGAATGAAAGTGTACTATATGTTTGCAGGAAAGGAAGAGGGAAATGTTTTTGTTCTGTGACTGTTACCTCTCCCCGCTTGTCAAAAGACCTCTTTGGTAATGACAATAAAATATCAAAGTGTGAAAGTGTGTGTGTCTCTCTCTCTCTCTCTCTCTCTCTCTCTCTCTCTCTCTCTCTCTCTCTCTCTTTCTCTCTCTGTGTCTGTGCGAAAGTTTCAAAAAAATACACCAGCTGTCCAAGATAAAACATTTCATAGACTGCCATTCACGTAAAATATTTTCCACGCTTATATTGAAGCCCATATAAATTATGCATCTACAATTTGGGATTCAGCAAGTAATCACATACTCAAACAGGTCTTTGTTTAGTCTTTATAGATGTTCCCTGAAAATCAGTTTTGTTAAAATCAGTAATGTTACCATGTTCTGACTATATACAGATCTGGATATTTTACCACTAAATTTGAAGCTTAAATTCAATAAAGCTTTCTTTATGTTTAACCCCTTCACTGCCACAGTATAATAGCACATTTGAATATCTGTATGCCGTGGTAAAATTTAGCATTTTTGGGTAGGTTCAATAAAATAGTTACTGCTCACTTATTTCTTGACAGATCTCTTTTGATTTTTGCATGTTTTGTGTTCATTTGTCTACAATATCCTGTCAAAGTGACTTGATTATGTTCATAATTAGTATAGCAGAAATTAACATAATTACAATTTTTTTTTCTAAAAATAAGTTTTGAGTATACACAAACACATTGTGCCAAATAGAACGAGTCGAAACACTGAAAAAGTGGTCTTACTATTTATTGAATATCAGCACTAACACATGACAGTCATATAAATCCCAAGGAATGTTGTTCTTGATGTTAATCTGCTCATAATTGGGAGTACTGTTTTTAAGTAAAAAGGGGCATAATCATGCTTTTCACTGTATGTTCACTAACATGTACATTATTCATCCATTTGTTGAGTTATTTTTTTAGATTTTTTGTGGATTACTTCTTATACCCTTGTCTACAATTTCACATCATTCTAATTTGGTTTTGTTGGTTATGATGATGGTTCACACTAAAACGTGATAAAACAGTTTTTGTTTTGTTTTCAGTGTGGAGAGTTTTAGAACAGTTGAAGTTGTTGGTGTTAGCTCAACAACATTACAAACGCCTGAGATTTGTATTGTTAATAAATGTACCTCTGTGTAACAATATGTTACGGGGGGGGGGGGGGGGGGGGGGGGGGGGGGGGTATCCCAATTCTACTAGAAAGCGGCATAATTTTACTATTTGGGGTAGGTTCAGTACCTCAGTCACTGCTTATGTGCTTCTTTACATATGACTTGGATTTTATGGCTTCTCTTTTCTTATACCACAAGCTTTGATGCTATAACAATAATGTAGTTTTGTGGGCCATTAGGGGATGGACAGGGATATATATATTGGTGGTTTTACAAAAAGAACAGTTTAAAGTAAACAAATTGCACCATTGAAATCAGTGTAAAACAATAAAAAAGTGGTGTGACTAATTATTCAACATCGGCACTAACACATGACAGTCGTATAAATCCCCAAGGGAAAGTTGTTCTTGATGACAATCTGCTCATAATTGGAGGTACTATTTGTTGGTTAAAAAGGGGCATAATCATGCTTTTCACGGTATGTTCACTAACATGGACATTATTCATCCATTTGTTTGAGTTATTTGTTAGATTTTTTTGTGGGTTACTTCCTTATAACCTTGTCTACAATTTAACATTCTATTTTGGTTTTGTTGGTTATGATGATGGTTCACACTGATAACATGTGATAAAACGGTTCTTGTTTTGTTTTCATTGTGAGAGTTTTAGAACAATTGAACAAATAAAAGCCCACTAATACACAGCAAAAATACCTTTTGGTGGTAGCTCAACAACATTACAAACATCTGGGATTTGTATTGTTGTCAATAAATGTCCCTCTGTGTAACAATCTGTATGTTGCTGGGGGTACCCCAATTCTACTGGAAAGGGGCATAATTATTATATTGGGTAGGTTCAGTACCTCAATCACTGCTTATTTATTTGTTGACAAAATGACTTAGATTTTATGGCTCCTCTTTCCTTTTACCCCAAGCTATGATGCTATATGATGTTTTGTTGGCCATTAGGGAATGGACAGGGATGTAACAAATGGTGGTTTTACAAGAAAATAAGTTTCTGAACACATACACATGCTACAACACAAAAACCTGTAAAACACTGAATAAAAAACTTCTGTTAGTGTTTACTCAGCATCACTGTAAGTATACAGTGTGGTCCAAATTGTTATAGTATAATACTTATAGGTAAATGTTCAAAATGACGACCATGGAAAAAAACGTCTGAAGAAAAAAAAATAAACAATGTCTGTTGAAAAGAAAAAAGAAAAACACACACATTGCATGCATTTGTTATCAAACAAAACAGTGTAGGAACTGTGTTAGTTTTTGTTATAAATACTTACATTACTGCCACGCTGTTCTATATAGGAATCAATCACTTGCCGTACGAAGTCTTGGACATAATCCTCAGGTTGTCTGCATTCCTTGCTTCATAATTTTAGGGGACGGTGCTCTTTTTTTTTTTTATGTCTGTCCTAATGATGGTTCAAAGAAACACACCTGAGATTACTCCACATGGTCGTCTTTCACTGATCGCACTCAGTCTGGTCAAGCATTGACAAAATCATGAACACACGCACAGGTGAGAAAAAACAACTGTAGGGTGCCACCCCCACCAAAAAAAAAAACAAACAAAAAAAACGACAACAAAAAATTCCCGGAACTTTTCATGCAGATGATCCAGAATGGGTTGAATCTTGTAGAGCCGGTCGTACCTGGATCACCTTCAACTGGCATGGCTGCATTGTCGTTGAAATGCAGAAAACTGAAGAAAAATCTGAAATACAGAATAAAAGTTTCAAGATAAGTAAGTAGACCCAACAATTGGGCACACAGACACGCGCACACACACACACACACACACACACACACACACACACACACACACACACACACACACACACACACCACAGTAAGCAGCCCACAATTGGGCACACAACACACACACACACACACACACACACACACACACACACACACACACACACACACCACACACCAGTAAGCAGACCCACAGTTGAGCGCACACACACACACACACACACCACACATGCACACATGCACACACATAACAGTATCACACACATGAATGTAAAAAACACCACAATGATACAAAACAAAAAAAATCTGCTGTGGATGAGTGCTTCTGTGTTTTACAAAATGAACAAACTTGTATGGAAAACTTGCATACAGAAATAAATAATGCTTAGGCGCGCGCGCGCGCACACACACACACACACACACACACACACACACACACCACACACACACACACACACAGTCCCACCTACCCATACAGTCATTATTTGCCATAATGTGTGGTTTCAGTAGGAATTAGGGCAAAGAAGAGAAATACAGAAAATGAATAGTCAAGGAATGAAAAATCATGTTGATGTAGTAAAAAAACAACAAAAGACAACATAAGAAAAAAGAGCTACTTGCTTGAAACGGCTTCTGGTCATGAAGGAACTGAAGACTGGAACTTTGTACAGCCGAAAATTGGCACAGTTGACTTTCAGACCAGAATTTCCAGTCAAAACAACAGCAAGGTTGAAGGGTTGTGCACCTCTTTCTCGCCATTCTTTGATCAGCTGTTGCTGACCACGCCCCATGCCACGCCCCCGGACGCTTCCACAGGACCTTCACCATCGTCCTGAGCCCATACCACGTCCATGACCCGTTTGTCAAGAAAGGAGAGGGTGCAGTGCTCGTTGATGGCACTGGTTTGGCAATTTCCACTTCATCACCCACGCTAACGGCGCTTTCTTTACTGCTGTCTTGTGTACAGAACAATGAAGCCACGTCATCACCAGCATGTATCTCCAATAAAGTGGATGGTGCTGATTCCCATCTGTCTCCTCATCACTAGTATCAGGATCCGATCCTCAAAGGTCTTCTTCATCACTTCCTTTATAATTTAGAACGTCGTCTAAAACATCAAGCGCAGTGTAACGCTTTTAAAATGGAATGCGTCTACAAAGTGCTAGGTTGAGCTGCCATCTTGAATATGCTTATCAGCTGATACCTCTCAGCTCGCAATTTGCATATCATGTGGTCAGTTGGCTGGTCGCGTGAAGGGAAAGGGGCCGTACCTTGACATCAGTAGAAGTGGAAACATTTTAGAGGGTCATCTCCCAAGTAGATTTTTTTTGCTTTCCATGATGAAGTTACTACGAAGCATACTCGTATACGGGCGTAGCGATTTTTGGTTTTCACTACGAACGTTACTTGTAGCAGGCAGGGAAGGGGGTTAAGATTCTTTCAGGTCGTGCTCCCCCTTCAATTACAGAGAAATTTAGATTTAATGAAAATCGCCATATTCATAAAATTGTAATACCCTGTCCAAGAATACATATGTTTTAAAACCAGTCTTCACTACTTGGCGGCTTCTGTGGAACTGCATTTACCTCTCTTTATGTTCATGCCAGCATACATAGCTTTAAAAGGCACTTCATACCCACCTCCGGGGTTGCAACCTTGCGTGGTCGGAGGGCTTCGCGTCCAGTGATCCCTTAGCTTTGCTGGCGGGGCTCAATACTTGGATAGGTCCCCCCCCCCCCCCCCCCCCCCCCCCCCCCCCCCCCCCCCCCAATACCAAAAAAAAAAAAATTTCCCGGAAATCTTGTCATGCAGATGATCCTGAATGGGTTGCCTCTTGTTAGAAGCGGGTCGTACCTGGATCACCTTAACTGGCTGGCTGCATTGTCAGTTGAAATGCAGAAAAACTGATGAGGAATCTGATATACAGATATAAAGTTTCAGATAAGAGTATGCAGGACACAATTGGACCACACACAACACACACACACACACACACACACACACACACACCACACACCACACAACAACCCACACAAGTAAGCAGACCCACAGTGTGAGCGGCGCACACATCACTCACACCACACACACACACACACACACACAACACACACACACTCACACACACTCCACAATGAAACAAATTTCAAAAAACCAACACATGCTTCTGGAATGACAGAGATTGAGACCTATTTTTCGGTATTTCTGAAAGTTCTCTTGACAGTATTCTTGAGAATTTTAGTTTTTGTTGTTTTTGATTTTGCGACAGTGTGTACTACGCAGTCCTATGGGACATTTGTTATAGTTGGTGTTATGATTCAAATAGTTATTTAAAGTTGGCATTCCCACATACCTTTTTTTTTTTTTGCAAAGGATTGTAAAGATGGCTTTTTTTTGGGATTATGATTGGGCAAGATGACCCACCACCTGCCTCCTCATGCTCCCCCTCTCCAAATCCTTTCTTCGTCTAATATCACTTAATGTGGAAAGACGTTAAATTGAAGACAACAACAACAAACAACACCACACAAGGATACACGCAAACAGCCTCCACACACACACACCAACACAGACACACACAAACACACCACACACACACACAACACACATAATGTACACATGTACACATATGATTTTTCATAATACACAACACACACTAACAGTATCACACACTCTGAATGTAAAAACACCACAATGATACAAAACAAAAAAAATCTGCAGTGGATTGAGTGCTTCTTGTGTATTACAAAATGAGCAAACTTATTTGGAAAACTTGCATACAGAAATAAATAACATGCTTAGGTGTCACACACACACACACACACACCACAACACACACACACAACACCACCCACACACACACACACACAGTCCCACCTACCCATACAAGTCCAGCCATTATTGCCATATTGTGTGGTTTCAGTAGGAATAGTGCAAAGACGAGAAATACAGAAAGAATAGTCAAGGAATGAAGATTCATGTTGATTGTAAGTAAAAAAAACAACAAAAACAACAATAAGGAAAAAAAGAGCTACTTGCTTGATCACGGTTTCTGGTTAGATGGAACTGAGACTGGAACTTTGTTCAGCCGAAAAATTGGCACAGTGAGTTTCAGACCAGAATTTCCAGTCAAAACAAGTCCGCAATGGTTGAGGATTTGTGCACCTTCTTTTCGCCATTCTTTGATCAGCTGTTGCTGACCACGCCCCATTGCAAGCCCCGGCCACTTCACGGGACCTTCACCATCGTCCTGAGCCCATAACACGTCCATGTCCGTTAAGAAAGGAGAGGGTGCAGGTGCTCGTGATGGCACTGGTTCGGCAATTTCCGCTTCATCACCCACGCTAAAACGGCGCTTACTTTAATGCTGTCTTGTGTACAGAACAATGAAGCACGTCATCACCAGCACATGTAATCTCAATAAAAGTGGATGGTGTGATTCCCATCTGTTCCTATGCTAGTTTATAGGATCCGATCCTCAAAAGTCTTCTTCATCACTTCCTTTATAATTTGTACGTCGTCTAAAACATCAAGCGCAGTGTAACGCTTCTTTAAAATGGAATGCGTCTACAAAGTGCTAGGTTGAGCTGCCATCTTGAATATGCTTCATCAGCTGATGCTCTCAGCTCGAATTTGATATCATGTGGGTCAGTTAGGCTGGTGCGTGAAGGGAAAGGGGGCCGTACCTTGACATCTGTAGAAGAAGTGGAAACTTTTTTAGTGGGTTCGTATCCCAAGTAGATTTTTTTTGCTTTTCATGATGAAGTTACTATAATGCGTACTCGTATAGGGCAGTAGCGATTTTTGGTTTTCACTACGAACGTTACTTGTAGCAGCAGGGAAGGGGGTTAGTTTCATTAGGTCGATGCTCCCCCTTCAATTACAGAGAAATTTAGGATTTAATGAAAATGCCATATTCATAAAATTGTAAATACCCTGTTCCAAAGGGAAATACCCATGTTTTAAATAACCAGTCTTCATACTCTGGCGGGCTTCTTTGTGGAACCGCTCATTTCACCTTCTTTATGTTTCATTGCAGCATATATAGTCTTTAAAAGGGCACTTCATACCCAACTAATGACTGGAATTTTCCAATCCATGTCTTAAACGCTCTCTCCTCTCTCTCTCTGAATGGTCTTCTATTGTTCCCTAAGGTTGCTGCTTGTTAGTGTAAATTGTTGTCTTTTGTTTTGCTGACACGATGGGGTGCCTGTTCAATGATTTTTTTTTCCTTCTGTTTCCAGAAATGGTGTTTATAATTTCATTGTTGTGATAATGTTCTTGTATATATATTTATCTGTCTCTCCAATTGCTGTTTGTTCATGAACTATATGGTGATGACCCTCCCCTCCCCTGCCCCACCTGTTTCTGTCACTGTTTCTCTGTCTCGGTCTCTCTCTTTCTCTCTCTCTCTCTTCTTCTAGCATTGATTTGTCTTCTGTTTTTGTTGTGTAACCATTCCTCTTTTCTATTTGTAGGGGCGTTTTTTTTTTATTTTTATAATGTATGTTTATTTCAGTTCTGTTTTAATTTTGTGATGTTGTTATTGTATTTTCTATAGACTTCCTTTTGTCATGGGCCGGATATAAAAACGCCATTGCGTGCGTATTCCGCTTTTTCCCTCTTAAGAAAAGATACGTTTTTTCGTTCTTCCTCTCTTCTTTTGAGAAATGACCTCTTTCTGCTCTCCCTCTCTTCTATCTTGTCATCACACTCCAACTTCCCCCACCACCTTGTCTCTGTCTTTTCTCTCTCTCCTTCTCTCTCTCTCGTATACTCCCTCTCCACACTCTTCCTCCCACCACCCCTCTCTGTCTCTCTATCTCGACTCTTCCAGTCTCTATGACTGCCTCTGTCTCGGTCCTCGGTCTCGTGTCTTTGTCCAGTTTACGTGTTTGTGTCGCTAGCGGCGTTGAGAGAGCGTGTTAGTGCGCGCACGCTACGTTGATTGTGTAATTGATGGAAAGAAACGGTTTGAAAGATTTTCTGCCCACCCTCCCCAACACTCGCTTGCTTTTAAACAACACTACCTGTCTGTACTGGGAAGGATTTCTTCTTGTAGGGTGTGTGAGATTGAGTTTAACGTGGGTGTCGGCCATGATGTGGCCCCTTTTGCGGTCGCCTGAAGGCTATAAGCAACATTATCTTATCTTATCTTGTAGGGTTGTATGTGAGGATCTTTCTAATTGTACACTTGTAAGCACTGCACATTCACACACACGAACTCTGCCTTACCAGGTCAGTCTGGAGCCCCCAGCCCCAGTCTCTCTCTCTCTCTCTCTCTCTCTCTCTCTCCGTACTGGAAAATTAGTTTGCATTTGCATTCATTTTGTCGTGATTAATTTTATTTCGTGTGGAAAACAAGCACCCCCTGCTGTGCTTTGGTCTACCCACGCTTGTTGGATCTGATTGATGATGAATCGACAAGTAAAATGAAAGACTAGCCAATTGACCCAGTCAGCTCATATGATAAGCTACTAGTATACTAACCAACGAAGCACCAACCATTTTACAAAACTGCTTGTGTCAAGTTAATGTTGCAGACACTGACGTTTGCTATCTTTTGCTGTACAGGTGGATGACCTTTATTTTTCCTCTTCTCTAATGACAGTGTACCCAAGGGTGGAGAGGAGCAGTGACAGATATTCCCCTCCCAGCCCTTCCTCCATCTTTCTTACCCCCCCCCCCCCCCCCCCCCCCCCCCCCCCCCCCCCCCTTCTTTCCCTATAGACGGTTGCATTGTTCCAACAGATGAAATATTCGGTCCGTTGTTGAGTTTACTGACCGACCGTCTCTCCAACCCCACGTTATATTATAGATAACTTGTCTTTTTTTGTTTACAACAGAAACGGGAACCAGATCAGAGCGACAAAGGGTCAGAGCCTTGACGGGCATCCACCTGGTGGCCCACTGTTCTCCGTGACACCTGGAAGTGAACCTTTTCCATGAGGTGAGCCACGAGCGCAGACATGGCCGTGGCCACACAGCTTGAAGGAGACAACTCTGGGGGGATCTGAAGGAACCTGCAGACAACAGTATTCATCAAGGAAGCTGGACTCATGTCTAAAGAGGTGATGGACGACT
This sequence comes from Conus ventricosus, assembly GCA_018398815.1. Classification (NCBI taxonomy): domain Eukaryota; kingdom Metazoa; phylum Mollusca; class Gastropoda; order Neogastropoda; family Conidae; genus Conus; species Conus ventricosus. The sequence continues at coordinate 2,849,906 of CM031623.1, read as the reverse complement.
GCAGCATTCATCATCAAGGAAGCTGGACTCCATGTCTGAAGAGGCGATGGACGACTACAGCATTCATCATCAAGGAAGCTGGACTCCATGTCTGAAGAGGCGATGGACGACTACAGCATTCATCATCAAGGAAGCTGGACTCCATGTCCGAAGAGGCGATGGACGACTACAGCATTCACCATCAAGGAAGCTGGACTCCATGTCTGAAGAGGTGATGGATGACAACGACCAAGAACCTGTTCTTTCTCCGCCGCTGTCATCATATGCACAGTGCCCGCCATCCATGTCCTGTCCTGCACGTGCAGAAAGACGCGGCACTTCTCCTCCACAGGAAAGGTAGGCACCCTTCACACCTGCTAAGGATAGCATTTCCAGTGAGAGAAATATGAACAGATTTCCGCCAGTAGTATACAAATTTGACCTTTTTAATTTTATGGGCTCTGTCATCTGTACTCCAGAATTTCCACTGTTTTTGCATCTCTCTCTCTCTCTCTTTCTCTCTCTCTCTCTCTCTCTCTCTCTCTCTCGTGTGTATACACGTGTTTGCACAAGAAGTGAAAAGGGGAACAACCTTTGCAGTGGATGGTGGCTCACTCATAATTATGTATGTATGCGTGTTGGGGCCAGGAGGGAGAAAGAACACAGTACTAGAACAAAATGCACCGACCTTCACTTTGTGTACACATCAAAAGACACAATGCATGACATAACCTATGCATAGCCTGTGTTAATTACTAAAGCAGTGGCATAGATATAGACCGGGACACATCAGCACTTAAAACACAGTCAGTATGAGACCTGGGCTTATGTCGTTGACTTAGGTCAAAACAGATTTACATGCTGTCGCAAAAAATGTGCCCCATCTGTTATGCCCCAGCATGTTTTGAGATTTGGATCGCCTGTATAACTTTGTTCTGATTAGCACCATCCTCTTGTTTGGGCAGGACCCCAACCCTACCCATTGACGACCTCCGGGGACGTTCCACCACAAAAACCGCAGGCACAGTAGACTGAATATGGCAACACCAATAGCAACTTGAAATAGCTGGCCGGGAGGCATTTGATCGTCTACATGACATCTAGCCATCATCTGCAGGTTGGCGACCATGTCACGTGCACGACTGGGTTCTAGGCGGCAACAGGATCCAGGACTTCTGGCAGCCTGACCCACACTGTGTCACTGCCAACCTAAATCATCAGGTGTATGCGTCCTGCCATGTGGCCCAGAGGGGGTCGCCCAACCAAAGAGACCTCCCCAGCCTGCAGTCCCCCAGATGAGGATCCAGAGCCTTTGCCATGGCAAACAACATGTACCTTTTCTGCTGACGCCTTGGACACTGACTCCGAAGAAGAGATGTTGTTGACGCCACATCCACGTCGAGGCATAGGAACCACTGGCGCTGGTTCCCTTCATCTTCAGTTATGTTCTCCCTCCACCAGCCCAGTGGCCACTCCATGGAGGTCACAACCCCTCAAGAATGAGGTAAGGCTCTAGATGAGCAAAGACTGAACATACCTACAGACAGGTTACCCTGCACCCAAGACAGATATCGTGACTACCGATTACGCTTTTAAGGATAATTTTGTGCCATAATTATCATTAATTTTTCTCATGATTACTTATTCTTTTTCCCTTTTGGGTATGTTCTATTTTCATTTTGACAATTTGTTCCAAGACCATGCTGACCATACTCCATAAACCGACGCTTAGGCCAGATGCACAAACACAGCGCATTTAAAATTCCGGTATGAAGCGCAGGGGTATAATCGGGTAGGTGTCCCCCTCATTTATGCCCCCTGACTCAAAATTCCTGTACAGTGCCAAGCCACTTTCCACCCTAGAATTAAGCATAATTTGCCATTACAGACGTTGGGTTACACTTGATTGGGGGAGGAAGAGTAAGGTAGGTTAGAGAAGGGATGGTTATGGAGTAAGATGTAGGTAATAGCGAAAAAGTTGGGATGCATAATACGTTTAGGGAATATGATCTATGATGGAAAGAAGCGAAATGAGTGGATCAGAAAGCAGCTTTCTGTTAATTGTTATCTTCTATGGTAGGAGTAATGTGGACAGGCCAAACGAGCCCTGTGAGAAGTTCAAAGCATGGAAAAAGGATTTTTTTTTTCTTTCACACGTGCGTTGTCCACAAGGCCACATGGGCACCTCTGACTAACCTCTCATTTGCTGTGCAGACATTACGAAGACGTGGCTCCAGGAGTTCGATTCCTGCATCAGCCAGCCAAGGATTTCAGCACCTCATGCCTTGATGCCCGACTATGCTAGGTCTGCTGATCCCGTTTCCGTGTGCACTTCTTCCTCCCCGGGCATGTGTCCATCTGTCCCCGAACCCCTGATAAGGCACCAAGGACCCACACCCTCTGTGTGTGGGTTTCTGATTCACCAAGAAAACATTGCAGAAGAAATCAAGAAATGAAACGAATCTCGTGCGTGTATCCTTTTGGCGTTTCACCTGTGAAATGGTACCGATCCGTCTGTGTATATATTTAATAGATGTGCTCATCTTCATCGCTGGCATAAACCCATTTGTGGACTTGGTAGGATATGTATGTTATTGCGTGACATTTTTGGGGTTGTATCATACACCATAACATGAGTGTTTGGGCTTGGGGATGTTTTTCTCACTTGATAAAGTATAGTTTGATATGTTTAAGGGGGCTAAAAAATTGTTTCCACATCACAAATTCCCATCTTCCATCTTCTATTTCATTTTATTGTGTTCCCCATTTTCATCCATTCACCTGCATCAGCCCCTGTCCCAATTCCAATAGAAATGAGCGCAGTCTCATTTCTCTCCACCAATGAAAAGTGTATCTTCCATTCTTCCACAGTTCAGAGACCAGTTGATATGGGCTTGTTTGTAATCTATCCATATTTAAAAACACCTTGGACTTTTTTAACACCAATATCGCTTGATCTGCTTGTTTTGTAGGACTCCAGCGCTATCTGGGCACGGGGGGGGGACTT
>CM031623.1:2814453-2839171 GCA_018398815.1 Conus ventricosus | reverse complement strand
CTTCCCCTTCATTGTCCACCAAAGAACTAAAACGATTCTTCAAGACAAGATCAGAAGCCGATGCTCCTGATAAATTTCTAAGTTGCTTGTTACCATGTTTGGATTTGCTCTTACTGGACTGAAACCTGCTGCACCAAATACCTGACTTCGAGATTTTCCCCAGGAGGGTTTGGAGTCCGAAAAGGCGCTCCTCACTGCGTGCCTGTCTCGTACTGCTGTTATTGGTCTGTGAGCGAGGGGACGTCTCTTTCTTCCGATCCTTCACCCCTGACCTCTGATCACAGCACTTTGAACAACTGAAACACTTCTTCCCTCACCAGCAGGGACTGAAGCCTGTTGTACATTGCTGGACGGAACACTGTTGTATTTCTGAGACAAAACCTCAACTGATTTTTCAAGTATGGTGAGCCGATCCAAAACCGATGACAACAATTCTGTCAATTTCTTCTCTACAGCAGTGAATGGAGCTGCTCCCAGATTATCACCTGATGACTGGTTGTAGAATCGTTAACCACCTTCTGTGCATAAGTAGCACCCGAAGGAGTTCCTGGCCTCACTAACCTTCTAGCTCAGGAAAGGAACATTTCCTCTCAATCTTTACTTTCTGAATCTCGCATTCCTTTTTCCACACTGGACAACTTTTTGAATTTGCTGAATGATCACCCTTACAGTTGACACAGTATACAGCATCTGTACAAGACCCATCATGCTTCTTCTGACCACAATCACGACAGATCTCCTGACCCCGACAAGCTCGACTGGAATGCCCAAAGCGTTGACACTTGAAACACCGCAAAGGAGATGGTACAAAAGGCGTAACTTTCACTCGGACATAACCCACTTTGATAAACTCTGGGGAGATGGCATAGCGAAAGTCAAGAATAGCGTGTTAGTTTCAATCAAGTCTTTTCCTTTAGATATTTTCACTCTATGGACCTGTAGAACACCCTGACTTTCCATCTCAGTCCGTATTTCTGTTTCAGCAACTCCAGCCAAGTCAGCACATCTAATAACCCCTTTCGAGTAGTTGAGATATGGGTGAATAGAAACCTTACTGTGATCTGCATAAGTTGAGAACCATCTTTTCAGCAGCAATCGTGACGCCGTTTCCGTAGCACAGTTAACAAGGTAACTACCAGATCTTAGTCGTTTTATCATTTTGAATCCTGTGGATGAAACACCCTCAAACCACTTACAAATGGCGAATGGAGAAATCCTAGCAATGGATTCTTTTGGATCTCTTGCTTCCACTATAAGGAAGCTTGGCCATGTGTTTTGGATACCCTTTCTCTTTGCCACTTCTCGTATCTCTTCATCTGAATCTGAATCTCTTTCTCTCTGTCGTTTGGAATGACTTTGATTGCTCATAGGGCGTAGGCTCAATGGTGGCAGAAATTTGACAGTCACCCTAGGAGAGCTGCCGTGCTAGGGAAAGGACAATGGATGGCCCTACGAAGGACATGTGAGGATGAACTCATAGGGCGTCCATCTGCCTGATACCGTCCCAAAACCAGACAGGACTGCTGTAGCGACTCACTAACGCAGAGCCATACATCTCTCGGCCAGTGTCAGCACCTTAGATTGCGAGTGACTTAGGGCCACCACTCCGATAGGTCTCAGAAAAAGAAGCATTGAAAAGGAAAGACTGGAAAAATAGATGAAAGAACAGACTGAAGAACCGGGAAGGAAGAAACAAGACGACATAGAGGCTGCAGATGATGTGGGGAGACTTTATGGGTGAAAAGAGATAGCAAAAGACATGGTAGGCAGAACATTAGGAAAGACAAGAAAAAGGGGTGGGCACAGGTTGGTTAAGAAACACCCCCGCCACGAGAAGGCCGGCCCATGGGGGCGTAGAATGCGTATATCATTCTTGCTTCTGATTGTTCTATATACTAAACTGTCATCTGCAAAGAGCCTTATAGTAGTTCCAGGAGAGAGATTTCTACTTATGTCATTTATATAAATTAAGAAAAACAAGGGCCCCAGAACAGTTCCCTGTGGTACACCTGACAAGACTGGTTTACAATGGGATGACGACCCTTCCACAACAACTTTCTGCGTTCTCCCAACGAGGAATGATCTGGCCCATTTTAGCAAAGAACCGCCAATGCCAATGTGTTCTAATTTAAGCAGCAGGCCCTCATGGTCAACCTTATCAAAGGCTTAGAAAAATCTAATAAAATTGCATCTATTTGCTGTCTGTTGTTAAGACAGTTACTAAAATCATTGAGAGTTGTTATAAGTTGAGTCTCACAACTCCTTCGCTGTCTAAAACCATGCTGGGCGTTATTTAAGAAGTCATATTTGTCAAGATGGCCATTATGCTACTATATTTATGTGTTCAAGTAGTTTAGCTGATATGGATGTAAGAGATACAGGTCTATAGTTCTCTGCTTTTGTTTTGTCACCCTTTTTGAATAAGGGAACAATGCTCGCATCTCGCCACTCATCAGGTATTACTCCCTGGTCCAGTGAAGCTTGGTAAAGTAATTGGTATACCTCACTCAATTCATTGGCACATAATTTTAAGAGCTTGCCAGGAACGCCATCGGGACCAGTAGCTTTGTTTTCATTGATATTGGTCAGTAACTTAAATACTCCTGCTTTGTTTACTTTAATGTTTAGCATTTCAGGGAGTTTATCATCATCCTTTAGTCTAACGTTAATTAAAGGTTTGGATTTGAGAAAACTGAACAAAACTGCTTGTTTAATAAGTTTGCTTTCCCTTCAGGGTCCTGTATTAGGTTATTCTGGTTGTTTCTCTCTAGGTCTGGAATCCCAATGTTGTCCTGTCTCTTACTCCTTATGTAAGACCATAATTTCTTGTTTTGATGATCACCTTCCGAAATCATCGAATTAACATAATTGGAGTGAGCAAGTCTACATTCTCTCTGACACCTTCTCTTAATCTGTTTATACCTAACCAGTAATCTTTCTGAATTAGGATGTAGTTTCAATTTCTTAAAGAAACGATGTTTCCTTCTCAACAAACGTTTAGTTTTTGTAGTAATCCATGGCTGGTGGTTCTTGCTTGAAGTTATTTTAGTAGGTATGTTGTCATCCATAATAGATTCCAGGTTAGTTTTTATTACACTTCCAAAGGTCACCGACATTATCTTTAACACTATGGGACCTCAAAAAAAAGACGACTGAAATCATGAGTATCCCTGCGCAATTTTGGTAAATCTGCTTGGTTCCAGAGTCTGATGGTACGTTTAGGAGGTTTTCTTCGAAAGGGTTGAAAGTTGCTCTCTAAGAGAACTATGTCATGATCACCCAGGCCTGCAATTACTTCCTGATTGCCTAAAGCGCCTGGACAATTGGTAAAAAATAAATCCAGGAATGCCTTACCACGAGTTGGTGATTCAACTGATTGTACTAATCCAAGGTCTTTGATGGCATCAAAAAACTGATTATTAATATTTTTACTGTATTGATTACCAAGTATGGCATCTTCACCCCAATTAATATCTGGTAAATTAAAGTCTCCACCAATCCATAATATTGCCTTCCTATTGGCCAAAACAATGTTAGAAATGTCTCTGCAGATAGACGAACATACATTTTCATCTGAGTCTGGAGGTCTGTAAACTGATCCAACAATGACAGGTCTCTTATTCTTAAAATTAATCCTACAAAATAAACTTTCACTATTTTTGCCTTGATATAAAAACTCACTGGCTAAATTCTTCCTAATGGCAATCAAGACTCCCCCACCTCTTTTTCCAAGTCTGTCCTTTCTATAAATATCAAAATCCTCCATTAGAAGTTCACTGCTGGATGTTCCAGTTTCTAGCCAAGTTTCTGTTCCAATTACAACATCAATGTTTTTTTCGGTGACTAAATTACTGAGTTCTTCCTTTTTCTTGATAAGAGATTGAAAATTTATGACTATGCATTTAAGTTTATCTTTTTCTCTTAATGATTTGGGGTTCAGTTGCACTTTATGATTTGGGATTTTATCAGTTTTAGAATCAGGGGTGGATGCAAACTTAGGACAAAATTTTCAAGTTTTCTTTTGGGGATCGTCTGGTGAGATAGGGTCAAAACGGTTGCTTTCTGAGCTGCAGTCTTCAATAGAATCTTCAAAAAGTCTGGAACTAAAATTTGGAAGCCCGCAGGTAAAACAAGTCCATGATATATCACTATTGCATAATGCTTCATAAACTGCTGAATTCATTAACATACATTTAGTGTGATACCATGAATTGCAGACGTCACAGGCAACTGCTTTATGTTTCCATGTGACTCTCATATTGCAAACTCCGCACGGATATTTTACTTTGGTGGACGGACCAGGATTGAGTTCAATGTCTCCTGATAGGATAAGGCTTAAAAGCCATGATTTAACTCCTCTATGTCTAACTCTTTTAATCAAACAATTCCTTATCACTGTACTATTTCTAATGTTAATTGAAATCAGGGGGTCAAATCTGGGCCTAGTAATAGACGTGAGAACAGTACTCGGCACAGGTGCACACAGGAGACTAACATGGTTCAGGTTGCACAAAGTTTTAAAACCTGCAAAAATGGAACTAAAGGCGTCTACGTCTACATCTAAAATTTCAAAATTAAACTGAGTGCTAGGAATATTGTTGTTCCTGTCACATGTAGAAAGAGCAAGGAAAAATAGAAAACTTTTAACAAAGCCGAGGAACAACACGCCGGTAGCCATCTTGAAAAGCCAATAAGAAAGACTCACCTTTGAAAGGGTTTAAAAACACAATTTCGTTAAGATAAAATAAAATTTAGCATTAAACTACCAACAGTGCTGATCATTAAAATTCAGTACTCGTATGAGTAAAAGATGTAAAGATGTAAAAACGTAAAAGATGTAAAAATGAATAAAAACGGGAGCTCCAAAAGCCAGGCAGCCTCCTCGCTGGACATGCGCATTCAAATTCAGCGAATAAACCAGAATTCCATACTTTCTCAAACGTCTCCACCAGACAAACAAAATCAAAAGAAGAAACAAATAACAAAGAATCATCAAACATTAATTTTGAGCGTAAACCATTAACATTCCAAGACAGAAAGAATAAAGTTTTAAGGGTATATATGGAAGATAAAGCAGAATATGAAACTGGCTCCAGAGTATCGTCTTCAGAGGAAACAGAGTTCTTCTGCACATCATCATCCGAGACAAAGCGCCCTTCCAATCCCTCCGCGACACCAAACGAGGCACGAGAAACCAAAACATGTGAACAAGAATCTAAACTAATAACTTGGGAATTCTCACCAGAGGGGGGGGGGAGCAAGAGCCTCATTTCCCACATGCCCTGCTCGTCACCACAGAGCGAGTGCATGAGCAAAAGAGGGAAGGCTCAGGTGTCAGCAAAACCTCTGTGCTCCTCCAAAAACTTCCCCCTTTCATGGGATCATTCTGTCTAATGGGCCGGCCAATACCCTATCTAACTTCTCTCAGTCATTAGCATCCAGAGCAAACTTCTTGCCAGTAACAAGCAAATGATCTTGGATCATACGTACTTGTTTGCCCTTGCTTCTGGCCTCCCTTAGAAACGGATTCAACTTCCGTCTTATTTCACAGACAGTTGGTGAGAAATCCTCCCAACAAATACTCCTTCAGTTTTCGTTTTGCTTTCAGGATTTTGATCTTTTGTCTATACAAGGAACCAAGAAAGAGTGAGTGAGAGAAGGGCGGTGTGATCTGGAAGTAAAATTGTGACAGCAAGGATGCAGGAAAATGGGCTGGATTGGTCGAAAAGAAATGGAAACGAGTAACGTGAAGTCAGGTGAAGAAGTGTGAATGAGTAAAAGGAATGGAATGAACCGGCTTGAGAGGATGCCATGGAAAATGATTGGAAAGCAGCTTAACAAAGACTGACAGAGGAAATGAAATATGGATGGTCCTGTACAACACTGATCATGGAGTGAACAGGAGTGGGAATGAAAGGTGGAATCTGAACAGGGTGGATACTGAGGGCTGGAATGCTGGGGGAATGGTGTGGAGAGGAACAGGTGAGAAGACGGAAACAGGTGGATACGGAGGGCTGAATGCTGGGGAATGGTGTGGGAAAGGAGGCAGGTGAGGAAGACGGAACAGGTGGATACCGAGGGCTGGAATGCTGGGGAATGGTGTGGGAAGAGGAGACAGTGAGGAAGACAGAGAAGAATGACTGTGGACAAGGTATCATAGGGCAGGAAGGAAACGGACAGACAGAGAGAAGAACAGCAACTGGAGTAGATGCAAATGTAAGAGGATCCACATGAATTTGGAAAGAACCTGAGCATGGTGGGTAGTGGAACAGTCATGAGTTGCAAAATGTCGGAGTTGGTATGGGAAGGCAATGCGACAAAAGGCAAGTTATGAAGATTAGAGCCAGCGAAGAGTGAGATCTGGTTTTGATACAAGTCAAACAAATGAAAGAAAGTTGGGGCTTTAAAAAAATGAAATTAACATGCAAAAAGAAAATGATAAAACAGGAAAGTGCGAAGACTAAATGGTTTTTAATTTTAAAGTTGGGGTAAAACAGGGGGAGGGGTGATAAGCCCCAAAGTAAGGGGAAAGAATAAATAAGATTCACGAAAAGGTATAAACACCTGAGATTAAAGAGAAAAGGGAAGGATAAAAATTAAAAACACAAAAATGTCTTGCAGTCTGTAAACAAGTAAAAAATGGAAAGACGGGGGTTTTGAAAAGCCCCAACATAAAGGAAATTAAGCCTTTTCAGTTTACATTTACAGTTGGGGGCCCAGAAGCAAAAGCAGTGAAAAAATGTTTGTTTGGGCAGGAGCTGAGCAGAGCAAAGCGGATTTGAAATAAGGGGAATATATTGGTGCCCCCACCCTTTCCCCTTCCCTAGAAAATGTTTACATAGGGAGAATGACAGCTTCGAATTCAAATTCAAAATGGTCCAAAGGTGAAGGTTTGCAAATTTAAGAAAAAACTTTTGATTTCCAAGGAAAAAAAAATGGCGCAGCAAAAGGGGGGGGGGGGGGTACGAGGGCGGCAAAAAAAGGGTGGGCCAACCCCCCAAGCCCCCCTCCTATGGCATAAAAAAGGGTAACGGTGAAAACACACCCCCCCTCCCCCCAAATGAAAGAAAGGATGAATCGCTTTTTTGGGAAAACACCTTTCGGTTTTTTTATTCATGTTTGGATTTGGGAAAAAGGTAAAATTTGCTAAAAATCATGTTTTGTTTTCTGTGAAATATTAAAGCAATAATTTACTGTGCATTGTGCTTTTAGGGGCTTTTTGGCTCCAAACCCCCGAAAACAAAAAGATGTAAAATATATCAAGACCGGGCGAAAATATGGGATAAAAATCTAAGGAAACCACTTCAGCTAAGGAGATTTTAATTAAAAAAAAAGGTAGTGCTGGTAAAAGTGAGAAAAGTAAGTTTTTGCGATTGGGGAAGGGGGAAATAGAAAAAAAACATCAATTGGGAAAAGGAAAACATTTTTTGTTAAAAGGAGAAGAGAAAACCCGAATCAAGTAAAAGATTGGGAAACGAATGATTTGGTATACCAAATATTTGTAAATCCAATTTTGGAAAGTAATTTGCAGGAAAGGGATAATGGAAGGGTCGATTGGAATGCAAAAAAAAAAAAAAACCCGCAGAAAAAATTTGTGAAAGATGAGAAGAGAAAAGGATTAAACAGAAAAGGGCTAACCACAACAAAAAGGAACGGAATGCAAATGTTTTTACAGAATTTTTGGAACACTGGGAATGGTTTTAAAAACGAGAGAGGTAGAACAGTGGTATTGACACATGTTTTGTTCAATGCGTCAAAGGATAAAAAGCAGCAATAATTGCAAATAAACCCGGACCCCAATTGAAAGGCATTAAAAATTAAAATTGTAGGGATTAAAAAGGAAGTTAAAAAAAGTAAAGGAAAGTTTTAGAAATCGGGGAAATTTTAAAAGACTGAATGGGTTAATTTTTAGGGGGAAACACGGGAAGTGGCGATAATGCATGGAAAAAACGAGCAGCTTTTAATTCATGATTTAAAAAAGGGCCAAAAGTGAAGGTTCGCCAATTAAACAAACTTTGAGTTTCCAAAGAACAAAATGGGAAAGGCGGCAGAAAAGGGGGAGGGGGGGTACGCCAGGGGTGGCAAATAAGTGGTTTTCCCAAAACCCCCCAATCCCCTTTTCCATAGGCATACAAAGGTGTAAAGGGAAAACACACCCCTCCTCTCCCCAAAAGAAAGAAGCAGCTGCATCTGTAAGTTTGGGAACATTTTTCGCGCATTTTTTGTCATTTTGTGATTTGGAGAAGAAAATTTGCTGAAAAAAACACATCTTTTCTGCTGTGTATCAAAAAGCAATAATTTTCCCCTCTGTATTGTGGTTGTGGGATTTTGGCTTAACATGAAAAGAGAAAATCAAGAGCAGGCAGAATAATGGGGATAAAAAAACAAGAAACCATCTTCGCTAAGGGGGATTTAAAAAAAAAAAAAAAAAGGGAGTGCTGCGTACTGGAAAAAGTAAGCTTTTTCGATTTTTGGGGAAAGGGGCTACTAGAAAAAAAAACTACCATTGGGGCAAAGGAAACATTTTGTCAAAAGGGAAAAGTAGCAAACCCACTGCAAATAAAAAAAAAAAGGGAACGAATATTGGTATCCAAACATTTTGGGGAAAGTGCCAATTTTTTAAAGAAAAAGATTTAAAGACAGAAAGGGATAGTTGAAGGGGCGATTGGAATGCCCGAAAAAAAAAAAAAAATGCAGTGGATAACCAGAGTACAAGAGGGAAATGGGTGCAAATGGTTTGAGCAGAATGTGTTTTGGAACGTGTGGAATGGGTGGGAAATCGGGGAGAGTAAACAGTGATATTCACAAAGATGTTTAGTTTAATACCAATGGGTGAAAAGCCAATACATTGCAATTAAACATGACCTCAAGCCAAAGGGGTAAAAAAAAAGTTGAGGCATAAAAAAAGGGAAATTAACAATTTAAAGGGGAAAATTATAGAAAAACGGGAATTGTAAAGACGAAAGGATTTAATTTTGGGGGGGAAACCGGGGATGGTGAAAAGATTGAAAAACGGTGACAGTTTGAATTTATGATTCAAAAAGGGTCCAAAAGGTGAAGGTTCCCAAATCTAAGCAAAACTTCAAGTTTCCAGAAGAACAAAATGAAACGGCAGCAGAAAAGGTGGGAGGGGAGGTAACTGCCATGGAGCTGGCAAATAAGTGGTGCGTCCAACACCCAAGTCCCACCTCCATATGGCATACAAAAGGTGTAACGGTGATAAACACCCCCCTCTCCTCCCCAAATGAAAAAAGCGGACTGCAATCTGCATAGTTTGGGAACACCGTTTCGCGCATTTTTATGTCATGTTTGTGACTTCTGGAGAAGATAAATTTGCTGAAAAATCATGTGTCTGTTTGCTCCCATGTATTATATAAAGCATTACTTTCCACTCTGTAATGTGTGTTCAGTGGTATTTTGGTTCCTAACACTGATAACTAAAAGATGTGAGTATATCAAAGAAGCAGGCAGAATATAAGGGGACAGAAATCTAAGGAACCATCTTGAGCTAAAGACAAAAAAACCCAAAGTAGTTGCTGCATCATGTGAGAATAATAAGCTCTGCGATTTTGGGAAAGGGAACTACTTAAAAATAAACATGAGACATTGGGACAAAGGAAAACATTTTTGTCAAAGGAGAAGTAGTGAACCGAATGCAAGTTAAAGAAAATAGGAAAGAATGATTTGGTTTACCAAACATTTGTGGGAAAGTGCCAATTTTGGGAGAAGATAAATTTAAAGAGATGAATGGGATAGGAGGAAGGTCGATTGGAACGCTGAAAAAAAAAAAAAAACTGCAGTGTAAAATTAGTGTAAGATGAAAAGCATCAAAGGATGTAAAGCAGGAAAATGGCACAGCCGCGATTACAAGAGGAACTGGAATGCAAATGGTTTTGAGCAGAATGTGTTGAAACAGCTGTGGGAATGGTTGGTAAAATCGGAGAGAGGTAGAACAGTGATATTGACACATGTTTAGTTCAACGCGTCAATGGATAGAAAAGCAGCAATACACTGCAAATAACCAGTGACCTCAAGCTCAAAGGGACTTAACAATGAAGACTGAATGTGTGGAAGAGGAAGGGGACGGAAACTGCAGAAAGGACAGTGACAATGGTCAAACTCGACTGTTGAAATGAGAAGGAAATGCAACGATGAACTCTGGAGCACACAGAACAGGAAGTGCGTGAAGTCTTGCCAAGGGGATAAACAGCCATGAGAATGGAGAAGTGAGGAAAGAGAAGTTATAGATGGTAAGGGAGGTGACAAGAAAGTGGCGTGGGGGAAAAAGGGCTAAAAATTTGGGCAAGGAGATTGAAAAGAGCTGTGGAAGGAGTAGATGGCTGGAGGGTCTGTACTCATTTTTAAAGGGAAAAAGGCGGATGGAAAAAAATGGAAAAAAAAATAAAATTTCGGATTTACCGGGAAAAGAAAAAATTTGGACCAAAGGGGGTTTTGAATAGAGCTGCAGGAACGGAGTTCTTTCAATAAAAAATCAGCATTTCCACCAAAACAACACCAAAACACAGCACAGCACAACACGGTTTTGACAGTGGAAAGAAGGGGCCCTTTATGATAAAATTGGACTTAACAGGGAAGGAAGTCTATGAGCTCAAAAGGTATGAAAAAAGATGGGGGAGGTCGTTTAGAAAAAACAGTGGACATAGCGGGGAAAGAGCCCAATTATTCTCAAAAGGTTTTGTACAGTGGGTAGGAGTTTGGTAGGTACGAAGGAGGGACAGGGCCGGGGAAGCGAGTCTAAAAACCAATGGCATGACAAGGCTATGGCAATTTATTTTTATTTTCCCACTTTTATGAAAAAAAAAAAGGGGGGGAAAAAGGGAAAGGGGGAATAGCGGGGGTAGCCAGGAAAATTTCGGAAACGAAAAGGGAAAAGGCGTTTGGGGGAAAAACCGTTTTGTGCGCGCGCGGGGGGGCGCAGTAAAGGGTAATGGGGGGGAACAGGATATGACCCGGGTTACAGGGGCCCCAAATCGGGGGATAAGAGCATAAAAGGAAATTAACAAAAGGGAAAGGTAATAAGGAAAGAACATGGGGGGGAGGGGAGGGGGGGAAACCCAAAAAGGGGTGGTGGTGGCAAATAAAATGAAAAGTAAGGACTGGACTGATTTAGGACGAGGGCCAGAAAGGGGAAAAAAATGGGAACGGCCCGGGGCTACGGGGGGAAAGCGGGGAAAGGGAAAAAACAGAAGAGGAGTGGGAAAAAAAGGGATGAAGGGAGGGACAAGAAAAACCCTTTTTTTGGGGAACCCTTCGTTTGGTTTTTTTGTTGTTATCCCCCCAACGAACCCCACAAGGTTTCAAGTTTTGGGCTGAAACATTAGACCCCACCCACAAAACAAACCCTTTTTTCTGGTTTTGCAATATCACAAACAAAATATTGTTGCTTTAAAAAAAATTTCAATATAAAAAAAAGTTTTAAAAAACTAAAAAGGGAAAAACAAACAGCACGTATGGATTTTAAACTAAACTGTTTATATCTTAAGAAAAATAAAAATTGGCTGGCTAAAACAACGACCTTTCATAGATTTTTCACAAGAAAAAAAAACAGGCCAAAAAAGGGAAATGAAAAGCCTCCCCCCCCCCCCCCCCCCCCCCCCCCCCCCCCCCCCCTGCCTAAATACCCCCCCCCCCCCCCCCCCCCCCCCCCCCCCCCCCCCCCCCCCCGGGAAATTTCCCCCCCCCCCCCCAAAAAACCCCGGGGCCCCTTTTTTTCCTTTTATCCCTCTCATTTTCATCATTTCTTTACATCTGGGTTCATTTTCCCCCCAAAAGCGATCTTCTCAAGTGATCTTTTTTCAGGGACACTTTTTTTCTTCTTTTTTGTCTTGTTTCTATTTTCCACCCCCTTCCATGAACATATTTTTCCATTCTGCTGCGTACCCATTTCCGACCATCCTTCTATTCGTTCATCGTTTCCCATTTCTGCAAATTTCCACCCCCCTTTTTCTGATGTATGAACATTTTTTGGTTTTTACCCACGATTTTTGGGTCATTTCATTTATTTTCTCCCCAGTTCCCACCCTCATCCTAAAAGCTGTGCATGCCAATGCTGTGGGGCCCTTCCCAAAAAAAGCAAGTCAGAGCGAATATGTGGGTTATAAAAATCCAAGCGGGATTTTTTTGGAATATGGACAGATTAAAAAACAACCCCCAATATCAATTCAATTCTCAAAATGTGGAAAAACACATTTTTTCATTGGGGGGAGCGAAATGAGACTGTGCTAGTTTTATTTGGATTGGGGGGCCAGGGGCTGAGCAGGCGAATGGAAAAAAATGGGGAACACAATGAAAGAAATAGAAGATGGGAAAGTGTGTTGTGGAAATATTTTTTAGCCCCTTTAAAAACAATCAAAAAAACTTCATTCAAGGGGAAAAAATCACCCCAAAAACCCCATCACACGTTATGGTTTTTGATGAAACACCCAAAATTCCGCAATAAATTTCATATTCCAAGTCCAAAAATGGGCATGCCAGAATAAGATGAGCACATCCTTTTTATATACCCAAAGACGGGTCGGACCATTTCACAGGAGAAACACCAAAGGATGCAGCACTGGATGTTTTTTCTTGATTTTTTCCCCACAAGTTTTCTTGGTTTAAATCAGTAACACACCAGAGGGTGGGGGCCCTTTGGCCCCCCTTTATAGGGGTTTGGGGGTGACAGATGGAAAATGCCTGAGGAGGAAGAGGTGCACACAGGAAAAGGGATCGCAGACACTATCATAGTCGGCATAAAGGATGGGGTGCTAAAATCCTTGGCGGGGCTGATGCGGGAATCGAACCCCTGGAGCCAGTTTTTGTAATGTCTGCACGCAAAGAAGGTCAGTCAGGGGTGCCCATGTGGCTGTGGGGCAAAGCACGTGGAAAGAGGCACCAAAAAAAAAAAAACAAAAAAAAAAAACAAAAAACCCGTTCCCTGCTTTGAATTTCACGGGCGTGTTTGGCTTTTTCCCCATTTACTTCCACCATAGAAAATAAAAATAACAGAAAACTGCTTTTCCCATTTACTCGTTTGCTCTTCATCAAAAGACATATTCCCCAACGTATTATCATACCAACTTTTAGCTTTTCCTACATCTTTCTCCCTAACCATCTTCTCTCCCCAAAAATTACCCATACTCTTCCCCCCAACAAGTGTAACCCAACATCTTATGGCAAATATGCCTAATTTGGGGGGTGGGAAGTGGCTCGGCAGTACAGGAATTTAATCGTGGCATAAAAGGTGGATACCTCCCCTTTTACTCTGCGCACAGCCCAAAAAGTTTTGCGCTGTGTTTGTGTCTGGCCAAGCCGCTATGGAGTATGGTCAGCATGGTCTTGGGAAAAAAAATTGTCTTTTTGAAATAGAACAGTACCTAAAAGGAAAAAATGATTAAATAATCTGGGGGGAAAAATTTTGATAATCATTATGGCACAAAAATTATGCCTCAAGCGTAATCGGGAGTACGTACCTGTCTAGGGTAGAGGGAACCGTCTGTACAGTTTTTCGTCTTTCTCATTAGAGCCTTACCCATTCTTGAGAGGTTCTGACCTCCATGGAGCGGGGGATGGGGGTGGAGGGGGAACATCATTGGAAGATGAAGGGAACCAGGGGCCCGCGGTTCCCCGTACCCCCGGGCGTGGATGTGGCGCAACAAAATCTCTTCTTCCGTCCAAGGTGTCAGCAGAAAAGGTACAGGTTTTGCCATGGCAAAGGCTTGGTTCCTCATCTGGGAGATTGGAGGTAGGAGGAGGTTCTTTGGCTGGCGACCCTCTCTGGGGCCCCATGGCAGGACAGCATACACCCGCTGTTTAGGGTTTGGGAGTGACATAGTGTGGGAAGGGTGCCCGAAGTCCTGGTCCCGTGCCGCCTAGAACCCAGTTGTGCCCGTGCATGGTCGCCAACCTGGAGATGATGGCTAGATGTCATGTAGACTATCAAATGCCCCCGGCCAGCTATCCAAGTTTCATTGGGGTTTCCATAGTCAGTCTACTGTGGCCCGCGGTTGTTGTGGGGGAAGTCCCAGGAGGTGTCAATGGGTAGCTTGGGCCCTGCCCAAACGGAGGATGGGTTAACCCCAAAAAAAGTTATACAGGCGATCCAAAACTCAAGACATTGCTGGGACACAAGAGATGGGGCACACAGCTTTATTTTTCCGTCCTGCATGAGACATTTAGTGAAAGGGCAAACAAACAAGGCCTTACACATTTCTAATCCAACATTTTTGTTGCTGTAGTCTGAGCAGAGGCATTTATCAAACTTGTGTACTACTTAACTATGGAAAATTAACTTCCCTGAAAGTGATGTCATTTTTGCACAATTTTGTGTGTGGTGTCATTGTTCTAATATTGCCTGACCACTTGCGTACAAGCTTTCATGCCGCGTCTATGTTATCTACAGGAAAATAAACCCAGTCGAGTTTGGTATTAAAAGAATTGTTGGGAATTCGCCAATTCAGTCATCTCAAGAGCGCAGATATATTACATTTTTCATGACAATAACTAATTATCAAACCTATAGCCCCATTTGTAATGGCCGCTCATCCATGCCGAACACATTGCTGCCAGATCAGCTATGCACAGATGACATTCAGATGGCCGAATACAGTGCGGTTAGCTGGCTGGTGGGGAGCGGCCTGCAGAAAACACCCTTTCCCGACCTGCATTCACGGCCTCTGCAGCTGTAAACTCCCCTGCGACTCAAAACTAAGTAACTTGCTCTGAACAGCCGTGGGCACATTTTTTGTGACAGCATGTAAATCTGTTTTGACCTAAGTCAACGACATAAACCCAGGTCTCATACTGACTGTGTTAAGTGCTGATGTGTCAGGTCTATATCTATGCCACTGCTTTAGTAATTAACTAACACAGGCTATGCATAGGTTACGTCATGCATTGTGTCTTTTGATGTACATACAAAGTGAAGGTCTGGTGTATCTGTTCTCCGTATTGTGTTCTTTCTCCCTCCTGGCCCCAACACGCATACATACATAATTATGAGTGAGCCACCATCCATTGCAAAGGTTGCTCCCCTTCTCACTTCTTGTGCAAACACGTGTATACACACAGAGAGAGAGAGAGAGAGAGAGAGAGAGAGAGAGAGAGAGGAGAGAAGAGAGAGAGAGAGATGCAAAAAACAGTGGAAATTCTGGAGTACAGACAACAGAGCCCATAAAATTAAAAAGGTCAAATTTGTATACTACTGGTGGAAATCTGTTCCTGTTTCTCTCATTGGAAATGCTATCCTTAGCAGGTGTGGAGGGGTGCCTACCTTCCTGTGGAGAGAGTGCACGCCCTTCTGCACGTGCGGGACAGGATGTGGATAGTGGGCATTGTGCATGTGACGACAGCGGCGGAGAAAGAACAGGTTCTTGGTTGTTGTCATCCATCGCCTCTTCAGACATGGAGTCCAGCAGAGTCCCCACAGAGTCGTCTCCTTCAAGCTGCTTGGCCACGGCCATGTCTGCGCTCGTGGCTCACCTCATGGAAAAGGTTCACTTCCAGGTGTCACGGAGAACAGTGGGCCACCAGGTGGATGCCCGTCGAGGCTCTGACCCTTTGTCACTCAGACCTGGTTCCTGTTTCTGTTGTAAACGAAAAAAGACCAGTTATCTAACTATAACGAAGGGTTGGAGAGACGGTCGGTCAGTAAACTCAGAAAAGAACCGATTGTTTCATCTGTTGCAACAATGCAACCGTCTATTGGGAAAGAGGGGGGGGGGGGGGGGGGGGGGGGGGGGGGGTAAGAAGTTGGAGGAAGGGGATGGGGGAGGGGGAATATCTGTTCACTGCTCCTTCTCCCCACTTGGGCACATTTTCATTAAAAAGAGGACAAATAAAAGGTCATCAGCTGTACAGCAAAAGATAGCAAATGTCAGTGTCTGCAACATTAACTAGACACACAGTTTGTAAAATGGTTGGTTGCTTCGTTGGTTAGTATACTAGGTAGCTTATCATATTAGTCGACTGGTCAATTGGCTAGTCTTTCAGTTTACTCGTCAATTCATCAATCAATCAGATCCAATAAGCGTGGGTAGATCAAAGCACAGCAGGGGTGCTTTGTTTTTCACACGAAATGAATTTTCATGCAAAATGAACGCAAATGGCAAACTAATTATCAGAACGACTGGGTGATGTGTGAGAGAGAGAGAGAGAGAGAGAGAGAGACAGAGAAGAGAGAGAGAGAGAGGAGGAGAGAGAGAGAGAGAGAGACTGGGGCCGGGGCTCCAGGACTGACCTGGTAAGGCAGAGTGCATGTGTGTGACAAGTGCTTACAAGTGTATAAACGAAATGTTCCAAAGTGTAGGGAAAACTCTTTAATTAGAAAGATCCTGCACATAAACCCTACAAGAAGAAATCCTTCCCAGAACAGACATGAGTTTTGTTTAAAAGCAAGCGGTGGTTGGGGGGGGGGGGGGGGGGGGGGGGGGGGGGGGGGGGGGGGGGGGGGGGGGGGCCAAAATCTTTCCCCCGTTTTTTTTTCCATCAATAACACCAAGTACACTGAACGTGCGCGCACACACTCGCTCGCACGCACGCGCACACACACACACGGACACAGACAAAGACCGAGACCGAGACAGAGGCAGACATAGCGACAGGGAGAGAGCGAGGTAGAGACAGAGGATGTGGGGGGGGAGGTAGAGTGTGAAGAGGGAGGGATGTAACACAGAGAGAGAGAGAGAGAGAGAGAGAGAGAGAGGGTGGTGGGGAAGGTGGAGTGTGATGACAGAGAAAGAGGGAGACAGAGAGGTCATTTCAAAGAGAGAGAGAGAGTGAGAGAGAAAGACCATGGGGGTAGTTAGAGAGAGAGAGAGAGAGAGAGAGAGAGAGAGAGAGAGAGAGAGAGAGAGAGAGAGAACAAACGAATCTTTTTTAATGAGGGAAAAAGTGGAATAAGCACGAAATGGCTTTTTTTTATATCCGGCCCTCAACAAAGGGAAATCTATAGAAAATACAATAACACACATCAGCAAAATTAATATAGAACTGAAGTAAACATACATAAACGCTATAAATAGAAAGAGGAAATGGTTACACACAAAAACAGAAGACAATGCCTAGAAGAGAGAGGAGAGAGAGAGAGAGAGAGAGAGAGAGAGAGAGAGAGAGAGAGAGAGAGAGAGAGAGGGGGGGAGGGAGGGAGTGACATGAGACAGAGAAACGGACAGAGAGAGAGAGAGAGAGAGAGAAAGAGAGAGAGAGACAGAGAAACAGGTGGGGGAGGGAGGGGAGGGTCATCACATATAGTTCATGACAAAACAGTAATTGGAAGATAGATAAATATATACAATACACAATACCACAACAATGAAATTAAAAAACACATTTCTGGAAAAAGAAAAAGAAATCATTGAACAGGCACCCCATCGTGCAAGCAAAGACAAAAATTTACACTTGACAAGCAGCACCTTTGGAACAATAGTTGGGAGAGACCAGTTCAGAGAGAGAGAGAGAGAGAGAGAGAGAGAGAGAGAGAGAGAGAGAGAGAGAGAGAGAGAAAGAGAGAGAGAGAGAGAGAGAGAGAGAGAGAGAGAGAGAGAGAGAGTTTAAGAGCATGCACTGGAAAATTCAGTCATTAGTTGGGTATGAAGTGCCCTTTTAAAGCTATATATGCTGGCATGAACATCAAGAGAGGGTGAAATGCGGTTCCACAAGAAGCCGCCAGAGTAGTGAAGACTGGTTTTAAACATATCTATTTTTGGACGGGGTATTACAATTTTATGAATATGGCAATTTTCATTAAATCTAAATTTCTCTGTAATTGAAGGGGGAGCACGACCCGAAAGAATCTTAACCCCTTCCCTGCCTGCTACAAGTAACTTTCATAGTGAAAACCAAAAATCGCTACGCCAGTATACGAGTACGCTTCATAGTAACTTCATCAGGAAAGCAGAAAAATCTACTTGGGAGACGACCCTCTAAAATGTTTCCACTTCTACTGATGTCAAGGTACGGCCCCTTTCCCTTCATGCGACCGCCCAACTGTCATGATATGCAAATTGCGAGCTGAAAGGCATCTGATCAGCTGATAAGCATATTCAAGATGGCAGCTCAACCTAGCACTTCGTAGACGCGTTCCGTTTCCAAGCGTTACACTGCGCTTGATGTTTTAGATGACATTCTAAATTATAAAGAAAGTGATGAAGGCCTTTGAGGATCGGATCCTGATACTAGCGAAGAGGAGGAGACAGATGGGAATCAGTACCATCCACTTTTATCGGAGATGCATGCTGGTGATGATGTGGCTTCATTGTTCTGTACACAAGACAGCAGTAAAGAAAGCGCTGTTAGCGTGGGTGACGAAGCGGAAATTGCCGAACCCGTGCCGTCAACGAGCACTGCACCCCCTCCTGTCTTGAGGACGGGGTCGTGGACGTGGTACGGGCTCAGGATGACGGTGAGGGTCCCGTGGAAGCGGTCGGGGGCGTGGCATGGGGCGTGGTCAGCAACAGCTGATCAAAGAATGGCGAGAAAGAGGTGCACAACCCTTCAACATTGCTGTTGTTTTGACTGGGAATTCTGGTCTGAAAGTCAACTGTGCCAATTTCGGCTGTACAAAGTTCCAGTCTTCAGTTCCTTCAAGACCAGAAACCGGTTTCAAGCAAGTAGCTCTTTTTTTCTTATGTTGTTTTTTGTTGTGTTGTTTTCTACATGGTTCTTCATTCTTGACTATTCATTTTCTGTATTTTTCTTCTTTGCCCTAATTTCTACTGAAACCCCACAATTATGGCAAATAATGACTGTATGGGTTGGTGGGACTGTGTGTGTGTGTGTGTGTGTGTGTGTGTGTGTGTGTGTGTGTGTGTGTGTGTGTGTGTGTGTGTGTGTGTGCACCTAAGCATTATTTATTTCTGTATGCAAGTTATTACTATGGACCATCATCATAACCAACAAAACCAAATTAGAATGATGTGAATTGTAGACAAGGGTACAAGTAAGTAATCCACAAAAAATCTAACAAATAACAAATGGATGAATAATGTACATGTTAGTGAACATACTGTGAAAAGCATGATTATGCCCTTTTTACCTAAAAAATAGTACTCCCAATTACGAGCAGATTATCATCAAGAACAACATTCCTTGCGATTTATATATGACTGTCATGTGTTAGTGCTGATATTCAATAAGTAGTAAGGCCACTTTTTCAGTGTTTTGACTCATTCTATTTCACTTGGTGCAATGTGTTTATGTATACTCGAAAACTGTTATTTTTGGTAAAATTTTTATAATTATGTCAATTTCTGCTATACTAATTATCAACATAATCAAGTTATTTTGACAGGACATTGTAGACAATGCACAACAACAAAACATGCAAAAAATCAAAGAGATCTGTCAAGAAATAAGTGAGCAGTAACTATTTTATTGAACCTACCCACAAAAGCTTAATTTTACCACGGCATACAGATATTCAAATGTGCTATTATACTGTGGCAGTGAAGGGGTTAAACATAAAGAAGCTTTATTGAATTTAAGCTTCAAATTTAGTGGTAAAATATCCAGATCTGTAGAGTCAGAGTATGGTAACTTTACCGATTTTAACAAAACTAATTTTCAGGGAACGTCTATAAAGACTAAACAAAGGTTTGAGTATTATGATTACTTGCTGAATCCCAAATTGTTGATGCATAATATATATGGGATTTGATATAAGCGTGACAAATATTTTACGTGAATGGCAGTCTATGAAATGTTTTATCTTGGACAGCTGGCATATTTTTTTGAAACTGTTTTGCATTTTAAAAAAAAAAGAGAGAGAGAGAGAGAGAGAGAGGAGAGAGAGAGAGAGAGAGAGAGAGAGAGAGAGGAGTCCGTCTAAACTAGAACTTTTCATTAAATGCAGTTGATGTAGAAATACATTATGGACTAGTTTTAAGGCCCCCCCCCCCCCCCTCCCCCCAAACCCACCACCAAATGGTCAGAGCGCTTGCCTGCAGAGCTGACGGTGGCGAGTTCGAACCACACGTGGGGTTCAAGTTTTTCCAGCTTGAAAACCCTCTGTCCACCCCGCAGTCAATGAAAACCCTCTGTCCACCCAGCAGTCAATGAAACCCTCTGTCCACCCAGCAGTCAATGAAAACCCTCTGTCCACCCAGCAGTCAATGGAAACCCTCTGTCCACCCAGCAGCCCGTGAAAACCCTCTATCCACCCAGCAGTCAATGAAAATCCCTCTGTCCACCCAGAAGTCAATGAAAACCCTCTGTCCATATTGCAGTCAATAAAAACCCTCTGTCCACCCAGCAGTCAATGAACCCCCTCTGTCCACCCAGCAGTCAATGAAAACCCTCTGTCCACCCTGCAGTCAATGAAAACCCTCTGTCCACCCAGCAGTCAATGAAAACCCTCTGTCCACCCAGCAGTCAATGAAAACCCTCTGTCCACCCTGCAGTCAGTGAAAACCCTCTGTCCACCCAGCAGTCAATGAAAACCCTCTGTCCACCCAGCAGTCAATGGACACCTGATTCTGTCCAGGAAGGGTTAAAGGGGGCGGAAAGAGAAGGTGGGCCCTGCCTTCCGTCATGCCAGGCCTTAGACACGGTGACCTCTGACAGGTCAAAGCCTACACGGCCAGAAGGCTATGGGAATGTCAGCTTTCGTTTTCAACAAAACCCCGCGTATAAAAAAACTCTCTCAGAAAGCGCTCCTTTCTGAGAATGTGAACACTATGCTAATCTTCGATGGAAACAAAACAAGATGCAGTGAAATCCTGTCTGAAGGCGAGCGAGTGTTTGAAGGTAAGAGCTTCGAGGTTGACCCAGCTTCCCTTGACATTTGCAAACCACAATGACAGTATCTTGAATTATTATTTTGATAAACAATAAACAAGTAGGGTAACTTTTGCTCCCTTATGAAAACCTAACTCAAGTAACTTTTATTCAAGACCGACACAGCCTTTTAAACTTGAATAAAGTCAGACAACTACAAAGACGAACAATCTAATAGTGGGGGGGAAAACAAGTGCAGGCCAACAACCCCTCCATCACAGTAATGACTTGGTAAAGATTTGAACTTAAAGGGGGGGGGGGGGGGGGGGGGGGGGGGGGGGTTTTGAAGATTAAAAAAAAAATGGGAACGTAAAATTAAGAAAATATATTTTAAATATGAAAACTCTTCAAGTTTAAAAGGCTGTGCCAGTCTTCAATGAAAGTTACTCGAGTTAGGCTAGGTTTTCTTGTGGGAGCAAACGTTACCCTACTCTTATTCTTCCAGTAATGTCCACCTGCCGAGTGTTCGGCAATTATTGACATTGACTTGTTTGTTGTTTATTATTTACTGTTGCCTGCCTCATTTCATGTTCAATTTTATTATTTTAAAGTTTGGGGAGTGGTGACACGAAGGAGCTCGCCAGCAAGAGGTAGGGAGGCGGGGGTGGAGGGGGGTGAAAAAGAAATCGTAGAAAGGGGGAGAGGGTCTGGAGGGGGTGGGAGGGGGGGAAGAGAAGGAAAATATTCAGCAAAAGCATTTTTTTCTTCTTAAAATCTTACCTCCAAAAAAGGCTTGGATTTGATCGAATCTAGGGTGTAGGTCAATCAAGTCGGACACATCTTCTTTCGCGTTGTACTGCTTTGCTGTGACGATTCAAGCAGAGCTTTGTTCTTTCATCCATCAACGTGACCCGGGCCAGTTTTCTTTTTTTCCAAAGGCTTAGGTCACTCCACAGTGTTTGTAGGTGAAACTGGCATTATTCAAAGAAGCAGCAGACAGTTTAGAACTACAAGTCTTAAGGCATTTCTTTTGCACCTTTCCGGTTTGGCGGCAACGGTGTTCATCAATCCAGTTCTCATTCGCTGTTCGTTTGCGATGGCGGGCATCGTCACGTGTTTACACGCGGCGCCGTTCATTGGTGGAGGATGCGAAATCTTTAAACATGTTGTGAGATGAGATCACTCGCGGAGTGGCTTCGACACCTTTAGTTCACAGTAAACAAGTGGGGTAACGTTTGCTCCCATAAGAAAACCTAACACAGTACCTTTTATTCAAGACTGGCACAGCCTTTTAAACTTGAATTAAGTCAGACAAATACATAGACGAACAATCTGATAGGGGGGGGGGGGAAACAAGCGCAGGCCAACAACTGAACTGTCTTCATAGTAATGACTTGGCAAAGATTTAGATATTGCAGCTGGTGAACAGTTTTCATATCTGTAATATATTTTATTAATTTCATGTTCCCAGTTTCTCCATCTTCAACACCCCCCCCCCCCCCTTCCTCCTTAAGTCTAAATCTTTGCCAGGTCATTACTATGAAGACAGTTCAGTTGTTGGCCTGCGCTTGTTTTTTTCCCCCACTGTTAGATTGTTCGTCTTTGTATTTGTCTGACTTTATTCAAGTTTAAAAGGCTGTGCCAGTCTTGAATAAAAGTTACTTTGTGTTAGGTTTTCTTATGGGAGCAAACGTGACCCCACTTGTTTACTGTTTATTGTTTACTGTTCCCTGCCTCTTTTCATTTCCACCTTCAGTTCAGTTCAGTTCAGTTCAGTTCACTTGGGACTTTGGATAGCCTCACAGCTTTTAGTGTCCCAATCATCTTATTTATATAATAAACAGTCGTTGCATAATGCATGCATATGCTCAGGATATGTTTTACTCTATTTTGTCAGTCAAATTGGAATTTTAACATATTTAACTTTGCGTTAGTATCCAGAAGGTTTGTAAAAGTATTCAAATCTTTTGCTTTTTTAATGTGTGCAGATAGTTTGTTCCAATATGGTGCCACTCTGTTACTAAAGGAACATTTTCTAATATTAGTGCGACAATATTTAATTTGGATTTTGTTATCAGAATTTCTTGTAATTTGATTAGGAAACACGTGAATCACTGTCTGGGCCTCTTCCCTTTGCAAAACGTCCCTTAGAGCTGTCAGGGACTGTGGAGGTAGGCTTGAGGGGAGGGGAGGGGGAGGTTGGTGGGAAAGGCTTGAGGAAGATTGGGGAGGGGAGGTTGGAGGTTGGAGACCTACCTGACTGTCGTATAGGGAATATTTTAGTCCAAGTCTCACTTTCCCTTTTGCTCTGCAGTTGACAGAGAATAAACTAATCAAAATCTGTGTGTGTGTGTGTGTGTGTGTGTGTGTGTGTGTGTGTGTGTGTGTGTGTGTGTGTGTGTGTGTGCATAGGTGTGCGTCAGATGGAGGGGTTGGAGGATATTGGTAGGGGTGGTGATGTGGTTATGGTGAGAGAGAGAGAGACAGAGACAGAGACGAGAGTGTGTGTGTGTGTGTGTGTGTGTGTTGTGTGTGTGTGTGTGTGTGTGTGTGTGTGAGGTGGGAGAGGGAGGTAATGCCTAAAATCTGAACTAGCGATCAACCATGTGACAATTGTGATGTGCTTTGTTCTGTGCGTCTTGTGCTGTTCACTTTAAGTTCTTTTGGTGTTAATTACTAATGAAGTCTGAAGTCATTCTTTCATTTGGCCCGCCTTGGTGTATTCGGCTTTTATGCTAACATGAATGTTCATTGGATTGTAGGCCCTATACGGTTGGTGTTGTTCCATTGAATGCCACAAGAAAGAAAGAAAGAAAGAAAGAAAGAAAGAGACAGACAGACAGAAACAAACAAACAAGTAAAGGAAGAAAAAAAACAAATTAAAAGAGAAACAAATAAAGCATTTCTAAGTATTGAAAGTGTGAATGAACAAATCACTGATTGAATGAAGAAATGCACAAAGAAAGTAAGAAGAACAGTTTTAAGTAGAAAGATTTGAATACGCAAAAATAACTGATGAGTAACCTATGTAACAAATAAAACTGTTCTCTTTCTCTCTCTCTCTCTCTCTCTCTCTCTCTCTCTCTCTCTCTCTCTGAGAGTTTTCTAAAGTATTGTGTGTGTAACAACGTCACATGAAAGCTTCAGACTGATATTCATATAAAACTCACTTGATTGCATGGACACAATGTCTGCACAATAAACCATATAAAGTCTGAAATCTCTCTCTCTCTCTCTCTCTCTCTCTCTCCTCTCTCTCTCTCTCTCTCTGCCGCGCGCGCGCGGCATGACGTGTCTTCGTCAGTCCAGGAAAATCGAATTTCGAAAAAAATACTGTGATAATGTGATGTAGCCCACAATGTAGTGCGGACGCATCAGATCGTTTTTGTGGTGTAATTAGAAAAAAAAAAAAAAAAATCCAGCCGACAGCCGTAGGCCGGTCATGGCGTGGTGCGTTGCCGTAGAAATTTGACTCCCCGGTTCTTTTTTCTCCGGAGAAAAATGAACCGCTCAGTTTTCTACAGGTTTTGGAGTCAATATTCTACGGAGAATATTCTACGGAGAATATTGACTCCTTCTGTAGAATATTGACTCCCATGGTTACGGAGAATATTGACTCCCGTAGAAAAATGATACCTGTGTCAATTTTGTTGCAGTTTGCAAACTCTGGTAAGTTTTCAGCTCCGTTTGTCTGTCACAGTGTGTGTTTGTATGACAGCACGCCCAAAAAAAAAAAAGAAAAAAGAAAAAAAAGGCTGTTTTTCGTAAACTGCTGGATGGATCTTGAATTAACTTGATGGATTGTTTGTACATGTTTCACATTCATCACTCTCACAAGAAAGATCAGGTCAGAGAACAGGGAAAGGGGCATTCTGGGCCACTTCCGCCCTCACTCAGTTCGGGCGAAAGTAACCCAGAATGCCCCTTTCCCTGTTCTCTGACAAGTAAGACTTCACACAAACCATCAACACACAAAAGCACATAACACAAACACACACAACACACA
>CM031623.1:2790517-2813453 GCA_018398815.1 Conus ventricosus | reverse complement strand
GTAAAATAGCAACGAACCGATTTTTATCTGTTGACTGCTTTGTCCTTCTCCACTTGGGTACATTGTCATTAAAGAGGACAAATAAAGTCATCAGCTGCACAGCAAAAGATAGCAAATGTCAGTGTCTGCAACATTAACTTGACACAGTTGGTAAAATGGTTGGTTGCTTCATTGGTTAGTATACTAGGTAGCTTATCATATTAGTTGACCGGTCAATTGGCTAGTCTTTCAGTGTACTCGAGAGAACAGTAATATGCGCTTCTGACTCACTTGCTCCTCCACCGAGTTTTTGGGCGAAAGTGGCCTAAAAGCCGCCTATTCCTGTTCTCTGACAAGTAACCAAAAATAACGATATCTACAAACAAACATACTGTGCAGGGTTATCCGTTTTCAATACTAATTTACTAAACTTTTCAGATTTCAGTTTTTGTTTAATCCTATGTTTTTCCTGGTCATTTTCAATAACATCATTTTCGCGCAAACATTCTTCAAATGAGTCTCTGTCTTTCATGTGAAATAAAACTACAGTCTTTAACTGTTCTCTAAAGTCTTTTAAAACGGAGTTATATTTTTGACATAAAATCCACACACTTATTCCAGCATGTCTTCCGCTGAAAGCCAGTTTTGACAAAGTGTTTCTCTTTTTAACTATGTCTCTTTCTGCCGAGCAGTCATCTATAATAAATAGCGTTTGCGTTCCTTCAAACAGTCTATAAAACTGTTCTAAACACTCACTCAGTTTATTGCTAGGATTAACTAAATATATGTCATCATCTGTCCATATAACCTTCTATTATGATATGCTTTGTTCCATTTAAGTGTTGGACAGAAAACCACAATATGATTAAAATTATAACGATAAACTGTTTGTAACAGGTCAAGGATAAATATTGTTTTTCCACAACCAGTTTGTCCACAAATTAATGAACAATGAGGGGTTTTTGTCATAAAGTTTAACTGCTCCATAGTTTTATAACAGAACTTAATCTAATCCAGTTATTGTTTTTATCATGCTCTCTGTTAAAATTTGTTCAGTATAATAAAATCCTATAAGGTCTAAATGTGTAATATTAATCCAATTCAGTTCTGTAAGATTGTTTCTATTTAGACTAATATTGATTTTGTTGCTTGTTGTTATGACCTTATATCCTCACCATTGTTAAGAACGACGATGGTAAACTTTAAGACTGTCAACGTCTAAGTTTTGCCAGCTAATTAGAATTCCTTTTAAAAGGACGTCACTGACGCCCACAGCCCCATTCCTCGCCTCATCTTTTAAGACAGAAATTTCAAATATCATTGTGAACGCATCATCTAATTTCATTTGTGGAAAGAACTGTAATTTTGTAGAAGCGTCCTTTACAACTGTTTCTTTTCTGTGGAGGATGTACTGTTTTTTCTCATACGGTGTTATTTCAATTTCTTTCCGACTATTGTCGTCTGGCATAAGACTTACATGTAAAGGGCCAGAGTTGAACGCTTTTCTGAAACTTTTTTGACGGCTAAAAAATGTAAATGGGCTTATGAATTCAATTTTATTTCCCATTCTAAATATGGTTCCAAGTGCCATTTGAGGTCATTTTTTCAAACTATTTTATATTCATACGGGCCCAAAATTTTATTTGCTTCAGTTTGCCACTTTTTGTTTAGAAACTTTTGCTGTGCCACCTTTTTTCTTTATAAAACCTTTTTTTTTTGTAATAAAACCTACAAAGCGCCTATCTACCATTTGTTCAAAGTCTGTAACGTCTGAAAGGGTTTTTTAATTCTAAATTTATACCCTTAAGGCCCAAATTTTTAACTCCTGGTTTTTGGCCCCGCGACTTATTTTTTATAACGCATTATTTTTTTTTCCAAAACAATGTGCGGGTTATCACTTTTACAATTTCCCCTTTTTTGTTTTTGATTTTTTTAAATAATGATGACCTCCCACAAACAATCTTTTAAACTGAAAATTGGGGGAATTGTATAATTTCAAAATCGAAAATATGCGTTTTTCCTGAGGAAAGGCTCTTAAAAAAAATTGAGGCCCCCCCATCTTAAGTTTTAATCAGTCCAGCTCATAAAAATTTAAACATAGGAAATGAATGTAATGCAAGATGAGGGGTTTTCCCCCTCATAAGTAGTTTTGGTTGGTGTAACTCTTTTTTTAAATTTGTTGCTGAAAGCTAACATTTTAGTGTTTTAATCAAAATAGAAAACTCCTTTTCTTGGGGCTTGAAGTTAAATTGTTTTTAGATTTGCATTTTAATTTTGAGGTAATGAAAAGTTACTCTTTGCTTCTTTTAGGGCAAAACCCTAAAAACCATCGGGTATTGTTAACTGGTAACTTTGGCCCCTTTTTTGTCAACTTTTAAAAACCTTATTATTCTCCTTGGTTTCGTTATATTAAACATACGATTTGTGAATATTTCATGGAGCGGCCCGTTTTGGCCCCCATTTCGTTTCAATAGCTTTTCAAAAAAACGAAGGACGGTCTGGGTTTTATTGTTCAAACATTTTTAAAAAAAAAAAAAAATAGCGCATTAAATATGGATGAAAAATATTCTTTTGGGCCACACTACAATCTTAAAATAAGCAACTGATATTTCTTGCTGTGCCCCAGACGCCTCTTTTCAAAAAAAGGTTTGAGTACCCTTAAAGCAGATATCTTACCCCCCATTGAAAACCCCACCCCAAAGAAAGCGTGGTTTGTCATCCGAGCGTTTATCAGAAACCATTAAACTTGTGTTTTTTGGCATAAAAGGGGTGTGGAGTGGCGTTGCTGATCATTTAAA
Organism: Conus ventricosus; assembly: GCA_018398815.1. Taxonomy (NCBI): domain Eukaryota; kingdom Metazoa; phylum Mollusca; class Gastropoda; order Neogastropoda; family Conidae; genus Conus; species Conus ventricosus. The sequence continues at coordinate 2,810,676 of CM031623.1, read as the reverse complement.
CACCATGATTTTTTGGTGGGTCAGTGTACGATTTCATTTCATTACACCTTCAGATATTTTGACTAAATGCGGACCATTGCCAATGCAAACCGTTTTAACCCATCAGCAACAAAATAAATAAGGCTTTTGAAAGGATCTGTAACGAATTCAATTTTTAACAAAAGACAGGCTTTAACAAAGTTGGGATTTAATCAGGTCTGGCGACCTTTTTTTCGGGGCAAGCACAAAAATTAAACTAGACTGGCATCCCCCTTTCAAAACTTCTTTTCAGGCAAAATTTCAGCCGGGGTCCCTACGCAAGAGCAAAAAACAGCATGGAAAACATTTATCTTAGACATTTCTAAGGGCCTAACTAGAGCGGGTTTTGAACGAATAAACGACTCTTTTCGCACTTCGTTTGGTTTTTGCTGGGTTCACAAGCAAGCAAGATCAGCAAAAACTGATCCTTCTAGGTTTTTGACGGCAAAAAAATATTTTAGCAAATTTAGGGGCGCCATTATTCTAAAGTTGATTTCCCTTTCAAGATTAAAAGGGGTACCAACTGTTTTCAATACCAAGATAAAAAGTAATTTGTTTTGGCAGGGTTTTTATACTGTGCCTTCTGCCCTCAGACCCCAGGTAGATAATAAAAACTATAATAATAAAATTTTATAGCAGGAATACAGAAGGTTAAAAAAAACGACATAAATTCTGCCCCAGAAAATATTAAAACCATAAAAAACACCAAAGATTAAGTCATCAAAACCCCCAAGTCCAACCCCAAGTCATTGAAAACACAAAGCTCGCGGACCGTTCGCGTGCCCATGTATAAAAGACAGCGCTTGTTCTTGGTTTAAAGGGCATGGTTTTCTTGGTTTTATCTTACAAAAATTAACCCAACTATTAAAACAAAATGTCCTAGTGCTCGGCCAAAAACCAATATTTTGTTGCAGTAGAAAAAACCCAGCGAAAATACTCCCCAATTTCCCTTAAAGCATCCACGGCTTTTCCAGAATTTTTTTAATAAAATTTTGCAAGATGATAAAACTGTTTTTTTACCCCCTGATTTATCAGGCGGAGGGGAGGCGGCGGGGGTAAGAAATTGACCACCGCCCCGTAATAGCCATCACCCCGTGTCTTATTTCAAATCCTAAAACTGTTTTTAAAAGCTTAAATGTGATCCCCGCCTCTAAACAGTGTTGTATTCGTTCTGTGTGTTGTGCTCATATAAAAATTTTTTGATAGTTTTCTTATTCTTTTACTTGATTCGTAATTTGGTCTCGTTAGTATTTGCACTTTTAGTTTGTATCTTTCTGTTCAAGTCTTTTAGTTTGTTTATTCTTTTTTAATCGGCCTAATTGGGGTTCGCCCCAAGAGTTTTTCTTTTTTTTTTTTTAGCCCTCTGTTCACCTAGTTTTGCTAAATTTTTGTTAAAATTTGCTTGATCCTTTTTAAGCAATCAAGGGGCCCCTTTTTCTCGCATGGGTAGCGTGGTGTGTATGCTTTAACGCTGTTTCTTCTAAAAAATTTCTGCTTCTTTTTAATTTTTTAATTCAAAGCTGATTGATTTTTAAATTTTTTAAGTTCCATGTTTTGCATTTGGTTATTGTTGGGGGTTCTTGCAGTGTGTTTTGAAGTTTAGAACTTCATCCCTTTCTAATTTTTGGTTTGCAATGCCAAGCGATTTTTATCTTTTACATGATCTTTTTATAATTTTTACTCTTTGGGAAAACTTTGATGGGTCGGTTTAGTTTAAGCCCAAAGATTCTCCTTGATCGCTCTTTTCAAAAAAATGACATCTTTAATTCAAAAAATTTGGGTCTTAAATTGGGGGGGTTCTTGGCCCAAACTTTTTTAAATGCCTCCGACCCACTTTTTGTTAATTTTAGCCGCATTGAGAGCGCGAGCGTGCCCGGGCAAAGGGATCATTTCACCTGTCGTCTCCAGGATCAAAAAATCTAATCTTTCGCCTTCAAATTTCCCCATGTTTTTAAAAATTAACTTTTTATTTTGTTTATAAAAAATGTCAAAGCATATGGGTCGATTCTTGGCCCTATAGAAAACTAAAGAACCCCTTGGCGTGCAGGGAATAAACGGAATATTACTGTTCCAAAAAAATCCATTACTATTGATGCAGATCAAATTCTTACTGTTAATTTCCAACCCAGGAGCGAATGATTTGATTGTGCCAGGTCCCGCACGGTTACTTTTTAAAAAAGAACTCGCTTCAAAAAAAGACCAAACCAGAACAGTTTGTCCAAAATTTGGCGGGCAACGTTTTAAAAAAAATTTTGTAAAAATTGAGGGGGAAGAAGTTTTTCTTTAAACAAAGAGACATATTTTAACCTATTTGATCTATGGTAACCCCCGAATGAAAGGGAAATCTTGCGTTTTAAAGGAATCGGGAATGAAAAAGCACTAAACTTAGAATAGGCGCGAACTCGCCCCGGTGTAAAAGCACAAAAGGCTTTAGCTGAAAATTATGCGTTTGGAAAACGCTTTTCCCTTCCCCCAAAATTTTGAGTTGTTTAAAAGGGTGCCCATATTTCAAGAGCATTAAAAAAACAGATTTCTTGAATAACTTTTTTAAAGAATACAAACTGTTATCAAATCAAAAGAACCCAAGCAAAATACAGCATTTTGACATTCGTTAGATTGCGTTTTTAGAACCCCGATTTAGCAAAGCGATTGGGGACAAAAAAATCCCCCTTAGCAAATATTACAAAACGTGCGTCATCATACAACATAACCTAGAAGAGGCAAAACTTATGGAATTTTATTTTTCGTCTCCAAAAATCGCTTAAAAGGATTTTTATTGCTGTGTGAAGATAAAAAACCCTTCAAAGAGGAATGAAAGTTTTTTAAAACCAAAAAAAACGAAAAAAAAAAAAATGTTCGAGGGGCACCCTAACAAAAACTATGCTACGGGGTTTAACCTTATCAGATTTTTGTGAAATAAAAAAAAAACTGTTTTGGGGTGGGAGGTGTAAAAACCCACAGTTTACTTGCTTAAGATTCACCTTTCCCGTGTAAGGGTTGATGTTATTTAACAACAAAAACGGTTTTGGATTGGGCCTAAGGTCAACGGGGGATAATTTGTTAATGGAAGGGGGAAAAAACTGTGAGAGAGTAAAAACATTTAAATTGAAAAAAAGAAGAAGCCCATAAAAGCTTAAAGTCATTTGTTTTTAATATATGAAGCGAAATGACTATTGAAGGTAGAAAACAAGTTTTAAATACTAAATTATTTTTTTTTTTAAAAAAGCAGTCTGTTCAGGTTTATCCAAATGTGCCTACAGCCCGCCAAAAGAAGAGATGAGGCAATTTGCTGTGAGTAAAAGCCTTCAGTTAACAAACATTTCGCAAATGCAAACAAAAACTAGAGGGGCCCTTTTAAAAAAAGCAAAACCCAAAAGAAGGTTTTTCGCTGCCTTTAATGCTGTTACATTTGTCAATTTCGGGATCGACTAAAGTGCGCATCACAGGAAAAGAGGTGGTCTCTTAGCAACAGGCGTTGGGCAACCCCAGTTTTCCCCAGGCGGTTTGTCTTTAGTTTGGCCTGGATTCTGGTGTTTTGGGTCGTTGCGGGTTTGTTGGACATGTCTCTTTTGGAGATGGGTAAAGTCGTTGAAGGTCGTGGCGAAGTGAACTCGCGGGGCGATGGTGTGGTGGTGAGTCATTATTGTCTTTGGGCCGATTTTCTGTAATTCTTATGTATTCTTTCACTATTTTTTTAACATTATTCGTTTTTAAAATCTATTTATTTTAATGCCGAAAGTTTTCTGGAGCTGTAGTGAGTGTGGTTGGTCGCATTTGAATGGTTGTCTGGAGGTTTGTTTGATAAGGTCGGCGTTAGTTAAGTGTTAAGAGGGGCGGTGTTGTTTGGGGGTAGTGTTGGCAGGACTGAAGTCGTAGTTGGGGGGGTTGAGGAATATGTGAGAGGAGTGGGGAGTGGCATGGACGTGCTTTCTTGCCTCTCTTAATTTTTTTAATTCCCCCCCCATCCCTTTCAGTTGTTTTGTTTGGAAACAGTTTGTTTGTTACGTTATGAACCATTTTTTTTGGTTGGTTTCGGGCCCAATGTGTTTTTTTTTGGTAGGCTGGTTCTCTTTGATCTTTTCGGGGTATTTTGTCCGGGGCTTTGATTTTATTTGCGATATGCTTTATAAAAGGCGAGTGTGGTTTGGGTCTTTGGCATTCGATATTTCAGTGTGTATGGCGTTTTTCGGCGTTTGTTTGGGGGGGCATTTGGTGAGTTGACTGCCGGCTTGCCATTGATGGGGGCCAGAACTATAAGGTCGTTGAGTATTTGCGATTTAGTTCGTTTTCGCGTTTGTCGTCGTTGACAGATTTCCATCGATTTATTGCCATTCCAAATACTTAATTTAAAATCCTCAGTTTTACGTTTTTTGCATCATTATATTCTTTTTAAATATATTTAATATTCTCCACAATATATTTATATACTTATTAATTCTTTATAATTCATAATCAATACCTTTATATTAATTCTTTCATTAATAAATATTTTGTGTTAGAAAGAGACTCAACATGGCTAAGATTATATGGAAGGACAAGACGTAATTTTTAGAAGCATGCAAGAAAATTTGTCAAGAAGCACTGAATGATATTGATTTTAGAAGGTCATTGATCAGCAAGCGTACGGGCAAGTGTTTGGGCATGCTATTTCTCAAGTTCCAAGTAAACTAACATAGACCGCCAGTTAAACGTAATGTTAGCTCCGTTTTAATCGACTATGTAACAATAAATGAAGAAAATCTAGTAGTCTGGGTCCTAAACTTAACAACAGACTATTCCTTTCCTTCTATGTCCTTAACGACTCGGTTGGGCAGACGACACTGCTTGTCCACAGTTTTTGACGCTGCTGCTGAAGAAGCAAAATGGAGAGGCTCTAGGTTGGTCAGAGGGCGAAAGTCTAGAGATCAGATTAAAACCAGTATAAGTATGCACGATTGTTGGCAAGTCTCACATTCCACTCCTCCAGCATTAGTCGCAAAAAAAAGCATTCTAAACATAAAGAATTCAGACAACAAAATGTTTTATGTGCGTGTGTTCTTGCAATGCTGCATTACGCCCGCAAAAACGCAGAGAGAGTGTCTAACTATCGCTTACATCAATGATCTAACTTTAGTGGAATATCCTTTCCGTTAGCGTGTGGAATTCAATTTGATCTGTTTGAAGAACAAAACAAAACCCATAATGTTAATTCTACACAGGGATGGAGGAAACAGATTTGGTGCAATTAAAGTGTCAAGAACAGGTCCAACGATTGCGGAGCCAGACAAAAACTTATGGTTGACTTACTACTATGTTTTCACCAAGCGGAGGCTACCGCATTACACTTACTACGCACAATGATAGTAGATTATTGCGGATACTTCAATGCAATTACCATAAACAAGGAATCTGCCGAATAATGCTTTAACAGAATGCAATCTGTTCAAGCCAGCGACGGCGAAAAAACATAAGAACCATGTAATTGGGTCAGTTTTGACTGTATACAGAACTAAATTTACGCCCCAATGGATTCTAAAGTTAGATTAATCCGCCAGGAAACGGATTGCAAAAATTCTCATACGTAGTTTACGCAGAATTTCGAATCACGCATTGTTCCTTATGAGGGGCTCCAGCGCCACAAAATTCGAAAAAACAGTTCTTCATTGAGTAATCATCAGATAAAGGATTTGTTCATATGCCTTCATTATGTCAGGTCGGAGATGGCGCTCATTCAGCACAAGAATTATATAGAGGACCAGTGCTGCAGAAACTTTCTTAAAAAAACGCATGGCAAGCAAGTGCGTAATGACTGTTCTAATAATCTGAATTTATTGAAATATAATGACTCTGAAGATCAACAGCGTATGACTCAGCACGCCATTGTTTGGATTGCGGTTTCAGAGCTAACGCCCAAGAGTGTAAACCCCACTCAGTAAGAGACCAATGATCACCAATTTTAGTTTTGGCGAAGTTCTAGAGGAGCGGCGCAAACAAATGCAATTCTTCACTAAAGTTTGAACAAAAGACATGGAAGTGCCCATCTTCTTTCATAACTTGCGAACGGTTACGACTCTTAATCTTATTAGTGCAAGCGGTAAACCAGCGCCTTCAGGGTAGCCAGATTGCCACAGTCATCCGAAAAGTACATGTGTTTCACTGTAATAACATGTCTTTATACGACTTATGCAAACATGATGGGCTATTAGAGGCACTGGCTATGTCCTTAATAGTCCTGCCAATAACGGAAAAATATTTTGACTAATCTTGTTAAGAAAGGGTGGGTTTTTGTTAAACCCCTTCCTGAGATACATGACCAGTTGGGAAAGGAAAGGTATTGTGAAGACTCACTTACGCCTAAAGGCGGTTCTTTTCTAGTCTTAGAGGAAAGGACATCAGCGACTCGAATTACCAGCATGCTCAAGATGCTTTGGCAAACAAGTTAGATTGTTTAAAACGATGGGAGGTCTATCAATGACTTCATATTTGTAATGGCAGGAAGTATATGTTTGTTGGCGGACGTCTTTGAAAAATTATAGAAAGACCTGCATGAAACATTATAGCCTAGATCCCGAGCATTACATTTCTGCGCCCGGGATGAGTTGGGATGCTTTCTTAAAGTTTACTGGAGTACAGATTGATTTATTGTCAGAATTTACCAATGATTCAGATGATTGAAAAGGGTTGCGGGAGGAATTAGTTGGCGTCGCATTCAAATTACAGATAATGCAAACAACAAATACTTGGATCTTATGATCCGATGTAAAAAGGTCTCAACTATCTATGTATTATAGATGCAAACAATCTGTATGGTGGGGAATGGACGCAATCGCTTCCATTACTGCAACTTTAAAATGTACAAGGACGAATAATTTATTCAAAAGGCAGTAAAGTGGTTTTGAAACAGTTTACGCCTGATCAGCAGCTTCGCGTTTATTCTAGAAGTTTACGTAGAATATCCTCAGGAACTCAATGACCTGCATAATGACTATCATAGCGCAGAAAGTCTAAAGATGAATCCAAGAGAGCCGCCTCTTAAACTTGTTCCCAATCTTCGGGGCAAAAAAAATTATGACTGTCATTACAGACTTCTACAATTTTATTTAAGGACATGGGATGGAGTTGGAACAGCTGTTCATCGCATAATTGCTTTGATCAAGGACATTTCATGAAAACCAACATCATGAAGAACACTGACGCTCAGAACTAAATCCACAGATGCTTCAGGAAAAAGACTTTTTCAAAGCTGGAGAACAACAGCTGTTTTGGAAAGACTATGGAGAATCCGCAACAAGGTAAAGATGTCAGAATAGTCCACAAGCGAACGAAGCATTAAGCTGACTTCAAAACCAAATTATCAGGACTTCATGAGATTTAATGATCGCTTTTTGGCATAATGATGAAAAAAAAGAAAGTAAATTAGACAACCGGTATTTATTGGGATTTACTGTTTTAGATTTATCAATGCTTTTTGATGTTAGAGTTTCTTTATGACTACTTTATGCCCTCGTATCATGAGTCCAGAGTGTTATACACAGATACAGATAGTTTTGTTTTATAGATATCCCTACTGAAGACATCTATAAAGACATGGAAACCGAAGTGGCTAAAGGGCATGCGGGAATGGCTTGATACACTGATTACCCTAAAAGATTCGCCTTTGCATTCAATTACTAACAAGAAGGTTATTTAGAGGAAAGATGAAGGTGAATTACTTGGAAAGGTGATTAAGAGGTATGTTGGGTTTAAGGTCAAAATATGTACAGTATTTCGAGCCAGGAGAAAATATTAAGAAAGCAAAGGAATTCTGCAGCGTTGTGCAGGTCAAAACACTTTCACATGACAACTACAAGAAGCATTGTTGGCAATAAGACTTTTCATCATGACAAACGATAAACTGCGATCTATCTACATGAGATCAACACAAATGTTGTATACGATGAAGTAATAGATAGAAACAAACACAAAACAGGACGTGCTTTGTTAATCCAGAGTTTTCAATATGCAATCGGGCAATGGAAGGACCCGCATAATACAGGGGGGTTTATAATTTGTCATCAACTTTCTTTTATTATAAGATCAATCAGAGCTTCATCCAATTCATTTAAATCTTTTCTTATGTTTGCTTGACGATGTTCGAATTTTTTATTATTTCAATGATATTCTTTTTCCCAATTTGGGAGACGGTTTGGTTGTAGGTGCTTCTGGATGATTTAGCATGCATGATTCCTACCTCCGAAAATGTTCCTAAATAGCTTACACGCATGAAATGAATTCCCCGTATCATTTTCAAGTCTCTTCCTTTACCATTCTTGTTTCTTTCTGCGCTTCACTTCTGAGCTTACATTTTAAACTCAAATAATATTTACGTAAATTAATTACAAGCGGAACTGTCGTCTGGTGGGATTATCTGCAGTTCTTCTCACAAAGATCTTTGAGGAGCTGGTTGTTTTGGTGTGTCAGGTTTCTCGTAAATAATAACACGGGCGGATTCATTTTTACAATCTTTTTATGTCATTAGGATCAACACTCCAAACGGTATTCAGGTTGCCTGATGAGAAATTCCAGTGTCCCCTTCTGCTTCCCCGGTAAATAAAGGTACCTTACTTTTAACCAAATGGGTACATAGTTTGCCGGAATGAAGGCCTCTCCTCTCCTTCAGCAACATTTATTGTTTTTCTTTTGATTGCTTGTACTGGTTTTAGGCACTTTTAACTTCTTCATGATTCATTGCGCGCAAAAAACTGAGGGCTGTCTTCTAACCCCCCATCTGGTGTGCGAGAATTGTCCAATAAGTTCTGTGATTACTGGTAGGAGAAAGTCTTTCAGCTAAATGTTTGTTAAAAGTTTTCAACTAAAGGCCTGTCGATCTGTGAACTCCGAATGCCTCTTTAATAGTAACTCTGTTGTTTTAACAATAATTGACTTCAATTGGCACTCTTAATTCTTTTCCATCATCGACTTGAATCATGCGAGGGAAGTTAAGGGGCCTCGATGGTATATCAGCTGTTTGGCAACAGCAAACAGCGGAAGCACTCTTTTGTGTTAACTGGTTCTGGGCATCTTTGTACTTGAAGCTATGTCAATGACGGTGAGTGGTACTTCAATCTTTTTTGCTCTAATCTATCAGAGGGTAAATATAGGAAGATCCATTTGATGGTGTCGTTGAAGTTGTATTAAACAAAGTGTGGTCATCTGTTTTTGTCTAGGGGGAAGGTAAATCAAATTATTGCCCAGATTGCTTGTTTAGATCACATTCCATTTGCTGTTTGTTCACTGATCCTGCCGATTGGCTTTGCTTTATTTAATGCTGTCTATTACTTCAATATCCTTTGGGGCGAATAATAAATTATGTTACATTTTTATCTCAGCCAATATTTATGCGACAACAAAATACACCACGGTCATACCACGACAATAAAACCGATTTCTTGCATTCTTTTGTTTTTTGATGGTTGATAAAAGTCACTGGAATTTTGGTGGGGGCTAGTCCTGGACCCTGGTTTGGCCCTGTTAATAGATTAATATGTTTTATTGCTTGATCAAATTTTAATGTGTAAGCTGACATGCCCCTGTTCTTTCAGGTGTCATTAATAAAACATCTAACTGCTCAATAGGTCTCTGCCTTTCATAGGCGTTCTTGTGCAGCTGCTAGTTCCTCCATAGCTTTGTTATGTCTTTTTATCTCTCGTCCATACCGCAGTTTTACTAAATGCGCAATTACTTCCGCTAAAGCAAGAGCATCAATTCACCAAAGCTCGCCTATCATTTATTGGAGGTGAAGCCAATTTTTCTTAAATGTATTTTTTTTCTTACATATTTATATTGTTGGAATTATCCTGCTTAAACTAGAAAATCATTTCGTGGGCAAACCGAAACGATGCAATATAGCAAATCGCTTTGCTGAACTCCTCCAAGTTCTACGTTTGCCATGTATCTGCTGGTTTAATTTTAACAAGCTATTTACCAAGCATTGAGTATCCTACATTAGGCTCCAATAAACAGCAGAATGGTATACAAGGTTAGCAACAGTTTTTTCGCGTGGCTCCAATTTTAGAAATTAAATAATTATAATTTAATAAAAACATGAACAGTGATGATTACCTCAGCTAACAAGGCGGCATAAGCCTTCCTGAACTTAGTATGACCAAGTTGATCGATCTAGCTATTATGCCAAAAGAGAGGCTGTATTTCTTTGGCAGCATGGGGAAACAAAACAGTTCATCGGATGGAATTCAGCATAGAGACAAATTCAAACTGATGTCGCCACAAGACCTTTTAAGTTCTCATTAACAGGTATATGAAGCGCAGCTGGGGTCTAGAATGGTTGAAAAGTGTGGGGGCAAACGGTTCTTAGTTTGTACACTAAACTAGTCAGTAGATTTTGCCCATTGATTCTGGGAACAAGATCTTCAAGTATGGATTTACGCAGGAACCAGTTTACAAGTCATTGAGTCTCTAGGGTGTGATTTATACTATAGATTGGAACATTGTTATCGCCCCCTTATCATGGATTAATAAACTTTTTTAATCATATAGGATTTTATTTCCCTTCAAAATAAGCGAATCTGGAAAAAAAAAAAAAAAAAAAAAAAAAATAAAAAAAATCCCTCAGAACCAGAAAAACACTTGAATCAGTGGAGAAGAGAAAAATAACCATGCCAGAAAAAATCGTCAGAAAACATGAACAGGTGGAGACTATTCATAAATCCTGGGCGTGTTGAGCAGGAAAAAAATTAGCAGAGTGGAACAGACAAAAAAAATTAATGTTACAGAATATGACTCATCATGAAAACATATCGCCGCCAAACGCCAGAACAAGTTGATTCAATGGCCAGCTATAAAAACTCCATGTTGATACAAGGGCCCCAAGTCTTCATGGAATTATTGAACTTAAAACTGTTGCCATTTTTGGGGCCATTGCAGCTGTGGGGGGCAGTTATTGCGGCTATAAATATTATAACGATGCAACAGAACAAATGCAATCAAAAAAATCTGAGCCACTAACATGCAGGAAAAAGACACCAGCACGCCCAAAACCGGCCAATAACAACAGCATTATTTGATCAATGTTTCGAATGTAATAATATTTTAAGACCTTATTTTAAATTTTTAAAAAAAATAGATATGGCGTAATATAAATGATGAGTCAATAAATAAAAGGACGTGGAGTCTATAAAAGACATTTCCATTAGACCCCGATTAGTAAAAATAATCAATGCGTTGCTTCGGATGTATACAAACCTTCCTTAAGATCTATGCATGAGAAACGCTGGAGCAAGGACTCATCACGATGACGCGTTTTTTTTTGAGGAGTGTGTGTACTATATCAGGCATATTCTACTATTTAGATAAAAACATAGTTGTATTTTTTGATAATTATAAGATACTTAAATAAAGAACTTAGTTGTTACTTAAAGGGTTGACTTAGTATGATCTTGAGTGACTTAACAAGAACTTAATCAAGAACATTAATCAAGAACTTATTAAAGAACATGAAGTATTAATTAAAAATACTTAATTAGAACTTTAGGGTGAATTGAGGTGACTTGAGTGTGACTTAAGTTAAGAACTTAAGTGTGTGCATGCGAGGGGGTGGGGCGTGGGCGGGGAGGAGGTGAGCTCTGCGTTGGGGTGCGGCGGGTGGCGGGGAGGAGGTATTGCATGCGTGGGCGTGTGGGGTGGGGCAATCTGTCCCCAGTACGAGCACCACTACATCATGTTAGGCTCATGCTGCTAACTATAGCGTTCATATATAACGGCTATTATAGCAGGCGGATTTTCCCCCACAGGCCTCTTGCTGCTAAAAATAGCGTTCATGTATAACGGTATATATATGAGCAAGGCGGGATTTCCCGCGTCCTCTTGCTGACTTCACAATAACACTTAGCAGCTCCCAACAGGCACACCACCAACACCACCCACCACCTCTAGCGTAAGCAGCGAGCAAAGTCGACGGTGGGAGGTTGTAAGGAGGGGTGGGGAAGGGGTGGGAGGAGAGGAGGGAGGGGGTGTGTGTGACGGTCAGCAGAGAGGCGCTGATCTGCCCCGCGAGCTGGCTTTGGCGAGGAAGTGAACACGGTCGGGGCGGACAGAATGAAAGGAAAAAGAAAAAAGTACGGGGGTGCTTTGTGGGAGACAGAGTGAAACACACCAACACTGCCTCCACCCTCACCACCACCCCGCACACACACACACAGACGCGGAGCAGAGCACTCACTATCTACACTAAAATAGCCGTTAATGCTATAAACGGTATTTAAGCAAGGCTCAACTTCCCCAACAGGCCGCCACCCGGGCTACGCACTACTCTTCTCCTACTGGTAGATGTACTAAGGTTTGCTAGCCCTATTCTAGTTTGTTTTGCAAGTTCATTCGAAAATCCGCATTCAGTTGCTAAGCGGCACACTTGAAGGCAGATGAAACTGGTTAGAAATTGAAAAAGTAGGAAAAGTATAACACATCTTAATACACAAGATCAGCTTGCACATGAACACTGATCTATATGTTAACTATCAATCAAGTCTAATACAAACTGAGAACATTTTTTACCTTGGAGCAAAGGAACAGCAAATAGTTTCAAAATACGAACCAGTGTGTTACGCCTCCGCCCTTAAGAAATGAAACGCCAATGTTTTTAAACATGTCTTTAGCTGTCTCCAAGCCAGCTCCCACAATAAGCGTGATGTTTGTTTTGCTTCGGCCGACTTTCGTACAATCTCATCGATAGCCAAAACCCGTAATTAAACTTGCTGTATCTTTTGTCAACATTATTGTCTTCAACGAGAACAAACCTATAAGATACACAATTCTGTTCTTCCGGTAAACGCTGTTTATTAAATACACACCCACACCCACACAAGTTAACCGTCCTGCTCGTCTGACTGTCAGCGAAAGAATGTGTGGTTACCTTGTCATCTGTGAGCGGCCGTGCTACGCTTAACTAGGTGAGTGGCCAGGCCAGAACAGCGCAAACCGCCGCGGGACGTAGGACAGAACGTTCTAGAAATTGATGTAATGTAGGGGGGTGAAGAGGAGGGGTGTTGAGGAGGTGCAGCAGTAATGATTTTTTTGGCCTGTGTGGGTGGTTGGTTTTTTTGGATTATTTTTTTTTTTATTTATGCGGGCCCCCTTTTGTTATCGTCTTGTGTGTGTGGGCCTTGTGTGTGTGGGCCTTGTGAGTGTAGTGTGTGTGTGTGAGTGTGTGTGGTGTGTGTGGGTATGTGAGTGTGTGTGTGCATGTTGTGTATGTGTGTGTCTTGCATGTGTAGAGGGTTTGTAGTGTGTGTGCTGTGCTGTGTGTGTGTGTAGTGGTTATATTATTTAGTTGTAGCTGATTCTGTTCTTCCACACAATTTAATCTATATAAAGCTGTTGGAAAAAGTATTTGCGATTCAAAACTTTTTTCTAACTTAGCATCCCCCTGGGAGAAAAAAACACCCCAAAGTGCCTGGGAAGGTAGGCCGGCAATAGGCAATTAAAGCTTACTCTGCAACCTGCAGGTGCGGGTCGTTTGACACCGCCTGAAAGAAAGCCGTGGGAACAGACACCGCTTTTTGTATATGAAGCTGCAGTTCAGTCTCTGGCACGGACTTTTCCCTACGTGACTCTATAGGGGGCGTGTTAGTATTTTGGCTACTTCTCCCTCCTACGTACTCTCTGAAAACCTTAGTAAATTAGTATTCGAAAAGGGATAATCCCTGCACAGTATGTTTGTTTGTAGGTCGTTTATTTTTTGGTTACTTGTCAGAGAACAGGATATAGGCGGCTTTTAGGCCATTTCGCACCCAAAAACATCGGAGTGTGTAGCAAGTGAGGTCAGAAGCGGAATATTTATGTTTCTACTCGTCGATTCATAATCAATCAAATCCAACAAGCGTGGGTACTGTGACCAAAGCACACACAGGGGTGCTTTGTATTTCACACGAATGAATTTTTTAATTGCAATGAATGCCAAATGGAAATAAATTCAGAACGACAGGGTGATGAGAGAGAGAGAGAGAGAGAGAAGACGAGAGAGAGAAGAGAGATTGAATTGACCGAGCAGAGAGAGCACCGATGCAAGAGCAAGAAGAGCGAGGAGGAGAGAGACTGGGCCCGGGCTCTCAGGCCTGCACCTGGCAAGGCCCAGAGTTACGTTGTGCGTGAATGTGCAAGTGCTCTAAAAAGTGAGGGAAAAACACTTTAATTAGAAAGATAATGCACATACATACGCCCATACCCAGAAGAAAATCCATCACCGTAAAGACAATGAGTTTTAAGCGCGGGTTTCGGAGGGGGTGGGGGGGGGGCGGGGCAGAAATCTTACCCGTTTCTTTCATCAATAACACCAAGTGCGCTGAGCGTGCGCGCTCACACGAACGCGCGCACACACACTCGAACACGGAAAAAAAAAGACAGAGACAATTGCAGGACATAGAACGGACGAGAAGAGAGAGCATGAGAACAGAGGAGAAGACAAGAGTAGTCGGTGGGGGATGGTAGTAGAGTGTTAGAAAAAAAAAAGAGGGACAGGGACAGATGAGGAGAGAGAGAGAGAAGAGAGAGACAGAGAGAGACAGAGACAGAGGACAGACAGAGACAGAGACAGAGACCAGAGACAGCACGACAGGCAGAGGGTGGTGGGGAGGTGGTGGAGTGTGTGACAGAGAAAGAGAGAGGGGACAGGTCATTTCAAAGAGAGAGCGAGTGAGAGAAAAAGACCGTAGGGGGTAGTGAGAATAGGGGGTTGGAGAGAGAGTGAGAGGAGAGAGAGAGAGAGAGAGTATGAGAGAGGATGAGAGAGAGCAGTAGAGAGAGAGGAAGAACGAACGATCTTTTTTTATGAGGGAAAAAGGGGAATAAGCACGAAATGGCTTTTTTTACATCCGGCCCTTAACAAAGGGAAATATAGAAAATACTTAAAATCCAACACCCTTCAGCAAGATTAATATTAGAAACTGAAGTAACACATACTAAAACGCTGTAAAATAGAAAAAGGAAATGGTTACACAAAAAAACAGAAGACAATGCACTAGAGAAAGAGTGAGAGTTGAGAGAGGAGAGAGGAGAGAGAGAGACGAGGCAGAGAGAGAGGAGAAAGAGGAGAGAGAGAGTGACGGTGAGACAGAGAGACAGAGAGACAGAGAGACAGAGTGAGAGAGAGGAGCGAGAGAAGAAAGGATCGAGAGAGAGCAAGAGAGGAGAGAGAAAACAGTGAGAAACAGGTGGGGGGGAGGGGAGGGTCAATCACATAGAGGGATCATGACAATAAAGGGTTAATGGAAGATAGATAAGTATACACAATAAACATTATCACAACAATGAAAATTTCTATAACACACATTTTGGAAAAAAGAAAAAAAAAAACATTGAAAAGGCACCCCATCGTGTAAGCAAAGTACAAAAATTTCCACTTGACAAGAGCACCTTTGGAACAAAAGTTGGGAAGAGACCAGTTGAGAGAGAGAGACGGGGAGTAGAGGAGAGAGATGAGAGAGATGAAGATGAGACGAGAGAGAGAGAGAGAACTGTGAGAGAGAGAGATGAGAAAGTGGGAGAAGAGAGAGAGAGAGCGATGAGCAGAGAGACGAGAGATTGAGAGAGAGTGAGAGAGAACTTTAAGAGCATGATTGGAAATTCTGTAATCAGTTGGGGTTATGAAGTGCCCTTTTAAAGCTATAATGCTGGCATGAACATCAAGAGAGGGTGAAATGCGGTTCCACAGAAGCCGCCAGAGTAATGAAGATGGTTTTACTTTAACATATCTATATCTTGGTGGGTCATTACAAATTTTCATGATTATTGGCGATTTTCATTAAAATCTATCATTTTTCTGTATTGAAGGGGGACACGACCAAAAAGAAGCTTAAAGAGAGTCTGTCTAAACTAGAACTTTTCTCATAAATGCAGTTTACGTTGTAGAAATACATTATGGAATAGTTTACACCCCCCCCCCCCCCCCCCCCCCCCCCCCCCCCCCCCCCCCCCCCCCCCTCCCCACCCCCCCCCCCCCCCCCCCCCACCCTCCCCCCCCCACACCACCACACACACAACTCAGTGACTCTTACAAGTCTTGAATAAAAGTTAGCTGAGTTAGGTTTTCTAGGGGGCAAAAGTTCCCTACTTGTTTATTGTTACTGTCCGCTCATTTCATGTTAATTTATTATTTAAAGTTTGGGGAGTGGTTACACGAAGGAGTGCCAGGGAGAGGGAGGGAGGGGGGGGTGAAAAAGAAATCCTAAGAAAGGGGAGAGGGAGGGGGAGGGGGTGAAAAAGAAACCCCTAGAAAGGGAGAGGGGTGGGAGGATGGGGGTGAAAAGAAATCCAGAAAGGGAAGGGGGGTGAGGGGGTGAAAAAAAAAATCCTAGAAAGGGAGAGGAGGGAGGAGGGGGTGAAAAAGAAATCCCAGAAAGGGGGAGGGAGGGGGGGTGGGCGGGGAGGGGGGGGGGGGGGGGGGGAGAGAGAAAAGGGTAAATTTTTCAGCAAAAGCAATTAAAAAATTCCCTTTCCCAAAAAGGCTTGGATTTGATCAATCTAGGCCAAGTGTAGGGTCAAAATCATGTCGGCCACTTCTTTCGCGTTGTACTGTTTTTGATGTGACATTAAACGCCAGAGCTTGTTCTTTCATCCCATCAACAGGGACCCAGGGCTAGTTTTCTTTTTTTTTCCCAAAGGCTTGGTCACCCCACAGTTGTTGGTGGTGAAGTGGGCATTATCATGAAGCTGCACACAGTTTAAAACTGCAAGTTTAAGGCATTCTTTTGCACGTTACCGGTTTAGCAGCAAGGGTGTACATAATTTCAGTTTTCAATTCGCCGCTCGTTTGCGTGGCGGCATCGTCACGTGTTTACACGCGCACGTTATTGGTGGAGGAGGTCAAACCTTCAGCATGTTGTGAGATGAGATCACGCGCGGAGTAGCTCCGACACTTCAGAAAACACGTTGTCAGGCCTGTGGAGGAGGGCTAGGGGGGAGGGGGTGGGGGGGGGAGTTTGGGGAAAAGGGTCGAGGAAGGTGGGGGGGGAAAGGTTGGGGGAGGTGGGTGGACATTGGGGGAGGTTGGGTGGTGGTGGAGGAGGGGGGGGGGGAGTTGGGGAGGTTTGGGGGAAGGGGGGGAGGGTTAGTTTGGGGGGGAGGTTGGGTGGGTAAGTTGGGGGAGGTTTGGGGGAGGGGGGGGGGGGGTAAGTTGGGAGGGGGGAGGTTCGGTGGAAGGTGGGGGATACTAAGTTGGGGGGGCTGGGGGGGGGGGGGGGGGTGGGGGAGGTAATGGGGGGGGGGGGGGGGGTAATTTGGGGGAAAGGTTTGGGGGGGGGGGGAAGTTGGGGGGGAGGTTCGGGGAAGGTGGGGGATGCAAAGGTGGGGGAGGCTGGGGGGGGGGGGGGGGTTGGGGGACGGAAAGTTCGGGGAAGGTTGGGTTTGGGGGGGGGGGGGGGGGAATTGAGGGGGGAGGTTCGGTGGAAGGTGGGGGATGCAAAGGTGGGGGAGGTTGGGGGGGGGAGGGGTGGGGGGGACGGAAAGTTCGGGGGAGGTTGGGGGGGGGGGGTAAATTGGGCGAGGTTAGTGGGGGAATGGGGGAGCGGAAGGGACTGTGACGGGACCTACCTGACTGTCGTTTTAGGGAATATTTCGTCCTGTCTCACTTTCCTTCTTCCTCGGGCTGTGGCAGAGAACAAACAATCCCCCCTTTAATCATACATTCTCTCTCTCTCTCTCTCTCTCTCTCTCTCTCTTCTCTCTCTCTCTTCTCTCTCTCTTTTGGCATAGGTGTCGTCAGATGGGAGGGGTTGGAGGGATATTGGTGGGGTGGTGATTTTGGTTATGTTTAAGTATTGTGTGTGTGTTGTGTGTGTGTGTGTGTGTGTGTGTGTGTGTGTGGTGTGTGTGTGTGTGGTGGTGTGTGAGAGAGGGGGGGGGGAAGGGGAAGTAAAGCCTAAAAAATGAACTGGCCCATCAACCCACGTAACCATTGATTTGCTTTGTTCTGTGCGTCTTGTGCTGGTCACTTTGAGTTCTTTTGGTTTAATTACTGATGAAGTTTGAAGTAAATTTTTTTCATTTGGCCCTCTTTTTGTATTTCAGCTTTTATGCTCGCATGAATGTTTATTGGTTTGGGTATAGGGTTTGGGTGTTGTTTCATTGAATGACACAAGAAAGAAAGAAGAAAGAAAGAAGAAGAAAGAAAGAAAAATAACAAGTAAAAATGAATTAAAAAGAGGAAAAAAAAATGAAGTATTTTTAAGAATTGAAAGTGTGGGAAAGAACAAATCACTAAATTGAATGAAGAAATGTTCAAAGTAAGAATAACAATGTTAAGTAGAAAGATTTGAATACGCAAAAATAACTGATCAGTAACCAATGTAATGAATGAAAAAACTGTTTTCTCTCTCTCTCTCTCTCTCTCTCTTCTCTCTCTCCTCTCCTCTCTCTCTCCCTCTCTCTCTTCTCTCTCTCTCCTCTCGCCACCCCATAGACCAGGTCAAATTTGGGTTTGTAGTGAAACACCGAGAAACGTTTTTAATGCATACAAATGAATCTTTTCAATTTGTATAGAGGCAACTTCGAGGCCCCATAACTCAGCTTTCCCTACTTACCATGGGTTGAATTGAGAACAGAACAACACTAAAAGCAATGTCATGACTCGTTATTGGCATACGCAATTTCTTTAGGATACAAAGTAAACATTGGTTTAGCTCTGTTCACAAGATCATTGCAAGCAAATCTGACACTGAAACAGGTTGAGAAATGTATACCTAAGTACTTATAGACCTTTACCACCGACATAGCTATTCCATTATACATCCCTTTTCCCTGCGCAGCAAGATATCCGCCTTTCCTAAACACTATAATATTACTTTTTGCCATGTTTACCTTTCAACTGGAGAGATTCGTAGTATTCCATATTCTTTAACTGATTTTGCGGCCCTCTGTCTTTTCTGATATCAATACAACGTCATCAGCTGACAGGAGAATTAAAATCTCCAAAGCATCATTGACAGGACTAACAGATATCCTTTTTTTTACTTTCAGTGGTTGATACATTCGTTACTGGCTAAAGATAATCAATGCCCCCAGAAAGATTACCGCATAAAGCGTACAAAATGTTAGCCAGCTAGACGCTAGAGGTAAGGCAATGGGGCTTCTAAAGTTAGGTTGAAACTGTACGAAATTGGTTTTGGTTTTTTTGTGGGAGAATCAGGGTGCAGAAGACATACATACTTTTCCGTGTGTTTCGCCAAACATTAATCGATTGTAGCTGGCAAAATGGAATTCCCATGTTGAAGACCCGTCACCGATTTGGTATTTACAGTTGCTAAATCCTTCACATTGTTTTCCAAGGTAAGTTCAAGGTTTAAAACTATGCAGATATAAGAGACATATTAAATACATTGTCACAAAATTCAGGTTTTGGTTTTATCGGATATCTGTGTAATTTTAACCGTTACAGGCCTTTGGATAATCGTAATTTTGTATGTCCACTCTGTTACGAAGATGATGAAAATGAAAATCATTTTGTTCTCACTTGTTCTGACCCACAAGCTGTTCGACAGCGTTAATCCACCTAGTCTTAAGAAACCTTGTTTTTTAAACTGATTATGCTATGGATCATTAATGAAACACAATTAAGCAGTTTTACTTTGTATTTATTAGGCATTAAATGCAAAAGACTTTATAAGATATGATTTTTTTAAGGACAATTTCTATGGCCATCCTCAACGAGGCTACAGGCCTTACAAATTTCAACTATTTAGATCTAAATATAAAAGCCCACACAAACACCACACACACACACACACACACACACACACACAACACACCACACAACCACACAACACACACCACATACACATTTACATTCACACCATGCGCCACCGCGCTCGGCGCGCACGCATACACAACACGCGCGCGCGCCCCACACACACACCACTACACACAAACACACACACAAACACACACCACACACACACACACAAAACAATCATTTCCGAGCCATAAACAACAACACACACCAACACAAACACACACACACACCACCACACACACACACACTTCGCGTAACATGACATCTCACACACACACTCCGGCGCGAGCACAACAAACACACACTGGAACATAAAGTCGGATAATAAGCCACTAATAAGCGGTGAACAACCTTTTGTACCGAAAGGAAAGTTCAAAGGGGTTTT
>CM031623.1:2767415-2789293 GCA_018398815.1 Conus ventricosus | reverse complement strand
AAAAAAATCAGCGAGCATAAAACGAAATTTTTATGGCCAATTTATTCGCTCAAAGTGTACAATTGCTTACAGAAAAACGGGTTTTGGCAATTGTCTGTCGAACTGTCAAGGTGTTACACTGAGTCCGTCCAAAAGAAGCTCAAAAACCACGAGAAAAAGGTCGCAATTTGAGTGCGCCTAGCTGGCGCAGCAGTGTTTCGGCTGTCTGAAAACTGCATTGCACATGCAAGCCGAACCTTTAATAACACTTGTCAACCTGATTCGCTGACCAGTGGCTTATAAGGGCCGCTTCTGGGGGTGTTCAAACATGCCACCAAGACCAAACTTAGTGACGCTGAGAGAGGGATGGCTGTGGCCTGGCTACAAGAAGGCGTGCGGTCCGAGAAGTTGGCAGACGACATAGAGTAACACATCTGTCATTCAAAGACTGAGAGACCGTACAACAACTATGGAGAGTTCAAGAAGCACGCAGACATGACGCTCCAGAGCGACCAACAGACGACAGATCGCTTCATCACCCTGGCGGCACTACGCAATAGAACCGCCACCGCTAACGTGCTCAGGGGGCACTGAGAGCACCAGCAACGTCCCGTCAGCGACCAGACTGTTTGCAACCGCCTGCGTGAGGCCAACATGCGGTCAAGGCGTCGAGCATTGCGACTTCCACTGACCAGAGCTCACCATGCTGCTCGTCTGGCTTGGGCTCAACGACACCTGGCCTGGACATGGCAGCAGTAGTCCAGGGTGCTCTTTCTGATGAATCCCGCACACCCTGTCCTTCAACGACGGCAGGATTCGCGCCTGGAGGCGTGTTGGAGAGCGCTTCATTGACGCCACTGTTGCGGAGCACGACCGCTATGGTGGTGGGTCCCTGATGTGGTGGGGTGGCTTCAGTCTTCATCACAGGACACCCCTGCACAGTGTCCAAGGCTACCTGACCGGCGTAGCCTACAGGGACGACATTCTGGAGCCAATCGCTGTACCAGCTTTGCAGCCATGGGACCAGGAGCCATACTACAGACGATAACGCCAGGCCGCACAGAGCTCGGGTCGTACAGAACTTTCTCCAGCAGCAGCAAGTCACCAGGATGGACTGGCCTGCCCGCATCACCCGATCTGAACCCCATCGAACAACTTTAGGATGTTCTGGCCGTCGTATACGCAACAACCCCCCTCCTGCACACAATCTCGACGTCCTGTTCAGGAATCTGGAGCAGGAGTGGCAGGCGATCCCCCAGAACACCCTCCAGACTTTGGTCAATCCATGAGACAGCGCTGCCTTGACTGCATCAACGCAAATGGCGGTCACACACGATATTGACTCTTGACATTCTGACAGTCGGTTGTTCTGAATTTGCAAAATGGGGTGTGTCCATGTCAATGAAATTTTCGCGATAATTGATTTGCACTTCTTGATGAAATTGTGTCCAATCGATGATCAAATGATTGAATTAAATGTTTGTTGGTTAATTTCAGCTGTCTGACTTATGAGTTATTATTGGGGGGTGATGAACTGTGTGGCCCTTAAATTCTTTTGAGTAGTATACTTAAACATAACCACATCACCACCCCCACCAATATCCTCCAACCCCTCCATCTGACGCACACCTATGCACAGAGAGAGAGAGAGAGAGAGAGAGAAGAGAGAAGAGAGAGAGAGAGAGAGAGAGATGTTGATTAGTTTGTTCTCTGCCAGCAGCAGAGGAAGAAGGAAAGTGAGACATGGACGAAATATTCCCTATACGACAGTCAGGTAGGTCCCGTCACAGTCCTCTTCCCGCTCCCCCAGTCTCCCCCACTAACCTCGCCCAATTTACCCCCCCCCCCCCCCCCCAAACCTCCCCCGAACTTTCCGACCCCCACCCCCCCCCAACCTCCCCCACCTTAGAAACCCCCCCCCTTCCACCGAACCCCCCCCCCAAAATTCCCCCCCCCCCCCCCCCCCCCCAAACCTTTCCCCGAATTTTCCCCGCCCCCCCAACTCCCCCCCCCCCCCCCCCCAGCCTCCCCCCCCTTAGATCCCCCCCTTCCACCAAACCCCCCCCCCTCAATTCCCCCCCCCCCCAAACCCTTCCCCCCGAACTTACCGTCCCCCACCCCCCCCCCCCCCCCCAGCCTCCCCCAACTTAGAATCCCCCCCCCTTTCCCAACCAAAACCTCCCCCTCCCCCAACTTCCCCCCCCTCCCCCAACCTCCCCCAACTTCCCCAAACCCCAACCTCCCCCGAACTAACCCTCCCCCCATTTCCCCCCCAAACCTCCCCCAACCCCCCCCCCCCCCTTTCCAACCAAACCCAAAACCCAACCCCCCCCCAAATGTCTCCCCTACCTCCCCAACCTTCCCCCTCCCCCCCCTTTCCTTCCACCCTTTTTCCCACCAACCTCCCCCCCCCCCCAAACCCCCTCCTCCCCCTAGCCCTCCTCCACGGGCCCCTGACAACGTTTTTTTTTAAAAGGGTGTCGGAGCTACCCGCCGTGACCCTCATCTCACAACATAGCTGAATTTTTCCCCCTTTCCTCCACCAAAAAACGGTGTTTGCGTGTAAACACGGACGATGCCGCACGCAAACGAGCGCAAAATTGAAACTGAATTGATGTAAAACCCCCTTTGCTGCAAAAACCCGGTAAGGGCCCAAAAGAAATGTTTAAAAGATTTTTCATTTTCTAAACTGTGTGCAGCTTCAAATGAATAAGGGCCACTTCACCTACAAACACTGGGGGTGACCAAACCCTTTTGGGGAAAAAAAGAAAACTACCCTGGTCATTTTTATGGGATGAAAAAAAACAAAGCCCTGCGTGAATCGTCACACCCAAAGCGTACAATGCAAAAAGAGTGGCCGACATGTTTAAACCTAAAACCTTTGGGCCCTAGTTTGGGATCAAATCCAACCCTTTTTTGGGGGGTTTTTTTTTTTTTTAAAATTCTTTTCCCTGAATATTTCCCTTTTCTCTCCCCCCCCCCCCCCCCACCCTCCCCCCTTTTTCGGGATTTTTTTTCCCCCCCTCCTCCCTCCCTCTCCCCTTTTCCCGGGGAAATTTTTTTTTTCACCCCCTCCTCCCCCCTCCCCCCTTTCTAGGTTTTTCTTTTTCACCCCCTCCTCCCTCCCTCCCCCCATTTTCAAAGGATTTCTTTTTCACCCCCCCCCCTCCCCCCTCCCCTTTCTGGGATTTTTTTTCACCCCACCTTCCCACCCTCTCCCTTTCTGGGATTTTTTTTTCCCACCCCCCCCCCCCCCCTCTCCCCTTTTTCTGGGATTTTTTTTTCCCCCCCCCTCCTCCCCCCTCCCCCCCTTGGCGAGCCCCCTTCTTTGTCACAACTCCCAAATTTTAAAAATAAAAAAATTGAAAAAGAAAATGGGGGCGGGGAACAGAAAAACAAAAAACCCAGTGGGGGAATTTTTTTCCCCCCATAAAAAACCTAACTAAAGACAAAATTTTTATTAAAAAGACTTGAGAGTCACGATGTGTGTGTGTGTGGGGGGGGGGGGGGGGGGGGGGGGGGGGGGGGGGGGGGGGGGGTAAACAGTACATAAAGTATTTCTACAACGAAAACTGCTTTTAATGAAAATTTTTCTATTTTAGAAAAAAACCCTCAAAAAATTTTCTTTTGGGTCGGGTTTTCCCCTTAAATTTTTACAAAAAAAATGTGGGTTTTAAAAGAAAATCGCCATTTTCATGAAAGGGGGGGGGGGGGAATCCCCTGTCCAAGAATAGAAGGGGTTTAAAACCAGCCCCTTAAATTAACTCTGGGGGCTTTTTTGGGGAAACCCGGGCTTTTCCCAACCCTCTCTTGATTTTTCCATCCAGCAATATAGTTTAAAAAAAGGGGCCCCTTTCATCCCCAAACTGTTTAAAATTTTTCCAAAATCATGCTTTAAATTTCCCCCTCTCCCCTTCTCTCTCCCCCTCCCCTTCCTCTTTTCTCTAAACCTCTCTCCCCTTCTCTCTTCTCTCCCCCTCTCCCCCCCCCCCTCCCCCTCTCTAAACGGGTCTCTCCCAACTTTTTTTTCCAAAGGTGCTCTTTTAAAGTGAAAATTTTTTGTCCTTTGTTTTTTGCTTACACAGGGGGTGCCTTTTTCAATGTTTTTTTTTCTTTTTCCAGAAATGGGGTTTTAAATAATTTCATTTTGTGAAAAGTTTATTGTGTAAAATTTAAACTCTTCCATTAAAAATATTTTGTCATGAAACTCTATGTGATGACCCCCCCCTCCCTCCCCCCACCTTTTTTTCACCCGTTTCACCCCTCTCTCCCCCTCTCTCCTCCTCCTTTTCTCTCCTCTCTCTGCTCCTGTCCTTTACTGTCACTCTCTCTCTCCCCCTCTCTCTTCCCCTACCTCTCTCTCTCTCTCTCTTCCCCCTCTCCCCCTCTCATCCTTTTTTTTCTAGGCAAGCTTCTTTTTTTTTTCGGTAACCCCTTTTCCCCCTTTTTTAATTTTCAGCGTTTTAAAGTATGTTTACTTAAGTTTTATATTAATCTTGCTGATGTTATTTTTTTTTTCTAAAGATTTCCCCTTTTTTAAGGCCGGGTGTAAAAAAGGCCCCTTTCCGGGTTACTTTTTCCCCCCTTTTTCCCCCATTAAAAAAAAATCGTTCGTTTCCCCTCTCTCTCTCTCTCCTCTCTCGTTTCTCTCCCCCTCTCTCTCTCTCCGGGCTCTCTGTCCACTGTCACCCCTCTCCTTTTCCTTTCCCCCTCTCCTCCCTTTTTTCTCTCCTTTTCCTCTCTCCTTCCCCTCCTCTCTCTCACTCAAACCTTTCCCCTTACTCTTTCTTTTTAGGCATTGTCTTTTTGTTTTTTTTGTAACCTTTTTCCCTTTTTTTATTTACCAAACGTTTATGAAGTTTTAAATTTTTTCAAAATTAAAACTTGCTGACTATTGTATTTTTTTTATAGAATTTTCCCCTTTTTTAAGGGCCGGGTTAAAAAACCATTTCCCCTGGGTTTTTCCCCTTTTTCCCTCATTAAAAAAAAGATTCTTCGTTTTCTCTCTCTCCTCTCTCTCTCCCTCCCTCTCCTTCCCCCTCCTCTCTCTCCCCCTCTCTCTCTCTCGGCTCTTTTTCTTTCTCTCTCTCCCCTCTCTCTCTCTCTCTCCCCCTCTCTTTTCTCTCTCCCTCTCTCCACCCTTTCTCCTAACCCCCCCGGGCTTTTTCTCTCACTTCTCTCTCTCTTTGAAAAGAAAACCCGGGCTCCCCCTCTCAATTTTTCGTCCCTTACACTCCAACCCTTCCCACCACCCCTGCCTGCTGTCTGTCTGTCTCGTCTCTGTCTGTCGTCTCTCTCCTCTCTCTCTTTTCTCTTTTTCTCATCTTTTCTCTCTCTCACTTTCCCCCCTTTCCTCAAATACCCCCCCCGGTCTTTTTCCCCTCAAACCCCCCTCTCTCTTTGAAAATGACCTGTCTCCCTCTCTCTTTCTCTGTCATCACACCCCCCACCTTCCCCCAACCCCCCTCGCCTGTCGTCTGTCTGTCTCGTCTCTGTCTTTCTCTCTCCTCTTTTCCTTCTCCTCCCTCCCCCTCTCCCTTCTTTCCTCTTTCTCCCCATCTCTCTCCTCTCCACTCTCTCTCCCTCTCCTCTCTGTCCTTCCCCTTCACACTCTAAACCCCCCCCCCACCCTTTCCCTGTCCCTCCCCTCTCTCAATCTCTCTCTCCCCCCGTCTAAGTCTGCCATGTCCCCTGTCTTTTTTTTCCCTGTTCGTGGTGTGTCGCGGGGCATGTTTGCGCGCACGCTCAGGCGCACTTTGGGGTTTAAAAAAAGGAAAGAAAACCCCGGGGAAAATTCTGCCCGGGCCCCCCCCCCCCCCCCCCCCCAAACCCCTCGCATTAAAAAAAACCCTGTCTGTACTGGGAAAGGGTTTCTTCGGTAGGGGGTTTTTGTGGGAGGATCTTTTTAATTAAAGTGTTTTTTCCCCAAAACTTTTAAGCACAAAGCACATTCACGCACACGAACTCTGCCTTGCCAGGTCAGTCCTGGAGGGCCCCCGGGCCCCGTCCTCTCTCTCCTCTCTCTCTCTCTCTCTCTCGTCTCCCCCACCTCTTTTTACTCTCCCTTCCCAAACCCCTCACTCTCCCCTCTCTCTCTCTCTCTCTCCTCTCTCCTCTCTCTCTCTCTCTCTCCAACACCCCGTCGTTTTGATAATTTTGTTTGCCCCTTTTGCATTCATTTGGGAAAGAAAATTCATTTCCCTGTGAAAAACAAAGCACCCCCCGTTGGTTTTGGGGTTTGGGGCTACCCCCCACGCTTTTTGGAAATTTTATTATTGATGAAAACGACATTTAAAATGAAAAACTAGCCAATTGACCGTCAACTAATATGATAAGCAACCTATTTTACCCAAAACCCCTGAAGAAAACCAAAACCCTTTACAAACTGTGTCCCAAATTAATGTTTCAGACACTGACATTTGCTAACTTTTTCTGTACAGCTGAAAGACCCTTTTTTTTGTCCTCTTTTAATCAATGTACCCAAGTGGGAAAGGAGCAGTTTAACAATATTCCCCCTCCCCCAAACCCCTTTCCCCCAACTTTTTTAATTAAAAAACCCCCCCCCCCCCCCCCCCCCCCTTTTCCCCAAAAGACCCTTGCATTTTCTCCAAAAAGATGAAAAAATCGGTTTTTGTTTTCTAAGTTTTTCTGACCCGCCGTCTCTCCAAACCCCCAAAGCATTTAGATAACTTGGCGTTTTTTTGTTTTAAAAACAGAAAACAGGAACCCCGACCTTAGCGACAGCAAAGGATCAAGCTTCCCCTGGGCATCCACCTGGAGGCCCCGCTTTTTTCCCCTGACACCTGGAAATGAACCTTTTCCATGAGGTGCGCACACAAGGGGGCCCCCCGTTCTCCCCGGGCACCTGGAAGGAAAACCTTTTTTAAGAGGGGCGGGGCCCCAAGGTTTTCCCCCCTGTTCTCCGTTACACCTGGAAGTGAAAAACCTTTTTCCCTGAGGGGGCGCCCCAAGGTGGCCCGCTGTTCCTCCCCCTGACACCTGGAAGTTTAAAACCCTTTTCCCCTGAGGTTGGGGCCACAAGTTTGGCCCCCTGTTTTCCGTGCCCCCTGGAAGGGGAACCTTTTCCATGAGGTGTGCCGCAAGGTGGGGCCCCCTGTTTCCCGGGGAAAACCTGAATGAACCTTTCCAAGAGGGGGGCGCCAAAAAGGTGGCCCGCTTTTCCCGTGACCCCCTGGAAAAAGGGAACCCTTTTTCCCTGAGGTTCCCCACAAAACCAGACATGACGGTGGCAAAACAACTTGAAAAGGGGAAAAACCCCTGTGGGGATGGGGACGGGAAAACCGCAGGCAACAATTTTCCCTCAAAGGAAAAATTGGGTCCATTGGGGCTAAAAAAGGGGATGGATGACAACAGCATTCAACAAGAGAGGGTTTGGAAATCCATGTCTAAAAGGGGATTGGGCGACAAAAAAGCATTCATCAAGAGAGCGGGCGGGCGATGGGGTACGAACCGCATTCCCTCATCAAGAGAGCTGGACCCAAGTCTGAAGAGGGGGATGGACACAAAAGCTTCATCCCTCAAGAAGCTGGACTCCATGTCCCAACGAGGCATGGATGACGACAGCAATTTATCAAAAGAGCTGGACCCATGTCTGAAGAGGGGATTGGGTGACAAACATTTTATCAAGAGAGCTGGACTCCAGCTGAAGAGGCAATGGATGACGACAGCATTCAACATCAAGAAGCTGGACTTTCCCTGTCGAAAAAGGCGAAAGGATGACACCGCAATTTTAAACAAGAGAGCTGGACTCCAAAGTCCCAAGAAAGCGATGGAAGATGACAACATTTTATCAAGAAGTGGACTCCATGTCTGAAGAGGCAAAGGATGAGACAGCAAATTTATCAAGAAACTGGGCTCTGTCCCGAAAAAGGTGATGGATGACAACAGTAAAAACAAAAAAGAGAGCGGACTCCATGTATAACGAGGGGATGGATGGGCAACAGCATTCATCAAAGAGGCTGGGCCCCCCGTCTGAAGAGGCAAGGGTGACACAGCATTCATCAACAAGAAGCCCGCGAAGAGGCAATTAAAAAAGAAAAGGGCAGCATTCCCTCAAAAGAGCTGAAATTTCCCTGTCTGAAGAGGGGATGGGAAAAAACGAAAAAGCATTCATCAAGAGAGCTGGACTTTTGCTGAAGAGGGGGATGGAGCCCAAAAGTATTTTCCCCCAAGAGAGCTGGGAAATCTGTCGAAGAGGCAATGGATGACGAAGCATTCATCAAGAGACTGGACTTGTTTTGAAGAGGGAATGGAAGACGCCAACAAAAAATCAAAAAGACTTTACTCTGTTCCGAAGAGGCAAGGGGTGACGACAGCAATCATCAAGAGGACTGGAACTTTTGTCGAAAAAGCAAGGATGACACACAATTCCCTCAAGAGGCGGGCTCCCCTGCCCGAAAGGCGATGGAAGACATACCGAGAACCTTTCTTTTTTTTTCCCCCGCTGCCCCACATACAAATATTTGCCCCCCAAGCCGTTCCCCCGGGGTGCAGAAAAGGGCGCACTTTCCCCTCCTTAAAGGAAAGGAAACCCCCCCACACCTGCTAAGGAAAAATTTTCCCAAACGGAGAAATATGAACAATTTTTCCCTCAGATAAAAAAAATTTGACCTTTTTAAGTTAATGGGCTCTGTCGTCTCCTGAATTTCCCCCCTGTCTTTGCATCTCTCTTCTCTCTCTCCTCTCTCTTTTCTCTCTCTCTTTTTCTCTCTCTCCCCCTCTCTCTCTCCTCTCTCTCGTTTGGAAAACCCCTTGTGGGACACAAGAAGTGAAAGGGGAACAACCTTTGCAATGGATGGGGCTCACCATAAGCATGCATGGGTTTGGGGCCAGGGGAAGGAAAAAACACAATACCTAGAACAGATACAACCCAAAACCGCCACATTGTTTAAAAACATCAAAAGGCACAATGCATGAAAAAACCTATGTATAGCCTGTGTTAATTACTGAATCAGTGGCATAGATATAGACCTGACACATCAGCACTTAGAGTCATTTATGAGACCAGGGCTTGTGTCGTGTTGACTTTAGTCAAAACAGATTTACAAACCATCACAAAAAATGTGTCCCATCTCTTATGTCCCAGTAATGTCTTGAGATTTAGGTTGCCTGTGAGGGTGTGGAGGGGTAAGGGGTGTGCAGGCGAAGACGGGCAGATGGTGAGAAGTGCAGGAACCAAGGGACAGCAGCCAGTCAAGAAGACGCAGTGGACGAAGCAGTTTCCTCCTTTTATTTTCCCTTCCATGCCAGTCGCTCACATCAGGGAACACTGATCCATTCTCACACCCCCGCACTACTTTTAAACACCGTACCGGACCGAAAAGCCAGCACCACGGTGCCGAAGACGAAACGAGCCTCGCGAGGCCGAACCAACAGAATTTTGTGTTTTCTATGGCAGCTTCCGTGTTGTCTGGCTCGCTGTCCGTTCAAACTATCAACACATATTTACTATCGATGAAAACCTCAGAACACAAGGAATAAAATGCAGCAAGTCACATTTGACAATTTTGTTCCTGTACTAAATCATTGCTGATTAATGTCCCAGAGTGAAGCCACTTTTAACAAGCTTACGTCATATTTTCCTTTATTTCGATGAAAAATACTAAACAGCGTGAATAATTTTACAATGAATGGATAGCTGGCATTTCGCTCTTTTCATACATATAAACTTCATTTTCGAGACAGTGTCTAAGTGGAGAATTCTGTTGTTAAAAATTACTAGAAAACACAGCTGACTTTTCACTTCGCTGGGCCGTGGGCACCCACTTTTGACACAATTTTCAACTGAAAAATACTCTGTTGAAACGGTCTGTTAAATAATAAATTCTACACTTTTCAGTTGTATTCTTAACAGAAATGGAGTCATAAGCAAGATTTCGATCGAGAAGTCCAAATTTCGTAAAATGATAATTTGGATCAAAACTCCGACAGTAAACAAAGAAGGCGACTCGCTAAAGGGATCGGCGCTGTCAGTCATTTCGTATAGTCGCAAGCTTGTACAGAAAAGATCATAGGCATGCGATATACGAAATGAAAGCTTATGGACTTTACTTTTAACATGCATCTTCAGATTCTTCGGTTTTCCTCTTACTTTTTGTAAAATCAAGAATTATTCAATATTCATTTCGACAGACAATTGAAAATGGCGCCAAGATTGCTCGTGCAAAATACCAGTTTAGAGAAAATATGGCTTCTCAGCCCGGTACGGTTGTAATGAATCAAATACTTTTAATTTTTGTGACTTTAGCAACGTACATACAACTATGTAGGTTCTGAGGTATTCATGATTTAGAGAATTTACACAATTTAAAAAAAAGGAGATTCGACCAAGGGAGGTAAGGGGAAGATAACTCTCGAACAAAACATTTTCATCCACGAAAGGTAACCAAAGAAATATATACACTGTTAGCACCCGGCTACATCCCCCCTACTCTGTTTACAACCAGCGTCCTCGCTGGCACAAAATGACATGAAAATAACAAGAGTTATCGAGTAGGAGTGAAAAAATCAATCAATGAAAAAAAATGAAGCATCAGCTATCAAGTCTTTAGGGGCATGGCTACCCCCAAATCAAACCACTTACATCAATGCATCAAAACATAAAAACGTCAAAACATCTTGTTCTCCCTCTCATTCTTTGCATCCACATTACTCTGACTACCAACAAGGGCTTGTTCTTTTAAACAAGGTGCCTGAAAGTCGGCAGATTCACACTGACTAGAATGGACATGTATTTTAACAAAAATTCCAAAAAGTCAATACAAAATGACTACAAGGGATTCCTTTCATGAACAAAAACCCGGACTTGGATACATAAGTGGCTAAACTGGACTTGATACTTAAAACAAAATTCCAGGAGGTCAGAAGAAATCATTAGGCAAAGCACTGGTTAGGTACCAGTGACAATAATGGACTTATCATTTGAATAAAATTCCAAAATGTCGGTACCAAAAATGACTTGAAAGAATTTTGTTACTTAAAACAAAATTCAAAAAGTCAGATGCCAGAAATGACTGGGAAGAGAAATTCATGAAGATCCAAATCAGGTACCAAGTGACAGTAGTGGACTAGTTATTTAAACAAAATTCCAAGATGTCAGGTACTAAAAATGACTTTGCAAGGATTTGTTATTTTAAACATTCCAAGAAGGTCAGGTACAGAATATACCTGGGAGGATTTATCAAAACTCAAAACACGGGGTGCCAACGTGACAATAATGGACTTACTATTTGAACAAAATCCATAAAGTCAACATAGCACGATAAAAGTGAAGAAAAAAAGGATTTATCAAACTCAAAACACTGGGTGCCAACGTGACAATAATGGACTTGCTATTTGAACAAAATCCATGAAGTCAGACATAACATGATAAAAGGGATAAAAAGGATTTGTTATCAAAACCCTTTTGAGTTAAGTCCCCAGGTATGAATTTGACAGGTTTTAGCACTTTGAGGCAGAATCTCAGCAAAAGTCACTCAACTTAAATCCTCTTTTATGACTTCTGGTGGCTAAAAGGGGGGTTCCCATCATTATCAAACATGAAAACAACAACATACTGGTGGCTGAAAACAACTAACATAGACTAGCTTGTGGAAAAAAAACATAATGAACAAATGAACTGTCTGGCAAACGGTCCGCAACACCTCTTCCTAAAAAGGTGTTCAGCTATCAAGCAGGGGTATATACAATCTATAACTGTCTCTAGAATGCCTGACCAAGTCAGTTACCCATTAAGAAAGTCACCCATTAAGAATTGTCCAGGCGGGCACTGAGGGTATACCTTTTTGCAGGCTTTCTGCAAGACGCGAAGACAGCCGTGGGGGCTGGCATGGGTCGGTCAACAGCACATGCCGCAGGTGGAACAGGAGGGGGTGCAGGGTGACCAACCGTCCTTGGAGCCGGTTGGGGTGCTGTCTGTCTGGGCAATACAGCAATTGTAGAGGACTGGCTCATCCTCGCTGTCCGACTCGGAATCGGAGGTGGGTGGAGATGGCGTCACCTCCGCCTGGTCGTCTTGTCGCAGGTCCGAGGGGCACTTGCAGGCAGCAGATCTTTTCGGTTGATGGTTTGTTCTGGACCACCAGCCAGGGGCTGGACTGTGTAGGCGTGTAGACCATCATATGGTCGGGACGTCACCTGGTAAAGATCAGGTTTCCATAGGTCCTGGATCTTTTTGCGACCGATGATGCGGTTCCGGGTGTAGACATAGTCCCCTATGTTCAGGGCATGGTCAGCAGCCCTTTTGTCCGTGAAGCTGCCCCTTTTTGCTGCACTTTCTTTTAACTGGTTGTACGCCTTCAGGTGGGCCTCCTGGAGGCGGAGACGGTGCTGGCGGACCCAGTCAACTGCACCAGCAGCAGCTGTGGTAGGGCACCCCAGAAGGTCGTCGACAGGAGCCTTGGTTGCTGGCCAAGAGCAGGAAGTGTGGGGCAAAACCTGTGGAGGCGTGAGGGGGTGTTGTTATACGCCTGCACAAGTTCTGGCAAGTGTACAGGCCATCTGGTCTTCTCCTCTGGGGTAGAGTGCGCAGAAGGCCGTGCATGGAGCGGTTGAAGCGCTCACATTGCCCATTTCCTTGTGGATGGTATGGCGTGGTGTGTGACTTCTTCACGCCATAGATCGAGCACAGCTCCCGGATCAGGCGCGACTCGAAGTCTCGGCCCTGGTCGCTGTGTATTCTCTCTGGGACCCCGTAACGCTGGAACCAGTCGTGCACCAGGACTTTGGCGACGGTCACAGCCTCCTGGTTTCTTGTTGGTACTCCCTGTGTGAATTTCGTGAAAACGTCCGTCATGACAAGGACGTTCTCTCTGCCATCACTTGCTGGGTCTAGCTTGGTGAAGTTGATGGCCAGGACTTCCAGTGGTCGGGATGCAGCAGATGACCGGACGTGGTGTTGACGGTCGGCCGACGCCCCATGGTGCACGGTGGCAGGAGTCGATGTACGCCTTCGTGCCCTGGTGCATGCGGGCCCAGTAGACCCTGGATTGTAGGAGACCGAGTGTACGTTCTAACCTTGGTGGCCCATCTGGTTATGAAGCGATGCTAAAACTTTCGGGTCTCATGACGCTTGGCAACACCAACTGCTCCACTGGTCCTTGCTGATGGTGCTGGATGCGACGGTGTAAGACACCATCTTTCAGGCAGAGGCGAGGGTGCTGGTCACAAAGTGCCTTCAATTTTCGGTTCTGCCTGCAGGGGCTTGCTGGCCAGTGGTCCAGGACTGGGCCGATGATGGAGTCTTGTTTCTG
Source organism: Conus ventricosus (assembly GCA_018398815.1). Lineage (NCBI taxonomy): Eukaryota > Metazoa > Mollusca > Gastropoda > Neogastropoda > Conidae > Conus > Conus ventricosus. The sequence goes on along the minus strand of CM031623.1, from coordinate 2,776,043 downwards.
GAGCTGCAGAAGTTCGGGTAGGGACTTTAAGGGGTAGGTAGGGTCAGGCTGCATCTTGGACTGGGTTCCTTCTGAGATGATGGGATCAGGTCAACTAAGGACTGTTTCTGACAATGGGCTTCCTGTGCCATAGCAAGCGGGGGAGGTAGGGCTGTAGGAGCTGGTACAGGAGGGCCTGGGAGCCTGGAAAGGGGCATCTGCAGGGTTGGTTCTTCTGGGGGGTTTATTGTACATCAAAGTTGAATTGGGCCAGTTGTGAAGCCCATCTCTGCTCTAGTGCCCCAAGTGCAGCATGGCGGAAGTGGACGAGGGGGTTGTCAGTGAGGACGGTGAATTTCGCGCCCAGGAGATAGTCTCTGAACTTCTCAGAGATGGCCCACTTCATCGCCAGGAATTCCAGTTTCATACTGGAGTAGTTGGCTTCGTTTCTTCTCCGTGGGGCGAAGTCGGCGACTTGCATAGGCCAGGACCCTACGTTGTCCATTTTGCTCTTGGGAGAGGATGGCACGAGGCCATCGTGGCTTGCGTCTGTTTCCAGGACGAATGGGGACTTGAAATCGGCAAACCCCAGGACCGGTGCAGTTGTCAGTGCCGTTTTCAGATTGTCAAAGGCCACTTGGTGGTGTTGGTCCCACATCATAGATATGTCTACCGTCTTCTTCGTTTGTTTGCTGCCAGCCTTTGCCACCAGGTCATGGAGAGGTCCGGCGATTCTGGCGAAGTTTCGAATGAACCGCCGGTAGTAGCTAGCAAACCCCAGGAAACTTCTCAGATCTGTCGTGGTCCTCGGGACGGGCCATTCTTGAACAGCTTCTACCTTGCCGGCTTCGCAGCTGACGCCCTCAGCGGATATTGTATGTCCCAGGTATTGGACTTGGCGACGTAGGAACTGGCACTTGTCTGCTCTTAACTTCAGGCCAGTGTCGATTATCCTCTGCAGAAGGCGGTCAAGACTCTCCAGGTGTTCCTCGAAGGTCTTCGAATACACCAGCAGATCGTCCAGGTAGACCAGCAGGAACTGGAACATGAAGTCCGACATGGTGGTCTGCATCAGTCTCTGGAACGTAGCAGGTGCGGTGGAGAGACCCATGGGCATCCTGGTGTATTCAAAGAGGCCAAATGGGGTGGTGAAAGCCGTCTTGTGCTGGTCATCAGGATGCATAGCGATCTGGTGAAAGCCCGAGGCCAGGTAAAAGGGTGGAGAAATACTGGGAGCCAACCAAGGCATCGAAAGATTCCTGGATCCTTGGCAGCGGGAAGGCATCTCCTACAGTCTTGGCGTTGAGACGTCTGTAATCAACGCAGAGGCGAATGCTGCCGTCTTTTTTCTTCACAATGACCACCGGTGCTGCATATGGGCTGTGGCTCTTGGTGATGATTCCTTTTGACAGGAGACCCTTGATGTGCTCTTGCACCTCTTGGAGTTGGTGAGGAGGGATTCGGCGGTATGGCTGGGCAACTGGTACGTCTTCCCTGGTCTTCAGGCGATGGAGAACCGCATCAGTGTAGCCAAGATCTTCATCATCTGTCATGAAGGCTTGTGACCTACTTGACAGGAGTTCCTGCAGCTGACGTTGTTGACTGGTGGTGCCATCGAACTCTGGACAGGGGACTTTGGCTGATGGAGGGACAGGATTTACAGTTTCTTCCGAATGATCAGCTCGTTGATGCCAATGGTAACCTGTGGCCCGTGGTTCTCTTCCACTGCTTCAATGGCTTCCAGGACAGCAATAGGAGTTCGTCCTGGCAGAAATATGTCTTCCGGCGAGAGGTTGGCTACCTGACATAGCTTTTCACATGACTTCATGCTGACCAATGTAGGGATCAGCATCAGGCCATGGGGGAGAGGTCTGGACAGGGGCGAGGCCAGGAGGTGCGACGAAGGGCTTTGGCTACTCGACACTTCGACAGTGGCTATGGAGTAGGCTGGGATCCGTTGGCGGGTCATGGCACGGGCTACTTTGTCCTGCTGCCGTTTCCTGATCTCCTGGGCGATGGCTTGCAGGGGAGGGGGGAGTGCTGATGGGACTTGCTTAGGCATTGGCTGAGGACGTTCATACCCAGCAGAACCGGCAGTCGCCTTTTGCGGTCTTGCATAAACGGGTCTGTGGGTTCCTTGACGACCAGAGCGGGGACACTGAGGCAGCGGGTGCCAAAGACCACCATGTCGACGAGATGGAGGCCAGAGTAGGGGACCTCAGCTCCATTACTGCCCGCAGTTTGACGTGGCAGTCCTCTCGCCTCAGGTTCCCCAAATGTTGTCTAGCCCAGGTCTCCGTTATGGTAGTAACCTCACTACCAGTGTCAAGGAGGGGGGAGACTGGCATTCCATTGACAGTGATGTCAGCTGTCGGGCAATCCCCTGCGAGCCTGGTGCTCTTCCTGCCCCCCGCTGCCTGCATATTGGGGGCAACGGGGGTTAGAAGTTTCCCTGCCGCTGCTGCTCATGGTGCTGTTGCTGGCGGTTGACCATGGGACGGGATTTTGTTCCGGCGGTTGTACTGCTGCTTGGCCCGGCAGTCTGCCTCTCTGTGGCCCGGGCGTTGGCACCACCAGCATGTTGGACCCCTTTTGTCTTCTGGCTGGCGACGACTGGTTTGGTGTGGCGGGTTTCCATTTCCGGTCTGGAGGGCTGCGACCACAGCAGACTGTTGCTGCTCCCTGAGCTGTTGCTTCAGAGACGCTGTCTCACTGGTGAGGGCGGCAATCTGGGTTTCTAGCCGGTGGAAGGCATCAGCGTTGGCGGCTGCAGCGACTTGCTGCACGATGGGTTCGGGTGTGTTGTCTTCCCGCATCCAGCGCTGGGCCTCCTGCGTTGCTTCCAGAAAAGTGGTCGTTGGTTTCTCCCTCAGGAACCGCTTAGGTCCCTCCTAAAGGGGCAGAGGATGCAGCCCGTCGACAAAGGAATCCCTCAGCATGGCCGGTGAGAGGGTGTTGGCTGTAGCTGCGTTGGTCTTTGTCCAGAGGACCCGCAGTGCAGCAGCATATTCAGCCACCGACTCTGCCAGACCTTGCTGGCGTTTGTAGAAATGCTCCAGCAAGGGCAGTGGAGTCCCTGTGCTCACCCCAGTGCTGCTCCAGGATGGCAAAGATTTTCGCAGGCGAGTCTATCTCCTCTGCCTCCATCGTCAGAACCTGCTGCAGCGCTCTGCCCTCCAAGGCGCTCAGGAGCCAGCCAGCAGCCATGAGATCTGGCATAGGTTGAAGCCTCAGCATCAAGGTGGCTTCCCTGATGAAATCCTCTGCACCTTCCTCCCCAGTAAACTTGCGTAGCTTGTGGGGGCGTTTGACCTGAAGGCTGTGCTGCTGGGGGTGGCTGGCCTCCTTGCCCGTCCGTGCCTGCAGCCTGGTTGCCTTCGTTTCCCGTGTCTTCTGGTTTCTCCGTACCATTCTGCTGAATTCTTCTTGGGCTGTGTCTCCTTGGTCTCTTCTGTCTTCGATCCTGCTCGCAGCGCCAGTTGTGATGGTGTGGAGGGGTAAGGGGTGTGCAGGCGAAGACAGGCAGATGGTGAGAACTGCAGGAACCAAGGGACAGCAGCCAGTCAAGAAGACGCAGTGGACGAAGCAGAGTTTCCTCCTTTTATTTCCCTTCCATGCCAGTCGCTCACATCAGGGAACACTGATCCATTCTCACACCACGCATTACTTTTATAACACCGTACCGGACCGCAAAGCCAGCACCACGGTGCCGAAGACGAAACGAGCCTCGCGAGGCCGAACCAACAGAATTTTGTGTTTTCTATGGCAGCTTCCGTGTTGTCTGGCTCGCTGTCCGTTCAAAAATATCAACACATATTTACTATCGATGAAACCTCAGAACACAAGGAATAAAATGCAGCAAGTCACATTGACAATTTTGTTCCTGTACTAAATCATTGCTGATTAATGTCCCAGAGTGAAGCCACTTTTAACAAGCTTACGTCATATTTTCCTTTATTTCGATGAAAATACTAAACAGCGTGAAATAATTTTACAATGAATGGATAGCTGGCATTTCGCTCTTTTCATACATATAAACTTCATTTTCCGAGACAGTGTCTAAGTGGAGAATTCTGTTGTTAAAAAATTTTCTAGAAAAACACAGCTGACTTTTCACTTCGCTGGGCCGTCGGCACCCACTTTTGACACAATTTTCAACTGAAAAATACTCTGTTGAAACGGTCTGTTTAAATAATAAATTCTACACATTTTCAGTTGTATTCTTAACAGAAATGGAGTCATAAGCAAGATTTCGATCGAGAAGTCCGAATTTCGTAAAATGATTTAAATTTGGATCAAAACTCCGACAGTAAACAAAGAAGGCGACTCGCTAAAGGGATCGGCGCTGTCAGTCATTTCGTATAGTCGCAAGCTTGTACAGAAAAGATCATAGGCATGCGATATACGAAATGAAAGCTTATGGACTTTACTTTTAACATGCATCTTCAGATTCTTCGGTTTTCCTCTTACTTTTTGTAAAATCAAGAATTATTCAATATTCATTCGACAGACAATTGAAAATGGCGCCAAGATTGCTCGTGCAAAATACCAGTTTTAGAGAAAATATGGGCTTCTCAGCCCGGTACGGTTGTAATGAATCAAATACATTAATTTTTGTGACTTTAGCAACGTACATACAACTATGTAGGTTCGAGGTATTCATGATTTAGAGAATTTACACAATTAAAAAAAGGAGATTCGACCAAGGGAGGTAAGGGGAAGATAACTCGAACAAAACATTTTCATCCACGAAAGGTAACCAAAAGAAATATATACACTGTTAGCACCCGGCTACATGCCTATATAACTTTGTTCTTGTTAACACCTTCCTCCTGTTTGGGCAGGAGCCCAAGCTACCCATTGACGACCTCCTGGGACGTTCCACACAACAACGGCAGGCACTGTGGACTGAATATGGCAACACCATCAGCGACTTGGGATAGCTCACCAGGAGGCACTTGATCGTGTACATGACATCCAGCCATCATCTCCAGGTTGGCGACTATGTCTACGTGCACGACTGGGTTCTAGGCCACACCAGGATCCAGGGCTTCTGGCAGCCTTACCCACACTGTGACACTGCCAAACCCACATGAGCAGATGTATGCTGTCCTGTTAGGTGGCCCAGAGAGGGTTGTCAAACAAAGAGACCTCCTATCCGCCGATCTCCCAGATGAGGAACCAGAGCCTTTGCCATAGTAACAACCTGTACCTTTCCTGCTGACGCATTGGACGGAAGAAAAGATGTTGTTGACGCCACATCCACGTCCGAGGGCACAGGAACCACTGGCGCCTGGTCCCCCTCATCTTCCAGCTGGTGTTCTCCCCCCCCCAGCCCCAGTGCCCGCTCCACAGAGGTCACGACGCCTCAAGAATGAGGTAAGGCTCTAGATGAGCAAAGGCTGAACATAGCGTACATGCAGGTTACCTGCAACCCGTAGACAGATATCGTGACTCCCGATTACGCATTAAGGCATAATTTTCGTGCCATAATATCAGTAATTTTTTTCCCATGATTACTTATTCATATTTGCTTTTAGCTACTATTCTATTTTCATTAAGATAATTTTGTTCCAAGCACATGCTGACCATACTCCATATCTGACGCCTGGGCTCAGAGCACAGAGTGCACAACATTCTGGTATGATGCGCAGGCATAATCAGGTAGGTATCCACCTCATGTATGCCCCCTGAGTTCAAAATTTCCTATACAGTGCCGAGCCACTTCCCACCTCAGAATTAAGCATGATTTGCCATCACAGACGTTGGGTTACACTTGACTGGGGGCAGACAAGTATGGGTAGAGTTGGGAGAGAAGGGTGGTTCTGGAGTAAGATGTAGGTAATGGAGGGAAAGTTGTATGCATAATACGTAAAGGAATATGATTATTGATGGAAAGAAGCGAAACGAGTGAATCGGAAAGCAGCTTTCTATTAATAGGTTATCTGCTATCATGGGAGTAAATGTGGACATGGCCAAACAAGCCCTGTGAGGAGTTCAGAGCATGGAACAAGGATTTCTTTTTCCTCTTTGATACGTGCATTGCCCACAAGGCCACATGGGCACCTCTGACTGACCTCTCATTTGCTGTGCAGACATTACCAAAACGTGGCTCCAGGAGTTCGATTCCTGCTTCAGCCAGTCAAGGATTTCAGCACCTCATGCCTTGATGCCTGACTACGCTGGGGGTCTGCGGATATCGTTTCCTGTGTGCACCTCTTCCTCCTCAGGCATGTGGGCATCTGTCACCAAACCCCTGATAAGGCGCCAAGGACACAGACCCTCTGTGTATGTGTTACTGATTCAGCTGAGAAAAAATCTTGGAAGAAATCAAGAAAAGAAACAACCTCAGTGCGTGTATCCTTTTGGTTTTCTCCTGTGAAATGGTACTGATCCAGTCTGTGTGATATATAAATGGATGACTTCATCTTCATCGCTGGCATACTGATTTATGGACTTGGTAGGATATGTTCTTATTGTTTGACATTTTGGGTGTTGTATCATACATCCATAACATGTGATGGGCTTTGGGGATGATTTTCTCACTTGAATATAGTTTGATATGTTTAAGGGGGGTATAAAATATTGTGTCCACAACACACTTCCCATCTTCCATTTCATCGTGTTCCCATTTTCATCCATTCACCAGCATCGGCCCCTGGCCCCAATTCCAAATAGAAATCTGAGCGCAGTCTCATTTCTGCTCCACCAATGGAAAAGTGTATTCTTCCATTCTTCCACAGTTCACGAGACGCCGATATTGATATTTGGTTGGTTTGTAACCAATCCATATTCCTAGAAAATCCACCTTAGTTCACGAGACACCGATATTTTTTTTGGTTGGTTTGTAACCTATCCACATTCCTAGAAAATCCACCTTAGTTCACGAGACACCGATATTGATATTTGGTTGGTTTGTAACCTATCCATATTCCTAGAAAATCCACCTTAGTTCACGAGACACCGATATTGATATTTGGTTGGTTTGTAACCTCTCCATATCCTAGAAAATCCACCTGGACTTTTTAGCACCATATATTCGCTCTGATCTTGCTTGTTTTGGTAAGGACTCCAGCAGCTATGTGGCATGTGCACAGCTTTTAGGAAGGAGGGTGGGAACTGGGAGAAAGTAAATGAAATGACCAAAAGTCATGGCTAAAAACCTAAATTATGTGTCACTACATCAGAAAAAAGGGCTGGAAATTTGCAGAAATGGGAAGAGGATGAACGAGATGAGAAGGGTGATCAGTGAAGTGGTACGCAGCAGTAATGGGAGAAAGATATATTCATGGCAGGAGGTGGAAAATAGAAACAGAAGACAGAAGAGAGAAGTGTGCTAAGGAAAGATCACTTGAGATGATCGCTCATTGGGGGGAAATGAAGCCAGATGTGAAGATATTGATGAAAATGAGATGGGTTAGAAAGCCGTTAGAAAATAACAAGGACATAAGTTGGTGTCCACTCTCCAGTGTCTGTTTGCCTATGTAATTTTTATGTATTACTTGCGGCAATGACATGCTTTTCATTACCTTTGCCCTGTTTTTTCTTGTGAAAAATCTATAAAATGTCAGTTTGTAGCTCAGCCTAATTTTATATTCTTAAGATATCAACAGTTTGGCTAAATTACATACACATGCTGTTTGTTTCCTTTTCCATTTTTTTTAATTCTTTTTTCGTGATCTGGATTTTTTAACGCAACAATATTTTGTTTGTGATATTGACAGACCAGAAAAGGCTTTGTCTTGTGGGCTGGATCATAATGATGACATCCAAAACTTGAAGCCTGTGTGTCGTTGGGGGTATAATCAACAAAATTCAAAACGAAGGATTCCAACCAGGTTCTTTCTTGTCTTCTCCCTTCATCCCTTGTTTTCCCACTCCTCTTTATTTTCCTTCCACGCTTTCCACTGTAGCCCCGACCGTTCCCATTTTCCCTTGCTGACCCTGATCCTGCTCAGTCCAGTCCCTGCTTTCATTTCTTTGCCACCACCACACCCCTTCTTCTTCTTCTTCTTCTTGTATTTAGGCAGCCAACATCTACAGTTAGATGAATCAGCCGCACTAATTTTGGAGAAAAAAGCTTCCGTTCCGCTCGAGTGAACACATATTAAGGTTTTCAAAATCCAGGGGTATTGCCAAATCCGTTACAGCGACAGGGGGGGGGGGGGGGGGGTGGAGGGGGGGCGGAGTGAGAGGGTTTTCTTGGGGAGGGGTTAGTGAACTAGTGATTGGGGGGGGGGGGGGGGGTGGAGGGGGCAGAGGGGGGTTGGGGGAGGGGTTACTGGAGGCATTGCCATCCTGGCCTGGAAGGCAGCCAGGGATGGCGCCGACACAGTCTCTGCAGGAAGGCTGTTCCACTCCGGAATGGTCCTTGGGAAAAAGGATTTAAAGACGGTATTCAGTACGACTCTGTGGGGCGTCATAGTGGAGGTTGGTGGGCGCGCCTTGAAGAACGTCTTCTGGCGCTGACGTGGGGAAGGTACTGGAGTTGATGCAGGCCATGCCATGGTGTATTTTGTAAAACATGGTGAGTCTCGCCTTTTCCTGCGAGTCTGCAGCGTTGGCCATTCTAGATCGCTAAGCTCTCTTCAACGCGGGGGTTTTCGGGGAAACGGGGGGAGACCCATCTTGCTCCCGTCGCTGGTCTTT
>CM031623.1:2764982-2767315 GCA_018398815.1 Conus ventricosus | reverse complement strand
TGTTCAGCTCATGGAAAGATGGTCTGTGGTAGAGTGGCGTTGTTATTGCTTCTTGAGGTGCTTTCTTCCATTTCTTATCACATCAGATCGGCCAAGCTGCAATCCAGTTCTTATCGTTGCCTTATCTGCCAGTGTGTCTGTTCTCTCATTTCCTTTAACTCCTGCATGTCCAGGGCAGTACACCCATATGGGTCCCTCTGAAGGAAGGTTGCGCATTACTTTATGCCAAGCAGGGATTCCCATTCAACTCACTATTTTCTGAAGTAGGTTCATGGAGTCAGTAGCACAGCCTGTTGAGTTTTAAACTGACCTGTGGATGAAAGTCCTGGAATGCTTGCGTCATGCTTCTGACCCCATTGTTAGATTTGAATTTGTTAAACTGTACACGCCACTCTCTTCCTGCACAGTTCCGCCATTTTGCTTCACTCTGTATCCCCAGCCCTGTTTACCTTTGGTGACAGAACCATCAGTGTATATACTAATATCATCTTTTGCGCCAAGGTTTTCTACCTGCATCTGAATGTCTGCATTGGTTTTGTATTCTGGCCATTCTTGACAGTCTTTCAAGCTTTGGAGCGATGGCAATTTAATAGAGGGATTTGAAGTGGTGTGAATACTTTTTCCCATTCCTTCATGTCTTTTCATTCTGCTAACTCGCACACACGCTGTATATTGTCTTCTATCTGTCCCGTCCAGGACTTTCCACGTCCTAGCCGAGTGCCTTTCGTGTGTTTTGTTGTGAGTGAGTTTTGCTGGATTTTCAAGGTCTCTGAAATATGTCTTCACCTGTTCTAGCTTATGTCTCACATGCATTGAAGGAAGGTCACGCAGGTATCGCATAGTTTCAACTGGTGTATCCTTCGTGGTTCCCAAGCAGATTGGCCTTTGACCATGTGGTTAGCCTCAATTCATCATGACATTGAATACAAGTGCGTGATACAGTCGGTAGAGATGGCGCCGTTCAATGCCTTTGGCTGCCATTGGTTTCATGGCAGACAGGCCCTTTTTGCATTAAGAACCATATCCTCAACCTGTTTTCTCAAGGTCAGCATTCCATCAAAATTAAGACCCAAATAGCGTAGGATTTCACTTGATTCAGTTGGTATCCCATTGAATGAAACTGGTGAGTGTCATTCTCCTGATCTCCTGTTGTTCCGAGTGCTCACCAACGCCTGGGCTTTTGTAGGGCTGATGGACAACACAGTGTCTTGACACCACTGAGCAACTGCCACTGAAATCCATAGTCAAATAGCCAGAGGCACGCTTTGCTCACCCAGTTACTTTTACTTTCAGTATCTAAGACACATCACTTACTGTACGCCTTGGGGGTATTTGGAAGTCTTTAATTTGTATTGCTTTGAGGCAGTAGTGGATTCATCTGACGGCAGAAACAAAAACAGATAAAAAAACTCAATCCATTTCACCATGATTATTCGGAATCCTTCTATCTAATCCTAGAAACCTCTTCAGAGCAAACATATGAACAGATTCCCAATAGAAAACCGCGTATTCTAATCCCCGTAGCTCATACCCGTAATGTACAATCGGCTGAACCCGACTATCAAACAGTTTTATGGATAGTGTACATGGAGGATCAATTAAAACATGTAACTGTTTCATTATGCAATTTCCCCTCACTTGAAAGGCCTTTGCTTTGCACCCCCAGCAAAATTTAGTTGTCTTGAGAACAGTATATCTAAACGTTTATAAGCATTGATAACTAGCATACTAATACCATCGTGTACCCATCATTCTCTGATATGAATACTATCGTACACACATCTTTCTCTTACCCCCAAAAAAACATCGTACACTCGTTTTTCCCTTCTATGAATACCATCGTACACCCAACACCCATCTTTCTGTTCTACGAATACCATCATACAAGCCATCTTTCTCTGATATGAAGAGCATCATACACCCATCTTTCTCTGATATGAATACAATCATATACCCATCTTTCTGTTCTACAAATACAATCGTACACCCATCTTTCTCTGATATAAATACCATCATACACCCATGCTGTTCTACGAATACAATCGTACACCCATCTTTCTCTGATATAAATACCATCATACACCCATGTTTCTCTGATATGAATGCCATCATACGCCCATCTTTCTCTGATATGAATGCCATCATACGCCCATCTTTCTGTTCTACGAAAACAATCGTACGCCCATCTTTCTCTGATATAAATACCATCGTACGCCCATCTCTCTCTGATATAAATACCATCGTACACCCATCTTTCTCTGATGGGAATACCATCGTACACCCATCTTTCTCTGATGGGAATACCATCGTACACCCATCTTTCTCTGATGGGA
>CM031623.1:2757482-2759982 GCA_018398815.1 Conus ventricosus | reverse complement strand
ATGAAGCAGGGATCTTGCCCCTTTCAGAACTTCGGAAAGCTTCTACTTCAAAATTTGTCTTAAAGAGCTTCTCACAAAACAATTTTTGCTCAGAAGAAGTATGTTTAAAATCAGAGAAGGATTTTGGAAAACGTGCCAAAAACATACAGTCAGCAAGGTCTATTTACTCATTTTCCGCTGATCTTCTAAAGGATATCAAAATAGATAAAAATAACATAGCCCAAAAGCCCACGTATTCACCTATTCCAAAATGGGAACACTGTAAAGCCTCCTTTGATATTGATTATACAGATGTTTCAAAAAAGGATTGTCCACATATCTTAAGAACATCTGTTTACACCCATTTAGAAACTAAGTACTATCATCATCTGAAAATTTTTACAGATGGCTCAGTGCTAGAAAATAATAACACGGGAGCAGCCTTCATAATCCCTAGCCTCAAAGTACAAAAGCTCTTCTATCTTGGTAAACAGTTATCGATATTCAGTGTCGAATTACTTGCTATACTGAAATCGTTAGATTTTATTCTAAATTTTCCAATAAAAAGTTCACAAATCTTAATAGGTGTTGATTCTAAAGCAGCAATCTACTCGATCAAGTCTGCATGTCCTTCAATCCGACTTGATATGATATTTGAAATCCATCACATTATTCACCTTTTATCCATGCAAGGCATTACTGTCACTTTTTGTTGGATCCCCTCTCATTGTGGTATAATACCCAACGAGCGTGTAGATCAACTTGCACGAAAAGCAGCTCAAAATGTCAGTGACGCAATACCACTCAAAGTTCCCTTAGATTTGAATGAATGTTTTTCAATTATAAATTCAACGTTAAGAGAAAAAGTTAAAACCTCATTGATGAACTCAGACATTCAATATTATCACAATGTTATAAAATTTAGTGGTGGGTACAATGGGAAAACGTTCAAACAAGTCTCCTCCTCGTCTAGGGAGATTGAAAGTTTAATCCATAGCTTCCATTTGAACACATTGAAAACAAAACATTGTCATAATGTTAAATGTATGTGTGGGAAATCCTTAAATGTCAGTCATTTGCTGATTCAATGCCCAAGAGCAAGAGAGCTCCTAAGACATTCGGGTATTGATGGTTACACTGATGGATCGACTTCATTGCCTTTACCATATGTTTTAAACAATTACTCTGTTCTTGACTCAGTTTGTAAGTGTTTGTTAAATAGTTCAATTGGTCCTTATCTGTAGATCTTATCACTTCTCACTTAAAATTGTCAAGGTGGAAGAGGGATGGGAGATGATGGGTGGGGGGGGGGAGGAGGAGGGGATGTCATATTCTATTGTTAATGAAATAATACACTTCATACACTTGCATACTTCATTCACCCACACATAAACTGTCTGAATCACTATAGTGGAAGGACATTAAACCGACGACCACACACACACACACACACACACACACACACACACACACACACACACACACACACACACACACATACCAGCAGACGCAGACAGATGAACCCACTGCAGTTCCACATGTCTCCTGTCAGTCCGGTTCACAGCCTCCAAAGACACAGACAACGACACAAGATCTTTCAGCTCGATGCCGGACTGCCAATAACATCCCTTGACCAAGACAGTATCTGCGGCACTGTACACCTCAAACATCTCTCTTTGCTTGCAATACATCATGTACCAGTTCTCTCTGATGGCGATGGAGTAGACTACATACGACAAATAGGCAGAACCTCTGCAATTTCTAATTCGAAAACGTACCACTTGGTAAGGTGGTACCTGGACTTTAAAGTCACAGTCGCACTTGGGGACTGTGTTTAGACTTTCAAAAAGGAGACGCCCAGCTGTTCCTGCGACAGAAATCTGTTTGACAAACGGGTTTTCCAAACATGCAGCCGACCCAGAAATGTTCATGGACGTGAGCTCTTGTCCAGCACTGCTGGTGTTCATCCTGTCTGCAGCGTTCTTTCGGGTGACGTCACTGATGCTGGTGGTCGTGTGGCCTGCAACAGGGTGCAGATGGTCTTGGGGGGCTTCTGTCTCAGTTCCACTGGATAACCTGTCTGTGGTGAGTTTGGTCGTGTGTATGATCAACTCAGTGAGGGAATGTGATGTGGACAGTGGGTCAATGCACGGCTGTTGGCCGCTTTGAACCCGTGTGTCACAGAAACAGTCTCACTCATGGGAGCCAGAACAGCTCAGCTGGTAGAGCGCCGGACTCGTAATCTTAGTGATCCTGGGGTTGCGGGTTCGAATTTCCGCCAGGCCGTTTCGGTACAGGGGGATTTTTTCCCTCGGAGTTAACATTGGTTCTGACTTCTTTTTCCCATACAGTCCTTCGAATGAGACGATAAACCGAGGTTCCGTGTGTGAACGCACGCACAACATCTTGCACACACGTCAAATCCCATCACCAACTTTCGGAACAGAAGGCCATTTTGGCCGTTGGTGTTGATGGCGCGTTACACATGGCATGCACCCTGCGTGAGAAATGGAAAGAATGA
>CM031623.1:2697482-2732482 GCA_018398815.1 Conus ventricosus | reverse complement strand
CACGCCCTAATTAACTTTGCCCCTTCCGTTAGCTTAAACACGGGACAGACACCGCTAGTTCAACCAGAGAAAAACACAGGTGTGAAACGGTGCGTCTGAATTGCAGACAAACGAAAGAAAGAAAGAAAAGGTGGCAAACACACACACACGCACGCACGTACGCATTCACGCACGCACGCACGCGCGCGCACACACACACACACACACACACACACACACACACACACACACACACACACACACACCGACGATTTTTTTTCTTTTTTTCCTCTATCTTTTCTTTCCTTTTCTTTATTTTTGGGGGTTGTGATTCATTTTTATTCATTTTTCATTTGTTATGGGTTTTGTTTGTTTGTTTGTTTTTTTTTTTTTGGTTTTTTGCTGGTCCCCCTTCTGTGCCCCCTCAGTGGCAGTGCCACCAGCATTCAAACACCCCGTCCACAGCCCAACCGCCCCGTCACCAGCAATCCACAGGGAGCAGTCAACGTCAAGTCGTCAGGGGGCGAGCAACCCACAGATGAGACACTGCACAGCTGCAGAGTCACTCCGGTGGTGTACATGGCCTGTTCATAAAACGCAGGACCCCACCTACTGACGACAATAACTGCTCAGTAGCGGAACCGGGTGAGTGACTCTCCCTTTGGTGGGCGCCACCACGTCCGCAAACGACATGGTATTGGAGTGGTAATCACCGACAAGTTTTGGAAACTTTTGCGAAGCTTGGGTGAAATATTAAGTGGAGAATGAGGGCCGAGATTTCGTCAATCACTGAGAACTATACGCTTATCCAACTATTCCTTTCAAGATGGAATGGTCCATAAACCAACGACTTGTCGTTTTAAAACTGTAATCAATCACCCAGTGCCAACTTCTGCCCTCCACCCTGTCATTCATTCCAGACACACACACGCGCAAATTTTCTACCTTTCATATAATTTTTTAAACAGCAATTCGTCTTTACAGTCTAAATCAATACGCGCAGGCCGTTTTAAACGGTTTTTTACTTTGGCTAAGAATGACCTCACCATGACCCTCTCATTTGAAATTCACATGATCCGATGAGGGCAAGGTACGCTCATTGAGAGGTTTCGCTGACCTCTCATTTGAATTTCACCATTGAACTAATGATGAATCGGTAGGTTGAAAGAAGCTTTGCTAGCTTTGCTAATGATCTAATTGATGAATCGGTAGGTTGGCAATAATCATTGCTAGCTCTGCCAAAGATCACATGGATGAATCGTAGTTTGGTAAGAAGCTTTGCTAGCTCTGCCATGAACAAAGATGAATCGTAGGTTGGTAAGAAAGCTTCTGCTAGCTCTGCATTTATCTAATTGATGAATCGGTAGGTTGGTAAGAAGCTTTGCTTATCTCTGCCATTGATCAAATGGATGAATCGGCAGTTGGTAAAAGCTTTGCTAGCACTGTCCATTGATCTAAATGGATGAATCGGTAGGTTGTTAAGAAAGTTTGCTAGCATCCTCCAATGAACCATTGATGAAACGGAAGGTTGGTAAGAAGCTTTCTGCCATTGATCTAAAGGATGAATCGTAGGTTGAAGAACTTTGCTAGCTCTGCCATTGATCTAAAGGATGAATCGGTAGGTGGGTAAAAACTTTAGCTGCTAGCTTGCCATTGATCTAATGGATAATCGTAGGATGGTAAGAAGCATTGCCTAGCTCTGCCCAATTGAACCAATGGAATGAATCGTAGTTGGAAAGAACTTGCTAGCTCTGCCATGATCATAAATGATGATTCGGTATGTTTGGTAAGCAGCTTTGCTTCTCTGCCATAGACTAATGATGAATCTAGGTTGGTAAGAAGCTTTGCTAGTCTCTGCCATTGATCTAATGGATGAATCTATCGGTAGGTTGTAAAGAGCTTGCTACTCTGCCAATGATCTAATAGGATGAATCGGTAGGTTTGGTAAGAAGTTTGCTAGCTCTGCCTTGACCATGATGAAACGGTAGTTGGTAAGAAGCTTACTGCCATTAATCTAATGGAAATCGGTAGGTTGGTAAGAAGCTTTGCTGCTCTGCCATTGATCTTAAAGGATGAATCGGTTATTATGTAAGAAGCGATTTAGCTTTGCTAGCTCTGCCATTGATCAAAAGGATGAATCGTAGGGTTGGAAAGAACTTTGCTAGCTCTGCCATGAACTAATGGATGAATCGTAGGTTGGTAAGAAGCTTGCTAGCTTCTGCCAATGAACTAATGGTTGAATCGGTAGGTTTTTTGTAAAGCCTTTGCTATTCTGCCATTGATCTAATGGATGAATCGGTTGGTTGTAAAAGCTTTGCTAGCTCTGCCATTGATTCTAATGGACGAATCGTAGGTTTGGTAAGAAGCTTTGCTAGCTCGCCATTGAACTAATGGATGAATCGTAGGTTGGTAAGAAGCTTTTGCTAGCCTCTGCCATTGATCTAATGGATAATCGTAGGTGTAGAAGCTTTGACTAGCTCTGCTGGCCATTGATCTAATGGAAATATCGTAGTTGGTAAAGAAGCTTTGCTAGCTCTGCCAATGATCTAATTGGATGAATCGGTAGGTTGGTAAGAAGCTTTGCTAGCTCTGCCACTGATCTAATGATGAACGGTAGGTTGGTAAGACTTTGCAGCTCTGCATGATCAAATGGATGAATTGGAAGGTTGGTAATAAAGCTTTGCTAGCTCTGCCAAAGATCAAATGATGATTCGGTAGATGGTAAGTAGCTTTGCTAGCTCTGCCATTGAATCAAATGGATGAATCGTAGGATGGTAAGAGCTTTGCTAGACTCTGCCATTGATCTAATGGATGAATCGGTAGGTTGGATAAGAAGCTATTGCTAGCTCTGCCCATGATCTAATGGATGAATCGGAAGAAGGTTAAGAAGCATTGTCTAGCTCCTGCCAATGATCTAATGGATGAATCGTAGGTTGGTAAGAAGCCTTTGCAAGCTCTGCCATTGATCTTATGGATGAATCGGTAGGTTGGAAAAGAAGCTATTGCTAGCTCCTGCATAGATCTAATGGATGAATCGTAGTTGGTAAGAAGCGTTGCTAGCTCTGCCATTGATCTAATGGATGTATCGGTAAGGTTGGTAAGTAAGCTTTGCAAGCTCTCCATTGATCTAAGTGGAAGAATCGGTCGTTGTAAGAAGCTTTGCTTAGCTCTCCATTGATCTAGCATGGATGAATCGTAGGTTGGTAAGAAGCATTGCTAGCTCTGCCATTGATCTAAAGGATGAATCGGTAGGTTTGGTAAGAAGCTTTGCTATCTCTGGCCAAAAGAATCAAATGATGAAACGGTAGGTAGGTAAGAAGCTTTTGCAAGCTCTGCCATTGATCTAATGGATGAATCGGTAGGTTGGTAAGAAGCTTTGCTTAGCTTCTGCCAATGATCATAATGGATGAATCGGTAGGTTTGGTAAAGAAGCATAGCTAGCTCTTGCCATTGATCTAATGGATGATCGTAGGTTGGTAAAAGCTTGCTAGCTCTGCCATTGATCTAATGGATGAAACGGTAGGTGGTAAGAAGCTATGCTAGCTCTGCCATTGATCAAATGGATGAATACGTTGAGGTTGGTAAGAAGCTTTGCTAGCTCTGCCATTGAATCTAATGATGAATCGTAGGTTGTAAGAACTTTGCTAGCTCAGCATTGAACAAATGGATGAATCGTAGGTTGGTAGAAGCTTTGCGAGCTCTGCCATGAGCTAATGGATGAATCGTAGGTTGGTAAGAAGCTATGCTAGCTCAGCCATTGAACAATGTATGAATCGATAGTTTGGTAAGAAGCTTTGCTAGCTCTGGCCATTGACTAATGATGAATCGTAGGTTGTAAGAAGCTTTGCCTAAGCTCTGCATTGATCAATGGATGAAATCTTTAGTTTATGGTAAAAGTTAAGCATGCTAAGCACTGCCATTGATCTAATGATAATCGGTAGGTTGGTAAGAACATTGCTAGCTCTGCCATTGAGCTAATGGATGAAGTTACGTAGGTTGTGAAGAAGCTTTGCTAGTCCTCTGCTGCCATTGATCTACTGGATGAGTCGGTAGGTGGTAGGGAGAGCTTTGCTAGCTCGTCCATTGATCTAAAGGATGAGTCGGTAGGTTGGTAAGAAGCTTTGCTAGCTCAGCCATTGATCTAATTGATATTCGGTAGTTGGTAGAAGCTTTGCTAGCTCTGCCATTGATCTAATGGATGATCGGTAGTTGGAAGATGCTTTGCTACTTTGCCGTAGATCTAATGGATGAATCGTAGGTTGGTAAAAGCTTTGCTAGCTCAGCCAATTGAAATCTAATGGATGAAATCGGTAGTTGGTAAGAAGCATTGCTAGCTCTGCCATTGATCCTAAAGTGAGTCTAGGTATGTAAGAAGCTTTGCTACTCTGCCAATGAACTAATGGATGAATAGGTAGGTTGGTAGAAGCTTGCTAGCTCTGCCATTGATCTAATGGATGAATCGTAGGTGGTAAAAGCTTTCTATCACTGCCATTGATCTAATGAAGAATCGTTATGTTGGTAAAAGCTTTTGCCTAGCGTTCTGCAAATGAACTAAAGGATAATCGGTAGGTTGTAAGAAGCTCTGCTAGCTTTGGCTATTGATCTAATGGATGAATCGTTAGGTTGAAAGAGCTTTTTACTAGACTCTGCTATAGATCTAATGGATGAATCGTAGTTTGGTAAGAAGCTCTTCGAGCTCTGCCATTGATCTAATGGATAATCGTAGGTTGGTAAAACTTTGCTAGCACTGCTATTGAACAAAGGATGAAACGTATGATGTAAGAAAGCTTTAGCTAGCTCTGCCATAGATCTAATGGAAAATCGGTAGGTTGGTAAGAAGCATTGCTAGCTCTGCCATTGATTTAAAGGATGAAATTGGTAGTTGGTAAGAATCATTGCTAGCTCTCCATTGATCTAATGGATGAATCGGTAGGTTGGTAGAAGCTTTTGCTAGCGCTGCCATTGATCTAATGGGATTGAATCGGTAGGTGTAGAAGCATTGCTAGCTCTGCCATTGAACAATGAATGAATCGGTAGGATGGTAAAAGCTTTGCTAGCTCTGCCCATTGACAAATGGATGAATCGGTAGGTTGGTAAAATAACTAGTGCTACTCTGCCATTGATCTAATGGATGAATCGGTAGTTGTAAAGAAGCTTTGCTAGCTCTTCCATTATGCTAATGGATGAATCGAAGTTGGAAAGAAGCTTGCTAGCTCATGCCATTGATCTAATGAATGAATCGGTAGTTGGTAAGAAGCTTTTGCAAGCTCTGCCATGATCTCAATGGATGAATCGTAGTTGGTAAAACATGCTAGCTCGCCATTTAATCTAATGGATGAATCGGTAGTAGGAAAGAAGCTTTGGCTATCTCTGCCATTGATCTAAAGGATGAATCGTAGGTTGTAAGAACTTTGCTACTCTGCCATTGATCTAATGGAAGAATCGTAGGATGGTAAGAAGCTTTGCTAGCTCAGCCATTGATCTAATTGATAATCGGTAGGTTGGTAAGAAGCTTTGCTAGCTCTGCCATTGATCTAATGGAAGAATCTGTAGGTTGTTAAGAAGCTTGCTAGCTCTGCCATTGATCTAATGGATGAATCGAGTAGTTGTAAGAAGCTTTGCTATCTCTGCCATTGATCTAATGATGAATCGGTAGGTTGTAAGGAAGCTTTGCTAGCTCGTGCCATTAACTAAAAGGATGAACGTAGGTTTAGGTAAGAAGCTATGCTACTCTGCCATTGATCTAATGGAAGCATCGGAAGGTTGGTAAGAAGCTCTGCTAGCTCTGCCCATGTCAAATGGATGAATCGTTAGGTTTTGGAAATAAAGCTTTTGCGAGCTCTGCCATTGAACTAATGGATGAATCGCTAGGTTGGTAAGATCTTTGCTAGCTCGCCATTGATCAAATGGATGAATCGTATGTATGGTAAGAACTTTGCTAGCTGCTCAGCTATTGATCTAATGGATGAATCGGTAGGTTGGTAAGAAGCATTGCTAGCTCTGCCAATGATCAAATGGATGAACGGTAAGGTATGGTAAGAAGCTTAGCTAGCTCTGCCATATCTAATGATGAAACGGTAAGGATTGGTAAAGAAGCTTTGCTCCTCTGGCCATTGATCAATGGATGAATCGGTAGGTTGGTCCGAAGCTTGCTAGCTCTCCAATGATCTAATGGATGATCGGTAGGTTGGTAATAAGCTTTGCTATCTCTGCCATTGATCTAATGGATGAATCTTAGGTTGGTAAGAAGCTTTGCTAATCTCTGCAATGATCTAATGGATGATTCGGTAGTTGGTAAGAGCTTTGCAAGCTCTGCCATTGTATCTAAATGGAAGAATCGTAAGTTTGGTAATGAAGCTTATGCTAGCTTGCTTATTGATCTGATGGATAATTCGTAGGTTGTAAGAAGCTTAGCGAGCTCTGCTATTTTATCTGATGGAATGAATCGGTAGGTGGTAAGAAGCTTGCTAGCACTGCTATTGATCGATGGATTAATCGTAGTTGGAAAAAGCTTTGCAGCTCTAGCTATTGATTGATGGATTGAATCGTGATGTTGGTAAGAAGCTTCTAGCTCTGCCATAGTTCCAAAGGAAGATCGGTAGGTTAGTAAGAAGCTTGCTATCTCTTGCCATTGACAAATAGGAAGAATCTAGGTTGGTAAGAAGCTTTGCTAGTCAGCCATTGATCTAAGGATGAATCGGTAGGTTGGTAAGAAGCTTTGCTAGCTCTGCCATTTGGATCTAATGGATGAATCGTTAGTTGGTAAAAGCTTTGCAACTCTGCCATTGAAATTCTAATGATGAATCGTAGGTTGGTAAGGAAGCTTTCTAGCTCTGCCATAGATCTAATGATGAATCGTAGGTTGGTAAGCAGCTTTGCTATCACTTGCCATTATCTAAAGGATGAATCGTAGGTTGGTAAGAAGCCTTATGCTAGCTCTGTGCTCTTGCCCTTATCTATGGATGAATTCGTAGGTTTTGGTAAGAAAAGCTTTGCTGTAGCTCTGCCATTGTCTAATGGATGAATCGTAGTTGGTAAGAAGCTATTGCTAGCTCTGCCATTGATCTAATGGATAATCGGTAGGTTGTAAGAACTTTGCCTACTCTGCCATTGATCTAATGGATGAATCGTAGTTGGTACGAAGCTTTGCTAGCTCTGTCATAACTAATGGATGAATCGGTAGTGGGGGGGGGGGGGGGGGGGGGGGGTGGGGGAGGGGGTCTGGTTGGAAAGAAGCTTTGCTACTCTGCCATTGATCTAATGGATGAAATCGGTTAGGTTGGTAAGAAGCTTTGCAGCTCTGCATGGAACAAATGGATGAATCGGTAGTGGTAAGAAGCTTTCTAGCTCTGCCATTGACTAATGGATGAAAACGTTAGGTGTTAAGAAGCTTTGCTACTCTGCGGGGTAGTGGGCGGTGTGGGGGGGGGGGGGGGTTCTAATGAAGAATCGGTAGGTTGGTAAGAACTTTTCTATCTCTGCCATTGATCTAATGGAAGAATCGTAGTTGGTAAGAAGCTTTGCTAGCTCTGCCATTGATCTAATGTGAATCGGTAGGTTGGTAAGAAAGCTTTGTGCTAAGCTCTGCCATTGTCTAATGTATGAATCCGGTTTTGGTAAGAAGCTTTGCTAGCTCTGCCATTGATCTAAGGATAGAATCGGTAAGGTTTGTAAGAAGCTTTGCTAGCTCTGCCATTGATCTAATGTATGAAGCGGTTAAGTTGGTAAGAAGCTTTGCTAGCACTGCCATTGATCTAATGGATGAATCGGAAGTGTTAAGAAACATTGCTTGCTCAGCCATTGAACAAATGGATGAAACGGTTTGTTGGAAAGAAGCTTTGCCTAGCAACTGCCATTGATCAATGACGAATTCGTAGGTTGTAAGAAGCTTGCTACCCTCTGCCATTGAGCTAATGGATGAATCGGTAGGTTGTTAAGAAGCTATGCAAGCTCTCCATTGATCTAATGATGCATCGTAGGTTGGTAAAACTTTGCTAGTCTCAGCTTTGATCTAATGGATGAATCGGTAGTTGGTAAGAAGAAGCTTTGCAAGCTCTGCCCAAAATCTAATGGATGAATCGGTAGGTTGGTAAGAAGCTATGCTAGCTCTGGCTCTGCCATTGATCTAATGGATGAATCGGTAGGTTGGTAATAAGCTTTGCTATCACATGCCAATGATCTAATGGAAGAATCGTAGGTTGTAAAAGCTTTGCTAGCTCAGCTGCCATTTGATCTATAGGAAGAATCGTAGGTTGTAAGAAGCTTTGCTAGCACTGCCAGTGATCTAAAAGGATGCATCGGAGTTTGTAAGAAGCTTTGCTAGCTCTGCCAAATGAACTAATTAGAAATCGTTGTTGGTAAAAGCTTTGTCTAGCTCTGCCGATTGATCTAAAGGATGACTCGTAGGTTGGTAAGAGCGATTTTGCTAGCTCTGCCATGATCTAAAGGATGAATTCGGTAGTTGGTAATAAAGCATTGCTAGCTCTTCCATTGAACCTAATGGATGAGTCGGTAGGTAGGTAAGAAACTTTTGCTAGCTCAGCCAATGATCTAAAGGATGGAGTCGGAAGTTTGTTAAGAAGCTTTTGCTAGCTTTTCCATTGATCTAATGGATGAGTCGGTAGGTTGGTAAGAAGCTTTGCTAGCTCTGCCATATGAACAATGATGAGTCGTCTGGTAGGGTAGGTAAGGAACTTTGCTAGCTCTGCCATTGACTAATGGATGAGTCGGTAGGATGGTAAAGAAGGCATTGCAAGCTTGGCCATAGATACTAATGGATGAATCGGTAGGTTTGGTAAGAAGCTTTGCAAGCTCTGCCATTGATCTAATGTATGAATCGGTAGTTGGTAAGACCTTTGCTACTCTGCCAATTATTCTAAAGGTGAGTCCGATAGTTTTGGTAAGAAGCTGTCTAGCCTGCCATTGATCTAAAGGAAGAAATCGGTAGGTTGGTAAGAAGCTTTGCAAGCACTGCCATTGAACTAATGTGAATCGGTAGTTGGTAAAAGCTTGCTATCTCTGACCATTGATCTAATGGATGAATCGGAAGGTTGGTAAGAAGCTTTGCTAGCTCGCAATTGAACATTGGATGAATCGTATGTTGGTAAGAAGCTTCAGCAGCTTTGCTATTGATCAAAATGGATGAATCGTAGATTGGTAAGAAGCTTTACTAGCTCTGCTATAGATCTAATGGGATGAATCGTAGGTTGGTAAAAGCTCTGCTATCTCTGCCATTGATCTAATGGATATCGGTAGGTTGGTAATAAGCTATTTGCTAGCTCTGCAATAGAGTCAAAGATGAATCTGTAGTTGGTAAAGAAAGCTTTGCTAGCTCTGGCCATTGATCTAATGGAATGAATCGGTAGGTTGGTAAGAAGCTTTGTCTAGCTCTGCCACTGATACTAATGGATGGAATCGTAGGTTGCAAGAAGCTTTGTCTAGCTCTGGGCCATTGATCTAATGGATGAATCGGTAGGTTGGTAAGAAGCTTTGCTAGCTCTGCCATTGACTAATGGATGAATCTGTAGGTTTGGGAAAGAGAGCTTTTCTAGCACTGCCAGTGATCTAATGGATGAATCGGTAGGTATGTAAGAGCTTTGCTAGCTCTGCCATTGAACAATTGGATGAAATCGGTAGGTTTGTAAGAAGCTTTGCTACTCTGCCATTGATCTAATGGAAGAATCTGGAATAGGTTGTAAAAGCATTGCTAGCTCTGCCATTGATCAATGATTAATCGGTAGTTTGGAAAGAAGCTTGCTAGCTCTGCTCATTGATCAAATGGATGAAACGGTAGGTTGGTAAGAAGCATGCTAAGCTCTGCCATGTTCCATTGATCTAATTGATGAATCTAGATGTAAGAAGCTATGCTAGCTCCTGCCATTGATCTAATGGATAATCGGTAGGTTGGGTAAAAGCTTTGCTAGCTCTGCCATTTGAACTAATGGTGAATCGGTAGAGTGGTGTAAGAAGCTTTGCTACTCTGCCATTGATCCAAATGGATGAATCGTAGTTAGGTAAGACTTGCTAGCTCTGCCATTGATCAGAATGGATGGAAACGGTAGGTTGTAAGAAGCTTTGCTAGCTTGCCCTTGATCAAATGGATGAATCGTAGTTTGGTAAGAAGCTTAGCAAGCTCTGCATTGATCTAATGGATGAATCGGTAGGTTGGAAAAAAGCTCTGCTAGCTCTGCCATTGACTAATTGGATGAATCGGTAGGTTGTAAGAAGCTTTGCTAGCACAGCCATTGATCCTAATGGATGCATCGGTAGGTGGTAAGATGCTTTGCTAGCTCTGCCATTGATCTAATGATGAATCGGTAGGTAGGGAAGATAACTTTGCTACTCTGCCATTGAACCTAATGAAGAATCGGTAGTAGGGTAAGAAGCTTTGCTAGGCTCTGCCATTGATCTAATGGAGAGACGGTAGGTTGGTAAAGAAGCTTTGCCTAGCTCTGCCCTTGATCTAATGGATGAGTCGTAGTTGTAAGAAGCTATGCAAGCAATTGCCATTGATCTAATGGATGAGTCGGTAGGTTGGTAAGAATCTGTGCTCGCAGACTCAACCGATAAGAACTTGCTCATTGATCTAATGGATGAGTCGGTAGGTTAGGTAGGAAGCTTTGCTAGCTCAGCCATTGATCTAATGGATGAGTCTATGGTTGGTAAGAACTTTGCTAGCTTTGCCATTGATCTAATGGATGAATCGTAGGTATGAAAAGCATTGCTAGCCTCCATTGATCTAATGATGAATCGGTAGTATGGTAAGAAGCTTTGCTAGCTCTGCTCATTTATCTAAATGGATGATCGGTAGTGGTAATAAGCTTTGCTAGCTCTGCCATTGATCAAATGGATGAATCGGTAGTAGTGTAAGAAGCTTTATGCTAGCTCTGAGCTCTGCCATTGATCTAATGGATGAATCGGTAGGTTTGGAAAAGCTTTGCTACTTGCCTTGATCTAAAGGAAAATCGATGGGTTTGGTATGAAGCTTTGCTAGCTCTGCTATTGATCAAATTTATAATCGTTAGGTTTTAAGAAGCTCTGCTAGCTTTGCTATTGAACTAATGGATGAATCGTTCGGTTGGAAAGAAGCTAATACTAGCTCTGCTATTGATTCTAATTGATGAATCGGTAGGTATGGTAAGAAGCACTGTAGCCTCTGTGTCATTGATCTAAGGAATGAATCGGTAGGTTGGTAAAACTTTGCATAGCTCTGCTATTGAACTAATGGATGAAACCGTTAGTAGGTAAAAGCTTTGCTACTCTGCCATTGATCTAATGGATGAATCAGTGAGGTTGGTAAGAATCTTTGCTAGCTCAGCCAATTGAGATCTAATGTATAAAATCGGTAAAGGTTGGTAAGAAGCTTAACTAGCTTGCCAATGATCTAATGGATGAAATCGGTAGGTTTGTAAGAAGCTTTGCTAGCTCTGGCCACATGACTAATGGATGATGGTAGGTTGGTAAGAACTTTGCTAGCTCTGCCATTGATCTAATGATGAATCGGTAGGTAGTAAGAAGCTGCTAGCTCGCCATTGATCAAATGGATTGAATCGGTAGGTTGGTAAGAACTTTGCTACTCTGCCATTGATCCTAATGGATGAAATACGGTAGGTTTGTTAAAAAGCTTATGCTAGCTCAGCCAATGATCTACTGGATTAATCGGTAGTTTTTAAGAAGCATTGCTAGCTCTGCCATTGATCTAATGATAATCGGTAGGTTGGTAAGAAGCAATGCAGCACTGCCATTGATCTAAATGGATGAATCGGTAGGTAGGTAAGAAGCTTTCTAGCTCTGCCATTATAGTCTAATGGATGATCGGTAGTTGAAGAAGCATTGCTACTCTGCCCATTGATCTAATGGATGAATCGGTAGGTTGGTAGAGCTTTGCAAGCTCTGCCAATGAACTAATGGATGAATCGATAGGTTTGTAAGAACTATGCAACTCAGCCATTGATCAAATGGATGAATCGGTATGTTGGTTAAGAAGCAATGCTAGCTCTGCCATTGACTAATGGATGAATCGGTAGGATGGTAAGAAGCTTTGCTCTCTCTGCCATTGATCAAATGATGAAATCGGTATTGTAAGAAGCTATGCTAGCACTGCCATTGATCTAATGTATGAATCGGTAGGTGGTAATAAAGCTTTGCAGCTCAGCCCATTGATCGTAAATGATGAAATCTGTAAGGTTGTAATGAAGCTTGCAATAGCTCTGCCATTGATCTAATGGATTAATCTGAAGGTTTGGTAAGAACATTGCTAGCTTCGCCATTTGATCAAATGGGATGAATCGGTAAGGTTGAAAGAAGCTTTGGCTAGCACTGCCAATGATCAAATGGATGAATCGGTAGGTTGGTAAGAAGCTTTGCCCTACCTCTAATCCATAGAACTAATGGAATGAATTCGGTTAGGTTAGGTAAAGAAGCTTAGCCTTAGCTCTGCCGATTGATCTAATGGGATGATTTCGGTAGGTTGGTAAGAAGCTTGCTAGCTCTGCCATTGATCTAAGGATGAATCGAAGGTTGGTAAGAAGCTTTGTAGCTCAGCCATGATCCTAATGGATGTATCGTAGGTTGGAAAGAAGCTTTGCTAGCTCTGCCATTGAGTCTAAAGATGAATCGGTAGTTGGTAAAAGCTTTGCTAGCTCAGCCATTGATCTAATGGATGAATCGGATGTTGGTAAGAAGCTTAGCTAGCTCAGCCAGTGATCTAATGGATGAATCGGTAGGTTTGGTAAGAAAGCTTAGCTAGCAACTGCCCTTGATCAAAAGGAAGAAATCGGTAGGTTGGAAAGAAGCTATGCTCAGCTCTGCCATAGAATCTAAAGATGAATCGGTAGATGGTAAAAGCTCTTGCTAGCTCTTGCATTGAACTATGGATGAATCAGGTAGTGGTAAGAAGCCTTGCTAGCTCGCCATTGATCTAATGGATGAAATCTTAGTTTGGTAAGAATCTATGCTAGCGTCTGCCATTGATCTAATGGATGAGTCGGTAGTTGGTAAGAAGCAATGCAAGCACTGCCATTGATCTAATGGATGAGCTCGTAAGTTTGTAAGAAGCTTGCTAGCTTTGCCAATGATCTAATGGATGATTCTGTAGTTGGTAAGAAGCTTTGCTAGCTCTGCCATTGATCTAATGGATTGAGTCGGTAGGTTTAGGTAGGAAGCTTTGCTAGCTCGCTGCCCCCCATTGATCTAATGGATGAGTCCGGTAGGTATGGTTAAGAAGCTTTGCTAGCTTGGCCAATGATCTAAAGATGAATCGGTAGGTTAGGTAAGAAGCATTGCTAGCACTGCCATTGATCTAATGGAAAGAATCGATAGGTAGGTCAGAAGCTTTGCTAGCTCTGCCATTGAACTACAATGGATGATCGGTAGGTGTTGTAAGAGCATTCTAGCTCCTGACCATTGATCTAATGGATTAAATCGGTAGGTTGGTAAGAAGCTTTGCTACTCTGCCATTGATCAAAGGATGAATCGGTAGTTGGTAAGAACTTTGGTACTCTGCCATTGATCAAAAGGATTAATCGGTAGGTTGGTAAGAAGCTTTGCTAGCTCTGCAAATGATCTAATGGATGAATCGGAAGGTTGGTAAGAAGCTCTGCTAGCTTTTGCTGATTGATCTAATTGGATTAATCGGTAGGTTAGGAAGAAGCATTACTAGCTCTGCTAATGATCTAATGGATGAATCGGTAGGTTGGTAAGAAAGGCTCTGCTAGCTCTGCCATTGATCTATGGATGAAGCGTTAGGTGGTAAGAAGCGTTTGCTAGCTCTGCTATTGATCTAAGATGAATCGTAGGTTGGTAAGAAGCTTGCTAGCCTCTGCCATTGATCAAATGGAAAATCGGTAGGTTGGGTAAGAAGCTTTGCTAGCTCTGCCATTGAACTAATGGATGACTTCGGAAAGTTTGAAAGAAGCTTTGCTAGCACCTGCCATGATCTAATGGGATGAAATCTTTAGGTTGGTAAGTAAGCTTTGCTAGATCTCTGCTATGATCTAATGGATGAATTTCGGTAGGTTTGGTAAGAAGCTCTGCTAGCTTTGCTATTGATCAAATGGATGAATCGGTAGAATGTTAAGAAGCTTTACTATCTTCCTGCTTATTGATCTAATGAATGAATCGTAGGGTAGAAAGAAGCCTGCTAGCTCTGCCATTGATCTAAAGGATTGAATCGGAAGGTTGGTAAGAAGCTTTGCTAGCTCGAACTATGAAACTAAGGATGAATCGGTAGGCGTTAAGAACGTTGCAACTCAGCCATTGATCTAATGGATGAATCGGTAAGGTTGGTAAGAAGCTTTGCAAGCTCTGCCATTGTATCTAATGGAAAATCGTAGGTTTGGTAGAAGCATTGCTAGCGCTGCCATTGATCTAATGGATGAAACCTAAGGTAGGTAAGAAGCTTTGGCTAGCTCTGCCATTAAGAATCTAATTGATGAATCGGTAGGTTAGGGAAAAAGCTATGCTAGTCTCCCATTGATCTAATGGAATGAAACGGTAGGTTGTGTAAGAAGCGTTTGCTAGCTCTGTCCATTGATCTAATGATGAAATCGTAGGTTGGTAAGAAGCTTTGCTAGCTTCTCCATTTGAGCTAATGGATGAAACGGTATGTTTTGGTAAGAAAGCTTTGCTACTCTGCCAATGAATAATGGATGAATCGGAAGGTTGGAAAGAAGCATTGCTAGCTCTGCCATGATCTAATGATAATCGGATGAGGTTAGGTAAGAACTTGCAAGCACTGGCCTATGATCTAATGGATGAATCGGTAGGTTGGTAAGAAGCTTTGCTAGCTCAGCCATGATCTAATGGATGAATCGGTATGATGGTAAAGAATCTATGCAAGCTCGTGCCATAGAGCTAATGATGAATCGTAGTTGGTAAGAAGCTTTGCTACTCTGCCATTGATCTAATTGATGAATCGGTAGGTTGTAAGAAGCTTTGCTAGCTCTGCCAATGATCTAATGGAAGAATCGGAAGTTGGTAAGAAGCATAATGCTAGCTCTCCATTGATCTAATGGCTGAATCGGTAGGTTGGTTAAGAAGCTTTGCTTGCTCTGCCATTGATCGAATGGATGAATCGGTAGGTAGGGTAAGAATCTTTGCTAGCTCTGCCATTAGATCTAATGATGAATCGTAGTTTGGTAAGAACCTTTGCTACCGCTCAGCCATGATCTAAAGGATGAATCGGTAGGATGGTAAGAACTTGCTAGCTCAGCATAGACTAATGATGTAATCGGTAGGTTGGTAAGAAGCATTTGCAAGCTCTGCCATTGATCAATGGATTAATCGGTAGGTTGAAAGAAGCTTTGCTAGCAGCTGCCATTGATCTAATGGATGAGATCGTAGGTTGGTAAGAAGCTTGCTAGCTCTGCCATTGATCTAATGGATGAGACTGAAGTTGGTACGAAGCTATGCTAGCATTGCCATGATCTAATGGATAGAGTCGTGTAGGTTGGTAAGAACTTTGCTAGCTCTGCCATTGATCTAAATGGATGAGTCGGAAGGTTGGAAGAAGCTTTGGCTAGCTCTGCATTGATCCAAATGAAGGAAGTCGGTAGGTTGGTAAGAAGCTTTTGCTACTTTGCCATTGTATCAATGGAAGAATCGGTAGGTTGGTAAGAAGCTTTGGCTGCTCTGCATTGATCTAAATGGATGAAACGGTAGGTTGGTAAGAAGCATTTGCTAGCTCTGTCTTGATCTAAAGGATGATACCGGTAGTTGGTAAGAAGCTTTCTAGCTCTGCCCATTTATCAAATTGGATTGAATCGTAAGGTTGGTAAAATGCTTTGCTAGCTCTGCCATTGAACTAATGGATGAATCGTAGGTGGAAAGAAGCATTGCATAGCACTGCCAATGATCTAATGATGAATCGTAGTAGGAAGAAGTCTTAGCTACTCTGCATTGAACAAAAGTATGAAATCGGTAGGTTGGTGATTAAGCTCTGCAGCTTAGCTATTGATCTAATGATATGAATCAGGTAGGGTTGGTAAAGAAGCTATTACTACTCTGCTATTGAACTAATGGATGAAATCGTTAGGTTGGTAATAAGCTCTGCAAGCTCTGCCATTGAATTTCCCCCTAAAATGGATGAATCGTAGGTGGTAAGAAGCTTTGCTAGTCTCTGCAATTGAACTAATGGATGAATAGTAGGTTGGTTACGAAAGCTTCTTGCTAGCTCTGCCATTGATCTAATGGATGAATCGGTAGGTTGGTAAGAAGCTTTTGCTACACTGCCATTGGATCTAATGGATGAAACCTGTAGGTTGGTAAGAAGTTTTGCTAGCTCTTGCCATTGATTCTAATGGATGACATCATGGGGCGTAGGTTTGTAAGAAGCTTTGCTAGCTCTGCCATTGATCTAAAGGATGAATCGTAGGAATGGTAAGAAGCTTTGCTAGCTCAGCCATTGATCTAATGGATGAAAACGGAGGTTGGAAGAAGCTTTTGCTAGCTCTGCCCAATGATCTAATGGATGAATCGGTAGGTTGGTAAGAAGCTTTGCTAGCTCTGCCATTGATCTAAAGGATGAACACGGAAGGTTTGGTAAGAATCTTATGCTAGCTCTGCCATTGAATCAAATGGAAGAAACGTTAAGGTTGGTAAGAAGCTATGCTCGACTGTCCGATAGATCAAAAGGATGAATCGTAGGTTTGGTAAAAGCCTTTGCTGCTCAGCCATGATCTAATGGATGAATCGAAGGTAGGTAAGAAGCATTTGCAAGCTCCAGCCATGATCCTAATGGATTGAATCGGTAGGATTGTGTAAGAAGCTTTGCAAGCACTAGCCATTGATCAATGGATTTAATCGGTAAGGATAGGAAAGAAGGCTTTGCTAGCCTCTGCCATTGATCTAATGAAGATCTGTAGGAATGTAAGAAGCATTCTAGCTCTGCATTTGAACTAATGGATGAATCGTAGGTTGAAGAAGCTTTGCTATCTCTTTGGCCATTGATCTAATGGATGATCGGTAGGTTGGTAAGAAGCTTTGCTTAGCTCTGCCATTGATCTATGATGAATCGGTAGGTATTTAAGAAGCATTGCTAGCTCCTGCCATTGATCTAATGGATGAACGGTAGTTGGTAAGAAGCTTTGCTCTAGCAACTGCCATAGATCTAATGGGAAGAATCGGGTAGATGGTAAGAAGCCTATGCTAGCACAGGCCATTGAACAAATGGATGAAACGGTAGGTTTAGGTAATGAATCATTGCTAGCCCGGCCAATGGAACAAAAGGCTGAATCGTTAGGATGGTAAGAAAGCTTAGCTACCTTAATGCCATTGATCAAATGGATGAAATCGGTAGGTTGGTAAAGAAGCTTGCAGCTCTGCCATTGCTCTACTGGATGAATACTTATGTGTAAGAATCATTGCTAGCTCAGCCATTGATCTAAATGGATGAAACGTTAGGTTGGTAAGAATCTATTTGCTAGCTCGCCAATAGATCTAATGTATGAATCGGAGGTATGGTAAGAAGCATTGCTAGCTCAGCCTTTTATCTAAAGGTATGAATCGGTATTTGTGAAAGAAGCTTGCTAGGCTCTGGCCATTGATCTAATGGATGAACGGAGGTAGGAAAAAGCTATGCTATCTCGTGCCATTGATCAAATGGATGAAATCGGTAGGTAGGAAAGACGCTTTGCAGCTCTGCCATTGAACTAATGGATAAACGGTAAGGATGTAAGAAGCTTTGCAGCACTGCCATTGATCTAATGGATGAATACGGTACGGTTGGTAAAGAACTATGCTATCTCTGCATTGATCTAAAGGATGAAATCTGTAGGTTGGTAAGAACATTGCTATCTCTGCATAGATCCTAATGGATGAAATCGGTAGGTTTGTAAGAAGCAATGCTAGCTTCTGCCATTTGATCTAATGGATTGCGATCGGTAGTTGGTAAGACGAATCTATTGCTAGAGCTCAGCCAAAGAACTAATGGAAGATACTGGTAGGTTTGTAGAAGCATAGCTAGCTTTGCCATTGAAACTAATGATGATTCGGTAGTTGGTAAGAAGCATCTAGCTCAGCCATTGAACAAATGGATGAGACCGGTCTGATTGTATGAACTATTGCAAGCTCTGCCTTTGATCTAATGGATGAGCGGTAGGTTGGTAAGAAGCTTTGCTTTAGCTATGCCATTTGATCTAATGGAAGAATCGTAGGTAGTAAAGAACAATGCTAGCCTGCATTGATCTATATGTATGAATCGAAGGTTGTAAGAAGCTTGCTCAGCTCTGCATCGACAAATGGATGAGTCGGTAGGTTGGTAAGACTTTGGCTTACTCTGCCATTGATCTAATTGGATGAATCGTAAGGTTAGGTAGAAGTCTTTGCTAGCTCAGCTTGATCAAATGGAAGAACGAAGGTTGGTAAGCAGCTTTGCTAGCTCCTGCCATTGAACTAATGTATGAATCGTAGGTGGGAAAGAAGCTTTGCATCTCTCAATTGAACTAATTGATGAATCGGAAGGTTGGTAAGAAGCTCTGCTATGCCTTAGGCAATTGATCGAAATGGATGAATCGGTAGGTATTGTAAGACGCTTTACTAGCACTGCATTGATCTAATGGATGAATTCGGTAAGGTTGGAAAACGCTCTGCTAGCTCTGGCATTGATCTAAAGGAATGAATCGATAGGTTGGTAAAAGTTTGCTAGCTCTGCTATTGAACTAATGGATGAATTCGGAAGGTTTGAAATAAGCTTTTCAAGCTCTGCATATGATCTAAAGGATGAATCGGTAGGTTAGGTCAGAAGCTTTGCTAGCACAGGCCATTGATCTAATGGATTGAATCGGTAGGTTTGGTAAGAAGCATTGCTAGCTCTTCCCATGATCTACAGGATGGAATCGGTAAGGTTTTGGTAATAAGCTTTGGCTAGCTCCTGGCCATTATCTTATATGGGATGATACGTAGTTGGAACGAAGCTTTGCAAGCTCTGCCCATTGATCTAATGGATGAATCGGTAGGTAGGTAAGAAGCTTTGCTACTCTGCCATTGATCTAATGGATGAATCTGTAGGTTTTAGGTAAGAAGCTTTGCTAGCTCTTCCATTGACAAATGGATGAAACGGTAGATGGAAAGAAGCTTTGCTAGCATCTGCCATTGATCTAAATATGACATCGGGTAGTTTTGGTAAGAAGCTATGCATTCTCTGCCATTGATCTAAAGGATGAATCGTAGGTGGTAAGAAGCTTTGCTATCCTCTGCCAATGATCTAATGGATTGAATCGGTAGGTTGGTGTAGTAAAGCATTGCTACTCTGCCATTGATCTTAATGGATGAATCGGTAGGTTGGTAAGAAGCTATGCTACTCTGCCATATGATCTAAAGATGAATCGTTTAGGTGGTAAGAAGCTTGCTAAGAGGTATGTCTCTGTCCATAGATTACTAATGGATGGAATCGGTAGGTTGGTAAGAAAGCTTTGCTAGCTCTGCCATTGATCTAATGGATGAATCGGTAGGTATGGTAAGAATCTTGCAAGCACAGCCATTGATCTAAAGTGAAGAATCGGTAGGTTGGTAAGAAGCTTTGCAAGCTCTGTCCATTGATCTCATTGATGAATCGGTACGGTTGGTAAGGAAGCTTGCTAGCTCTGCCATTGAACTTAATTGGAAGAATCGTCGGTAGGTAAGAAAGCTTTGCTAGCTCTGCCATTGATCTAATGGAAGAAATCGGTAGGTAGGTAAGGGAGCTTTGCTAGCTCTGGGCCATTGATCTAATGGATGAATCGTAGGTGTAAGAAGATTTGCAAAGCACTGCCATAGATCTAATGGATGAATCGGTAGGTATGGTAAGAAAGCGTTTGCTAGCTCTGCCATTGATCTAATGATGAGTCGGTTGGTTGGTAAGAAGCTTTGCTAGCTCTGCCATTGATCTAATGATAGTCGGTAGGTTGGTAAGAAGCTTTGCTACTTTGCCATTGATCTAATGGATGAGTCGGTAGGTATGGTTAAGAAGCTTTGACTACTTCTGCCCATGATCTAATGGATGATTATCGGTAAGGTTGGTAGGAAGCTTTATGCTAGATCTCTGTGCCCTTGATCTAATGGATGATTGCGTAGTTGGCAAGAAGCTTTTGCTATCTTTGTCCATTGATCTAATGGAAATCGGTCTTGGTAAGAAGCTTTGCTAAGCTCTCCATTGAACTAATGGATGAAACGGTAGTTGGTTATGAGAGCTTTGCTAGCTCTGTCCATTGATCAAAGGATGAGTCCGGTAGGTTGGTAAGAAGCTTTGCTAGCACTGCCATTGATCAACTGGATGAATCGGTAGGTTGGTAGAAGCTTTGCTAGCTCTGGCATTTGATCTAAAGGATGAATCCGAAGGTATGGTAAGAAGCTTTGCTAGCTCTGCATAGATCCAAATGGATGAATCGGTAGTTGGTAAGAGCTTTGCTACTCTGCTATTGATCTAATGGATGAATCGTAGGTTGGTAAGAACTCTGCTAGCTTTGCTATTGATACTAATGGATGAATCGGTAGGTTGAGTAAGAAGCTTTACTAAGCTCTGCTATTGATCTAATGGATGGAATCGTGAAGGTGGTAAGAACTCTGCTACTCTAGCCATTGAACTAATGTATGAATACGTATTTATGTAAGTAGACTTTTGGCTAGCTCTGCAAATTGATCTAATGGATGACTCGGTAGGTTTGTAAGAAGCTTTGCTAGCTCTGCCTAGATCATAATGGATGAATCGGTAAGGTTGGTAAGAAGCTTTGCCTAGCTCTGCCATGATCTCATGGATAAATCGGTATGTTGGAAAGAAGTCATTTGCAATCTCTGCCATTGATCTAATGGATGAATCGTTAGGTATGGTAAAAGCTTTTGCTAGCTCTGCCATTGAAATCAAAAGATGAATCGGTAGGTTGGTAAGGAAGCTTGCTAGCTCTTGCCATTGAACTAATGGATGAATCGGATAGTTTGTAAGAAGCATTGCTAGCTCTGTCCATTGATCTAATGGAAGAAGTCGGTATGTTGGTAAGAACTTTCTAGCATCTGCCATTGATCTAATGGATGAAATCGGTAGGTTGGTAAGACTTGCAAGCTCAGCCATTGATCAAATGGGATGAATCGGTAGTTTGGTAAGAAGCTTTGCAAGTCTGCCAATGATCTAATGGATGAATCGGTAGGTTTGTAAGGAATCTTGCTAGCTCTGTCCATTGATCTAAGGATGAATGGTAGGTTGGTAAGAAGCTTTGCTAGCTCAGCCATTGATCTAATGGATGAATCGTAGGTTAGGTAATAAGCTTTGCTAGCTCTGCCATTGATCAAATGGAGAAATTCGGTAGGTTGGTAAAAGCATTGCTAGCTCTGCCATTGATCTAATGATGAATCGGTATGTTGGTAAGAAGCTTGCTAGCTCAGCCAATTGAACTAAATGGATGAATCGTAGGTTGGTAAGAAGCTTTCTCGCTCTGGCCCTTGAACTATATTGCGAATCGTAAGGTTGGTAAGAAGCTTTTGCACTCTGCCAATGATCTAATGGATTTAATCGGTAGGTTGGTAAGAAGCAATGCTACTGCTGGCCAATGATCAAAAGGAGTGAATCGTTAGGATTGGTAGAAAGCTTTTCAAGCTCTGCCATTGATCAATGGATGAATTCGTTAGGTTGGTAAGAAGCTTTGCTAGCTCTGTGCCATGAATCTAATGGCTGAATCGGTAGGTTGGTAAGAAACTCTGCTAGCTCTGCCATTGATCTAATGGATAATCGTAAGGTTGGTAAAAAGCTTTGCTAGCTCAGGCCATTGATCTAAGGATAATCGGGAAGGTTGTTAAGAATCTTTGCTAGCTCTGCCCTTGATCTCATGGATGAAATCGGAAGGTTGGTAGAAGCTTTGCTAGCTCAGCTAATGACTAATGGATGAATCGGTAGGTTGGTAAGAAGCATTGCTAGCTCTGCCATGCATCTAATGGATGAATCGGTAGGTTTGGTAAGGAAGCTATTTGCTACTCTGCCATTGATCTAATGGATGAATCGTAGGTTTGGGGGCAAGAAGCTTGCAACTCTGCCATTGATCTAATGGATGAAAACTGGTAGGTTGGTAAGTAAGACTTTGCTAGCTATCTGCCATAGATCTAATGGATGAATCGGTAGTTGGTAAGAAGCATTGCTACCTGCATTGATCTAATGGATGAATTCGGTAGGATGGTAAGAAGCTTGCTAGCTCAGCCATGGACTAATGGATGAATCGGTAGTTGTAAGAAGCTTTGCTAGTCTGCCATTGAATCTAATGGATGAATCGTTAGGTAGGTAAGAAGCTTTTGCTAGCTCTGCCATGGATCAAAAGGATGAATCGGTAGTTGGTAAGAAGCATTGTCTAGCTCAGCTCTGCCGTGAACAAAGATACACGGTAGGTTGGTAAGAAGCTTTTGCTACTCTGGCCATTGATCAAATGGATGAAACGGGAAAGGTTGGGTAAGAAGCTTTGCTAGCTTATGCTATTGGATCGATGGATGATACGTTAGTTTGGTAAAGAAGCTTTGCAACTCTTCTATATACTGAAGGGATGAAACGGTAGGTTGGTAAGAAGCTTTGCTAGCTCTGCTATTTGATCTGATTGGATGAATCGGTAGGTAGGGAGAACTTTGCTAGCACTGCTATTTAACTGAAGGATGAAACTGGAAGGATGGTAAGAAGCTTAGCTAGCTTTGGCAATTGATCTGATGGATGAATATCGTGGTAGGTTGGTAAGAAGCCTTTGCTAGCTTGGCGATTAGATACTGATGGATGAATCGTTAGTTGTAAGAAGCTTTGCTAGCATTGCTATAGATCTGATGGATGAATCGGAGGTTGGAACGAGCTTTGCTAGCTTTGCTATTGATCTGATGGATGAATCGTTAGGATGGTAAGAAGCTTTGCTAGCTCTGCCATTGATCTAATGGATGAATCGGTAGGTTGGTAAGAAGCTTTGCTAGCTCTGCCATTGATCTGATGGATGAATCGGTAGGTTGGTAAGAAGCTTTGCTAGCTCTGCTATTGATCTAATGGATGAATCGGTAGGTTGGTAAGAAGCTTTGCTAGCTCTGCCATTGATCTAATGGATGAATCGGTAGGTTGGTAAGAAGCTTTGCTATTTTGTTCGCTTGTTTGCTTGTTTCTATTTCTTTTTTTCTTTTTCTTTTAGAACCGTTACGTAAGAAATCCAGAAATGCGTTTTGGGTACGTTGGACGCTAGGAATTCTTGTGAGTTTGGGGAGTGGCAGCATTTCATTGCATACTCCTGCGGCGATCAACGCTAGGAAAAAGTAACAAGATGCAAAGCATAAAACGTACTCCTAGTTTATCCTGAATACGCGTGAGATATTCCATAAAGAGGAAAACCCGTCTTGGGCTGGTGTAACTGTTAGTAATGGCTATTCTGGTAAACATCGGCTATCGTCTGTGACCTAAAATGAACATACTTACAAATTTTCAGAAAGATCGGCCAAGAACTTTCTGAGATTTCCCATAAAGAAGAAACCATTATGGGCTGTTAGTAACGGCTCTAACGGTAAACTTAAACATCGGGCATCATCCGTGACCCATAATGAACATATCTACAAATTTTCAGAAATATCGGCCACGTACTTTCTGAGATATTCCATGAAGAAGAAAAGGCGTTACAGGCCGTTACAGCCGTGAGTAACAGTTTAACGGTAAACTAAAACATCGGACATTATTTGTGACCCATAATGAACATACGTACACATTTTCAGAAAGATCGGCCAAGTGCTTTTTGAGATATTCTATAAAGAAGAAAAACTGTTACAGGCCGTTACAGCCGTTAGTAACGGCTATAACGGGGTAAACTAAACATCGGGCATCATTCGTCACCCATACTGAACATACCTGCTAATTTTCACTAAGATCAGCCAAGTACTTTCGGAGATATTCCATAAATAAGAAAAAGCGTTACAGGCCGTTACAACCGTTGGTAACGGCTGTAACGGTAAACTAAAACATCGGGAATCATCTGTGAACTATGATGAACATACCTACAAATTTTCAGAAAGATCGGCCAAGTGCTTTCTGAGATATTCTATAAAGAAGAAAAAGCGTTACAGGCCGTTACAGCCGTTAGTGACGGATATAACGGTAAACTAAAACATCATGCATTATTCGTGACCCATAATGAACATACCTACAAATTTTCTGAAAGATCGGCCAAGTACGTTTTGAGATATTCTATAAAGAAGAAAAACCGTTACAGGCTGTTACAGCCGTTAGTAACGGCTATAACGGGGTAAACTAAATTATCGGGCATCATCCGAGACCCATAATGAACATACCTGCTAATTTTCACAAAGATCGGCCAAGTACTTTCGGAGATATTCCATAAAGAAGAAAAAGCGTTACAGGCCGTTATAGCCGTCAGTAACGGCTGTAACGGTAAACTAAAACATCGGGCATTCTCTGTGACCCATACTGAACATACCTACAAATTTTCAGGAAGATCCGCCAAATACGTTTTAATATTTTCTAAAAAGAAGAAAAACCGTTACAGGCTGTTACAGCCGTTAGTAACGGCTGTATCGGGTAAACTAAACATTGGACATCATCCATGACCCATAATGAACATACCTGCTAATTTTCACAAAGATCGGCCAAGTACTTTCGGAGATATTCCATAAAGAAGAAAAAGCGTTACAGGCCGTTACAGCCGTTAGTAACGGCTGTAACGGTAAACTAAAACGTCGGGCATCATCCTTGACCCGTACTGAACATACCCACGAATTTTCAGAAAGATCGACCCAGTAGTTTTGTCTGGAGCGAGTGGAACACATTTTGACCACGGACACACAGACACACACACAGACACACACACACACTCACACACAGACAGACAGACACACAGACAGCATTTCTTCGTTCCCATTCTAAAGTACTCCCTGTTCTATAAGAACTGGGAGTACAAAAATGAGAGTATCTTTCATGGAAGAGAAAATAGCCGACAATGTAACATCTTCTGAATGGAGCACGAAAAGTGGTGATATCCTGTGACTGGTGCACGGAAAGCAGTGACGTCCTGTGACTGGTTAAACTAAAGTAGTGACGTCCTGTGACTGGTGTAACTAAAGTAGTGACGTCCTGTGACTGGTGCAACAAAAGTAGTGACGTCCTGTGACTGGTGCAACAAAAGTAGTGACGTCCTGTGACTGGTGCAACAAAAGTAGTGACGTCCTGTGACTGGTGTAACTAAAGTAGTGACGTCCTGTGACTGGTGCAACAAAAGTAGTGACGTCCTGTGACTGGTGTAACTAAAGTAGTGACGTCCTGTGACTGGTGTAACTAAAGTAGTGACGTCCTGTGACTGGTGTAACTAAAGTAGTGACGTCCTGTGACTGGTGCAACAAAAGTAGTGACGTCCTGTGACTGGTGCACGGAAAGAAGTGACGTCCTGTGACTGGTGCAACAAAAGTAGTGACGTCCTGTGACTGGTGCAACAAAAGTAGTGACGTCCTGTGACTGGTGCAACAAAAGAAGTGACGTCCTGTGACTAGTGCAACAAAAGTAGTGACGTCCTGTGACTGGTGCAACAAAAGTAGTGACGTCCTGTGACTGGTGCACGGAAAGAAGTGACGTCCTGTGACTGGTGCAACAAAAGTAGTGACGTCCTGTGACTGGTGCAACTAAAGTAGTGACGTCCTGTGACTAGTGCAACAAAAGTAGTGACGTCCTGTGACTGGTGCTACAAAAGTAGTGACGTCCCGTGACAGGTGCACGAAAAGTGGAGACGTCCTGTAATCGATGCAACAAAAGTAATGACGTCCTGTCATTGAAGCAGCAAAAGTAGTGACGTCCTGTAACTGATGCAACAAAAGTCGTGACGCAGTGTGACTGCTCCACGAAAGTCAGTGACGTAAGGTGATTGGAGCATAAAACGATCAGAATGTCGGCCCTCCAACCAACCACCAGAAGAGCTTGGAAAAGAAGCCCCAGGTTCAAGTCGGCTTTGTCTGGTGTCCGTGTCTTTCTAGGCTCCTGTGGTCTCTCGCTGGCCCTGCCCAGGAGCACAGGCTCGCCTCTCGCGGATTCTCGCCGCTAGGAAACGCTCTCCTCGCGGATCCTGGCCGCTAGGAAATGCGCCTCAGTGTTAATGCACTGGCGCGTGATCCATCAATGCAGTATGAAATGGTCAACAACTGCGTTTACCAACGACAAAATAGCCTGGCTTTTAACATGAAAGCAATATCGTATTATGTCGTATCAAAGATTTGGGCTTCAAAGCTTTATCTCGCTTCTTCTCCCTGATGCCACCCAAGCTTCAAGATACAACAGAAATACGAGCAAGGAACGCAGTTTTTTTTTCTTTAATTCATCGAAAGAGTTAAGCCATGTTACTGAAAGAGATGCGTCAGATGCTGCCCCCCACTCCCACCCCCCACCCCCCACCCCCATCCCCCCCACCCTCCCCCACCCCCCTCCCACCCCCCCACCCACCCCAAAAAACAACAACAACAACAACAAAGTAAATAATGATGATAATAATAATCAATTTATGATTTTTTTAAACCATATTGACGTAAATGCTGCGTGTAACGTTGATAACAGAAACCCAGATTCTGTGTAGAAAAAAAGGGTGAAAATAAAGATGGAAGCGCCTATAGAGAAAAAATAAGAAGAAAGAAAGAAAAAGAAAGGAAGAAAGACAGGCAGATAGACAGGCAGACAGAAAAGAGAAGACGGTAGAATGAAATGCATGATGTCACTGGACACTCGATCGCCACATGTGGATGGTATGAAAGCTTAGTTAGTCGTTTTTTTTCCCCTGTAACTTTATCGTGATCATGAACATTTAATCTACTGTGGCATAACGCTGATGTGTAATAAGCATTGCACGCATAGGTGTTTTTGTTTTCTTATATTTTACAAATATTTGCAAAGTTTTGTTCTATACAGACTTTGTCAGTATACAGGCCATACTGCACGATTTTGCGAAAAGTGACAATGACACAATCACAGTTTGAAGTGATATATGAATCTGAATTGCACAGTTTGCAAACCGAAGAAGTACATGGATATATCATTTTGTTCGATGTAGATATAAAAATGATTTGTCTTTTCTTTCCACCCCCCCCCCTCACTCTGAGCGGTGTGTGTGTGTGTGTGTGTGTGTGTGTGTGTGTGTGTGTGTGTGTGTGTGTGTGTGTGTGTGTGTGTGTGTGTGTGTGTGTGTGTGTG
The DNA here is from genome assembly GCA_018398815.1 of Conus ventricosus. NCBI lineage: Eukaryota > Metazoa > Mollusca > Gastropoda > Neogastropoda > Conidae > Conus > Conus ventricosus. The sequence goes on along the minus strand of CM031623.1, from coordinate 2,705,355 downwards.
TGTGTGTGTGTGTGTGTGTGTGTGTGTGTGTGTGTGTGTGTGTGTGGTGTGCCTATAATTTCATCTTCAACTTATTTTTCTTACACATAAATGTGTTAGATGGTAATGTTTCTTTGATGTACGTTTGTAACCTCGATAACTGTATGCCGTTGTGAGTCATGTAACAACGTAAATTAAAAAAAATGCTGATAAAACGACAGATTTTAATACAAGGGGGTAAGGAGAAAATAAAACAAAATGTCGCAACCACACGAAAAATCAAATCAAACCAAATCAAATCAAATCAAGTCAAATAAGAAATAAGCTGCATCAAATCAAACAATTGTCAGTGGCGCGTGGGCTCGGCGGACGAAGCCTAGGAGAAAGAATTCCAGATACACGGCTCAAATCTGGCACATGCCGGGGTATTCTCTCTTCTGCACACACGACAGATCTAAGATAGTGGCGTGGGTGCTAGTCTTTCGACGAAGTGACGTTCAATATGCAGCGTGTCCTTTGCTCACGTAAAATACCCAACGGCAAGAACAAAAGCTCCGCTGCAAGGTTTTCATATAGACAAAATCTATTTCAGTAAGCCAGACCATCCTGCCAGAGAGACAAGAGTCCACCGGTAGGTGGCGCCATGGTAAAATGGTAGGGAAATGCTGCCCAGATTTTCTGAAGAGAAATCTTTGGTGTCCCGAAATTCTGTCTTGCATGATACAATGCAATGCGGTATTGATGCACATTGATTCTTGCATAATACAATGCAATGCGGTATTGATGCACATTGATTCTGTCTTGCATGATACAATGCAATGCGGTATTGATGCACATTGATTCTGTCTTGCATGATACAATGCAATGCGGTATTGATGCACATTGATTCTGTCTTGCATGATACAATGCAATGCGGTATTGATGCACATTGATTCTGTCTTGCATGATACAATGCAATGCGGTATTGATGCACATTGATTCTGTCTTGCATGATACAATGCAATGCGGTATTGATGCACATTGATTCTGTCTTGCATGATACAATGCAATGCGGTATTGATGCACATTGATTCTGTCTTGCATGATACAATGCAATGCGGTATTGATGCACATTGATTCTGTCTTGCATGATACAATGCAATGCGGTATTGATGCACATTGATTCTGTCGTGCATGATACAATGCAATGCGGTATTGATGCACATTGATTCTGTCTTGCGTGATACAATGCAATGCGGTATTGATGCACATTGATTCTGTTCGATACAGTGCAGTTTATACACTATAATACAGAATGACGTCACACCGTACAACACCGTGTGCAGCAACACACATTCTACGGAGCAGAGCTGTACAGAGCAACACAACATGAAAAGTACAACGCTATACAATTTAGTACAGGACGATGCAGTACAGCGCTGTCTAGTACAGTATGATAAGTACAGTGCTGTCTAAAGCAATATAGTACAAAATAAAACTTACAACAACAACAACGATAATAATGATGATGATGATGATGATTATGGTAATGATGATGATGATGATGATGATGATGATGATGATGATGATGATGATGATGATGATGATGATGATGATGATACAGTACAGTTCAAACTAACAGAATGTAATGCAATCCAATACATTACAATCCAGTACAGTACACTACAATTCAATACAAAACATTTTTTTTTAAATCACAACAAAAATTAAAAGGAAAAAAAACTGTGCAATGCAATATGATACAATAGTGTAAAATGTAACATAGCACAGTAAAATATAAAATAGTTTTGTCAAATATAAAACATTACCATACAACGCAACACAGCACAAAACACGTTACAATCCAACTTACAATATAATCCAGTGAACTACCATAAGATAGAGCACAATGAAATATCATTCACTGCGGCACAACATTGCACATCGCAACACACAATGTAATGTAAAAGGATATTTACAGAGCGCTTTACCTCGCGAGAGCCCAAAGCGCATATTACAGAAACATGATAAAACACTAATTTTTGGGGTGCTGTTGGATTCTTTTTTGAACCCTTGGTGGTGAGAACACCATAGAATTACAGATTATGGTGTGTCTCTATTTGACGCCAAGAGCACAGACACAATCAGCCGTGTCTCCCTGGTGAGTCCCATCCAGCGGACGAAAGGCCTAGGAGCAGGCAATACATATAAATCTGCCTTCGAGAGGGATTGTGATGGTTCCCCCATGCAGCTAGGGAAGGGTTTTCATATCTAAAACATATTTTCCCATTTTCTTCATCTTCAAAAAAAAATTTTTTTAATCTTTGCCAAGTCATTATAATGATGGAAGAATTGTTAACCTGCACTTGTTTTCCCCCACTACTTAATTGTTCAGCAAAATACTAATTCAAACTCAAAGCGCGCGCGCACACACACACACACACACACACACACACACACACACACACACACACACACACACACACACACACACGTAATATCTTTCATTACAATATCGTACACTACAATTTATTACAACACAGCAATACAATAAAGTGCTATACAATTCAGTACATCGTACACTACAATTTATTACAACACAGCAATACAATAAAGTGCTATACAATTCAGTACATCGTACACTACAATTTATTACAACACAGCAATACAATAAAGTGCTATACAATTCAGTACATCGTACACTACAATTTATTACAACACAGCAATACAATAAAGTGCTATACAATTCAGTACATCGTACACTACAATTTATTACAACACAGCAATACAATAAAGTGCTATACAATTCAGTACATCGTACACTACAATTTATTACAACACAGCAATACAATAAAGTGCTATACAATTCAGTACAACACAGCAATACAATAAAGTGCTATACAATTCAGTACAACACAGCAATACAATAAAGTGCTATACAATTCAGTACAACACAGCAATACAATAAAGTGCTATACAATTCAGTACAACACAGCAATACAATAAAGTGCTATACAATTCAGTACAACACAGCAATACAATAAAGTGCTATACAATTCAGTACAACACAGCAATACAATAAAGTGCTATACAATTCAGTACAACACAGCAATACAATAAAGTGCTATACAATTCAGTACATCTTACACTACAATTTATTACAACACAGCAATACAATAAAGTGCTATACAATTCAGTACAACACAGCAATACAATAAAGTGCTATACAATTCAGTACAACACAGCAATACAATAAAGTGCTATACAATTCAGTACAACACAGCAATACAATAAAGTGCTATACAATTCAGTACAACACAGCAATACAATAAAGTGCTATACAATTCAGTACAACACAGCAATACAATAAAGTGCTATACAATTCAGTACAACACAGCAATACAATAAAGTGCTATACAATTCAGTACAACACAGCAATACAATAAAGTGCTATACAATTCAGTACAACACAGCAATACAATAAAGTGCTATACAATTCAGTACAACACAGCAATACAATAAAGTGCTATACAATTCAGTACAACACAGCAATACAATAAAGTGCTATACAATTCAGTACAACACAGCAATACAATAAAGTGCTATACAATTCAGTACAACACAGCAATACAATAAAGTGCTATACAATTCAGTACAACACAGCAATACAATAAAGTGCTATACAATTCAGTACAACACAGCAATACAATAAAGTGCTATACAATTCAGTACAACACAGCAATACAATAAAGTGCTATACAATTCAGTACAACACAGCAATACAATAAAGTGCTATACAATTCAGTACAAAGCAGCTGGATACATCACGGTACCATGCGATCGCCACGCGCCGGAAACAACTAATCAGGTCATAAACACAGGTTCAAACAAACAAACAGACAAACAAACAGAAGCTTACCACCTTTCACAGCCAGTCAAAAACCAGGCTTTCAACAGCACTGCAACATGAGCGATGCCTTTTCCTACAGCAAATCATTTCTGCCAGACGATTTGGTGTCGCAAGCGGCATTGGTCAGGAGTTTTGGTCCTGTCGTTATTTCCTCGGGGTAGCAAGACTTACCACTTTCTTATTTGTTGTGAATCAAGATTCGTTGAGGTGAGAGTACACCAGCCTGAGCATAAGGGATCCGTCCTATCCAAGTTCCCCCCCCCCCCCTTTCCCCCGTTCCAGAAACAGCAGAATGGCTGCAGTTCCCAGAGTGGGACGAGTAGGGGGCCAGTTCCAGTTTTGATGTTCCAAATAGCCTCAATTTAGGACAAGATAGAATCGCAGAGTTCGCCAAAGCTCGCAAACGAGAGCCAATCAAGATCGTGATATCAAAGTTCAAATGATATAGAAACTGGCGATTTCGTCAAAAAAATCGCGAATGTTTGCGACTCAGAATGTGCGCATCGCCAGTTCACTCACGACCTTGATTTGTGGGCTGGAAAAAAAGTTCATCCAGAACCTTATGCTTTTCAGTGTCCCGGACTCTTGGAGCAGAAGGCATTTGCTGTTTCCATGAACACAACAAGAGTTTGGCTGGCGTGGACAAAATACTGTGCATTAACTGACCGCACGTGATTCAGCCTGGCTAGGTGCACTGCCAGTAGTGACCATCAGTCTGAATGACAGCACCACGCAGTGTGATCAGTTTGATACCCCCCCCCCCCCCCCCCCCCGGTCCCTCCGTACAGCTTTGTCCGTTGCGGACACTGAACACTGCAGAACGTTTGGTCACTCAGCCGGTGTCACCCTTGAATCCTGCTCTCCCTTAGAAATTCAGTGCTTCTCTCATGTTCCTCACAACAAATGTTCATCACCTGTCAGGGACCAGCAACGAGTGAGGCTGTCATCACCTGTCAGGGAACAGCAACGAGTGAGGCTGTCATCACCTGTCAGGGAACAGCAACGAGTGAGGCTGTCATCACCTGTCAGGGACCAGCAACGAGTGAGGCTGTCATCACCTGTCAGGGACCAGCAACGAGTGAGGCTATGAGATGCACACGGCAGTTGCTTGACGGTGGCGGTTTTTTGTTTGTTTGTTTGTGTTTGTTTTTTGTTGTTGGTTTTGTTTTTGCCGATGGGCTCTGCAGGCATGAAATAGGGGGGTGGTTACCACCCATGGGAAAGCCCCTGTTGAGGTTCTGTCCTGTCACAATCATTGGTCATTACACAAATGGGTAATCATGTCCCTGCACGTGTTAACGGAATCCCCCGTGTGTGTGTGTGGTGTGTGTGTGTGTGTGTGTGTGTGTGTGTGTGTGTGTGTGTGTGTGTGTGTGTGTGTGTGTGTGTGTGTGTGTGTGTGTGTGTGTGTGTCTGTGTGTGTGTGTCTGTGTGTGTGTGTCTGTTGTGTGTGTGTGTGTGTGTGTGTGTGTGTGCCTGCACCCTATGCGAGCACAGCGCAGGCTTCCAAGGGTGGGGCGGGACTGCTCCCGGCTGGTTTGTTTTGGCGGTTGAGGACAGCGCTTCTCTAGGACCTACCCGCACCTGCGGGCGTGTCTTGATCTTCTCTTCGTCTCTCAAGCACCTCACAACAAAATGACACTGGCTGAATTCGGCGTGCCACAGGGAAGCAGGATGGAGGAGACTCACCTCCACCAGGTCGTGCCACAGGGAAGCAGGATGGAGGAGACTCAACTCCACCAGGTCGTGCCACAGGGAAGCAGGATGGAGGAGACTCACTCCACCAGGTCGTGCCACAGGGAAGCAGGATGGAGGAGACTCACCTCCACCAGGTCGTGCCACAGGGAAGCAGGATGGAGGAGACTCACCTCCACCAGGTCGTGCCACAGGGAAGCAGGATGGAGGAGACTCACCTCCACCAGGTCGTGCCACAGGGAAGCAGGATGGAGGAGACTCACCTCCACCAGGTCGTGCCACAGGGAAGCAGGATGGAGGAGACTCACCTCCACCAGGTCGTGCCACAGGAAGCAGGATGGAGGAGACTCACCTCCACCAGGTCGTGCCACAGGGAAGCAGGATGGAGGAGACTCACCTCCACCAGGTGGAAATGTCTGCTGAGCCTGCCTGCAGCATGAAGGACTCGGGCTTCCGAGCCGAAATCCTCGCCATGATCGTTGGAACCAGGAGTGGTGTGTGTGTGTGTGTGTGTGTGTGTGTGTGTGTGTGTGTGTGTGTGTGTGTGTGTGTGTGTGTGTGTGTGTGTGTGTGTGTGTGTGTGTGTGTGTTGTGTGTGTGTGTGTGTGTACGTGCGTGCGTGCGTGCGTGCGTGCGTGTGTGTGTGTGTGCTGAGGCTGCTGTGTCGAATGGGGTGTGGATACATCCACCGATGATCTCATAACACAGCTGTCGATTTCTGGCAAATAGATCACTAGAGCCCTAAAAAAAAAAAAAGGTAATGACAGAAGTAGCTCAGATTAAATATCCCGGCTGAAACCGGTCGATGAGGAATCGAGCATCATAAGGCTTGAATTTCCCAGTTTTACGGAAAAAATCAGACAGTAGCTCAGCGGTTAAGACAGCTGCAAGCACGGATCTGCCGCCTTGAGTTTCCCGACCACCCTTGACTTGCAGGTTCAAATCCAGGCCGTGCAAAAAGAATATACATACAAGAAAGCAGCGGTGAAGGCGCGTTTAGCTGTCCTAACCTACAGTTTGTTATGCTCTGCTTGGAATGTAAGGAACCGATCGAGGTCCGACACCCCTGAATGAGCGGAGCTTCCTCGCTAAAGACCTGCTGCTGTCCCTAAAGTTTCTTCCTACTCCGCAGAAGGAAAAAAAAACAAACAAAAAAGAAGGGGAAAAAAACTCGTGTGAGAACTCAGAACACAGGATTAAATTTCTCCATGGGGAGTAGAATTCTCCAGAGAGTAAAGAAAATCTTACACTAACACCGGCATGACTGTTTCCTAACCTATTGTCTTGTCAATCACGCTGCCTTTATTCAACGGACCCATGTTTAATAAAAAGTATCCTTAGACAGGGTTTTTTTCTGTTTTTTTTTCTTAACAGGTGTTGATATAATGATTTGCACGGACAGTATTGTTCTGTAGTAGTAGTACTTCAGTTTTACGTCTGTTTACAAATGTGATATTAGACCAAGAGAGAGAGAGAGAGAGAGAGAGAGAGAGAGAGAGAGAGAGAGAGAGAGAGAGAGGAGAGAGAGAGAGAGGGAGAGGAGGAGAGGAGAGAGAGAGAGAGAGAGAGAGAGAGAGAGGGAGAGAGAGAGAGCGAGGGAGAGTGAGAGTGAGAGAGAGAGAGAGAGAGAGAGAGAGAGAGAGAGAGAGAGAGAGAGAGAGAGAGCGAGATAAGTGTATGCATGATGTGTTTATCTAAGTGCAAATAAATGTCCCTCTAAGCATCCCTACAGCATACCTGCAAATAACCTTAAAGTAACTGGACTACAAATTAAAGAAAAAACAACGTTGAATGCAAATTTTAAATCTGAAAAGACATCACACAATAACATGTCTGATAATGGTGGCAAATGAGCTTGAAGAGGTAAACAGTCAAACATTAGATGCTTGTTGGTTATTCTTCGTTCTCCACAAATACATTTTGCTTCGCTTATATGTTTAGACTTTAAGGCATCAAGTTTTAATTTATAAAATATTGAAATGAAATTTCTCTGTTGATACATATTTTCACTTCTAAATGAGGAATGCTGTTTACATGTTCATAATTAATGAAATGAGTATTTTTATCAGCCACACCAAGCAACGTACTTTGGTAATGTTTTCTGAATCGGCACCACACGGTTTGCTTTAATAATTGATTGACTTCAGGTACAGAGAAGGATATATGAAATACCGTGACGCACTTCTCATTTCTGGCTCCTCTCTTTGCGCATCTATCAGCTAGCTCATTACCCCGAATACCACCATGTGATGGAATCCAACTTTCTTGTACATGAAATACGCCATCTTATTCATTTTTGGATATTGTTCT
>CM031623.1:2679982-2692482 GCA_018398815.1 Conus ventricosus | reverse complement strand
TCTCCGGTGGGTTGCCTCTTGACGACTTGACATTGACTGCTCCCTGTGGATTGCCGGTGCCGGGGCTGCGGAGGGGCCGACCGGGCTGTGGCTGTGGACGGGGTGTCGGAATGAGCGGCGTGGTGCACTGCCTCTGAGGTGGCGCAGAGGTTGGGACAGCAAAAAAAAAAAAAAAATTCATGGCAAGAGAGAGTCCACTACCCTACCTACGCTTTTACAAGAGTCACCTCCCCTTCATCTCCTCCCCCCCCCCCCCCCCCGCCCGACTTTCCTTTTTTATGAAAATTTAGAAGATGAGTCCCTCTTCAACCCACCCCCACCCCCTCCTGCTTTTATGAACATTTAGAAGATGAGTCCCTCTTCGTTCCTCCCCCCCCCCCCATCCCACCCCCTCCTGCTTTTATGACACTTCAGAAGATGAGTCCCTCTTCGTTCCTCCCCCCCCCCCCCCATCCCACCCCATCCTGCTTTTATGACACTTCAGAAGATGAGTCCCTCTTCGTTCCTCCCCCCTCCCCCCATCCCACCCCCTCCTGCTTTTATGACACTTCAGAAGATGAGTCCCTCTTCATCCTCCCCCCCCCCTTCCCTCTCCCAACTTTTTGTGAAAATTTGGACAAATGTGTCCCTCTTTCCTCAATGCCCTTTCTCCTGATGTTTGATATTTTTTGAAGATGAACCACCTCTCCCCCTCCTCCCGCTTTTATTCAAACTTTGGGGACTCCCGTAATGTTTTTGTCGGTGTCAGTCTAACCGTGTGTGACAAGGAGAAAGATCTTCACGTTACCCACTATCAGAATATAGGCCACGTTTTATATGATTCATGCATTATTGATATTGCAGCGTTCGTTGCTCAAACTGAAGTTGCTAGATTTGATTACAAAGTTTTTCAACTGACATGTTAATATCTTAGATCTGTTTGATGGGTTGTAAAAGTCCTTTGAGAATCACGTGGTGTAGATTGTAGAACTGCTCATTGTCTAGCATCATCTTTGATGGACAGACGTCAAACATGCCACTGAACTGAACCTCCTCATTGTGGACATCCCAGAGATATCGTGGTGAGTGTAAGAGTCGATTGTATGGCTGCCTATTGTCCAAGATTACCTATAATGGACAGACGTAAAATACACCACTGAACTGAACTTTCTTTGTTTCTGCGCATCATCGAGACATTCTGAGAGAGAGAGAGAGAGAGAGAGAGAGAGAGAGAGAGAGAGAGAGAGAGAGAGAGAGAGAGAGAGAGAGAGTGAGAGAGAGAGAGAGAGAGAGAGAGAGAGAGAGAGAGAGAGAGAGAGAGAGAGAGAGAGAGAGGAGAAGAGAGAGAGAGAGAGAGAGAGAGAGAGAGAGAGGGGGGGACAAGTAATTCTGCAACTTAAAACAAAATAAATGAATGTATAAATAAACGTATGAAGCAGTTACAAATAAAACTGATAGTTATCGTGGCATTGTCACGGCTGCTTACACACATTTCAAATTGATTTTGTCGTTAAAGGCGAGTGCCAAGTTGAGTCGTGAACTGTTTAGGCATGTCAGCATCTCACATGCAGATGACCTATACATGCATGGTGATGGATCTGCCGTAGAAAAAAAAACATTAGTTGCATTCACATGTAGCGGACAACCTAAAAGGATGATCACTGTATCAGCACGTGGTGTACGGAAGAAAAGTCATCACTTCATGTCGTGTTGGTAACATTTTCTTTCGTAATTTTATTGTGCCAGCACTTTGGGCTTCTTGTGAAACTTTTCTTTTCTTTTTCTTTCTTTCTTTTTTTCCTTTTTTTTTTAACCCCTTTTTTCTTTCTTTTTTTTCTTTTGCCGTGTAGTTCTTTCTGCAACCATCCACAGAGCTTTTCTCTTCTTGCAGCTTTTCTCTTCTTGCAGCTTTGGCATCTTGCAGTCTTGCTGGGCAGTTGGGACACGATGTTTTTCTCACTCTGTTTGCTCCCTGTTTGCCCATGCTTCCTCTTGCTTCCCCCCTTTTTTTCCTCGTCTGTGCTCTCTCTCTAGATTTTAGCTCTACAATTGGACATGGTTCCTAAACCTGACAATGAACAGTGAGAATTAATGAGAAAAAAAAAAACGAGAAATTTTCATCCTGTTCAAATATGAAGGCGAAACTGCGTTACTACTTTTTTCTGAAATCTACACATCACCGATTACAATGGCATTCTACCTGTTAAAATGTGATGAATATAGTTCTGAAACTGCACGGTAGATTCTGCAATTTTTGGCATTCCTGTCCTCACACACCCCGTTTTTACTGATCCCCAATGATTTCTTACAAGACGGATCCCTAATGAAGATTCACTGTTCAATGTAACCCCCTCTCATATCATCTTGTGCTCTTCCGATCCAAAGCAAACTAAAACTAGAAAGGGAGCCTCAAAAGTCATCAAAGATTCCACTGCTGCCGGCAGAGAATTACAAACCTGTCTCACTCACATCACTCTCGAGCAAGCTCTTGGAGCATATTATCTGCAGTCATCTGATGGAGCGCCTAGAAAAACACCAGATACTCACCAACCTAAACCACGGGTTTCGTAGAGGATTTTCATGTGAGACGCAGCTGGTCACCACACTTCATGATCTGTGTCAGAGCTTTGAGAAGAAAGTTCAGACTGACATAGCCATCCTAGATTTTTCAAAGGCCTTTGACATGGTCCCACATTCGAAGCTCTTGGAGAAGCTGGGAAGCTACGGCATCAGAGGCCCACTCTATCAGTGGTTCACCACTTTCCTCACCCAGCGGTGTATGAAAGTGGTGGTAGATGGAAAGTCCTCCGAGCAAGTGACAGTAGACTCTGGCGTTACCCAAGGTACAGTACTTGGCTTCCTACTATTCTTATGCCACATCAACGACCTACCTGCCTCCGTTTGATCTCAAGTCAGGCTCTTTGCAGACGTCTGCCTTCTGTATCAAGAAATTAAGACTCAGGCAGACCATATCGCTTTGCAAGATGACTTGAAAAAACTAGAAACCTGGGCTAGAGAATGGGGCATGAGATTCAATGCCAAGAAATGTTACATCATGAGAGTACGACACAGATCACCTTTCTTCTACCAGCTGGACAACCACATCCAACAGCAAGAGGACTCTCACCCCTATCTTGGAGTTGAAATAAGCGAAAACCTGTCTTGGTCTGCTCACATAGACAAGATCGCCAAGACAGCAAACGCCAGCCAGGGTATGCTTCGTAGGAGCCTGCGCTTTTGTTCTGAAGCCTGCCGCAAACAGCGTATGTCTCTCTTGTCAGGTCCCTTCTAGAGTACAGCTCCACTGTCTAGGACCCATATACGCAAAGCGAAACTGATGGGATAGAAGGCATTCAACACAGAGCAACCAGATACGTAAAGCGAGATTACCGGTCCGGAAACCCAGGCTGTGTCACAGCTATGCTACAGGACATTGGCTTCCCTTCGCTGCAGGAAAGAAGACGGCAACACCGGCTCACCTTGTTATTTAAGATCATCGAAGGACATCTTCCTGGCATAGAGGCGGATAAATACCTGATACCTGTCCGAAACAAAAGACTTATAAGACCTACAAGAGCGGAAAATCAAGAAAGGAAAAACACAGTGGAGCAATGCGCAAGGAACCACCAGCGCTGCTTGAACATCCAGCATACTGCAACACTTGTCTTCAAAAACAGCTTTTTCCCACGAACCATCAGGGAATGGAACAACCTAGACAACAGTGGTGTTTCCTCAGGGACTGTGGAAGAATTCAAGAACCTCCTCCAACAACCCCCCAAAGAGAAGTAAACAAACACCACCCAACCCCTCTTCCACCCCACCTCCCACTCCCTCTTCCTCCCGTGGAGGTTCTGTCGTGTCACATCCAGTGGACATTACACAATGGCGTCTGTCAGGGAGCAATTATGTCCCTTCACGTTTTAAGGGAATGCCCTGTGCGTGCCTGCACTCTATGTGAACACAGCGCAGGCTTCCAAGGTGGTGCGGGACTGCTTCCAGCTGGTCTGTTCGGCAGGTGAGGACAGTGCTTCTCTGGGTCCTACCCGCACCTTTGCGTATATCGTTTTTTTCTTTTTTCTCTGCTTCCAGCGAGTGTAGTCAAAATCAGGTGGTTTGGGGAGTTAGTGAAGGTCCACATCAAGAACTGGGCTGACAGTCGTTGTTATCTCCGCAAATCACAAAACTCCTTTGGCACAGCCATAGTAGGGGTGACGCCCAGTCGCTATGGTTCCCCTTGTTCAGAACTCCATCTTCTTCCAGCATCTCTGATGCCGTTTCCGCGTTTGAACGCATGGCCCAGGACGTTGGCCTTGCCTTCCTAAACGTGGATGTCATGTCTGCTTTCAAGTGAAACCTTGCTTTGAATCTCTTCATGGTACCTACACCATCCTGGAAAACTGGAAACTCATGTTTTCTGAGTACAGCCTGAAGTTTGAGATGAATAATGCTCAACATTTTCTTCCAAATTTTGATAAGAAAGGTGATCAGTTCCGCAAGACAAACAGATGACAGGACAAAGCACGATGTATTCCGACCTCTTAGGTCTTCTTCAGGCCAACCAAACACCATTCAGGACAATGAAAACGAAGAACGAGCAACCACTTCTCTTCATATTCGTTTTCATCGTCCTGAATGGTGTGTGTGTTTTGCTTGAAGAAGACGCAAAAGGTGGAAATGCGTCCTGTTTTGTCCTGTAACTTCCTGTAACTTTCTTCCAGTCAAGCCGGGTCTTTATCAACCAATCCCTTCTTAGCACTGGTGTCTGGACAGAGATATCAACTATTCACTCTGGTGCCTCTGGTCAGAGATATCAACAATTCACTCTGGTATCTTTGGCCAGTGATATCAACAATTCACTCCAGTGTCTCTCCAGTGATATCAACAATTCACTCTGGTATCTTTGGCCAGTGATATCAACAATTCACTCCAGTGTCTCTCCAGTGATATCAACAATTCACTCCAGTGTCTCTCCAGTGATATCCACAATTCACTCCAGTGTCTGTCCAGTGATATCAATAATTCACTCCAGTGTCTCTCCAGTGATATCAACAATTCACTCTGGTATCTTTGGCCAGTGATGTCAACAATTCACTCTGGTATCTTTGGCCAGTGATATCAACAATTCACTCTGGTGTCTGTCCAGTGACTTCAACAATTCACTCTGGTGTCTGTCCAGTGATATCAACAATTCACTCTGGTGTCTGTCCAGTGACTTCAACAATTCACTCTGGTGTCTGTCCAGTGACTTCAACAATTCACTCTGGTGGCTATCAGCTCCGTAGAACACTTCAGTCTGACAGGTTTCTAAGAGTAGAAGCCTTTCGCCAGAATCTGCATGTGACACACGTTTAGTGACCTCACCTGCTGGAAGTGTAGCATTGCTTCCAGAATGTCCTGTCCATCCACTGTTCTTGTTGACCTCACCTGCTGGAAGTGTAGCATTGATTCCAGAATGTCATGTCCATGCACTGTTCTTGTTCACCTGGTGCCATTTCAGTCTCTTCCCTGTTGATGCACAAAGTCTTCTGCCACTGCTGACATGACGGAAAATGCCAGCTCTTCTTCTTCTTCTTCTTCTTCTTCTTCTTCTTCTTCTTCTTTTTTATTATTATTATTATTATATTATTATTATTATTATTATTATTATTATTATTATTATTATTATTATTATTATTATTATTATTATTATTATTATTTTATTATTGTCATCTTTATTTAATTATTAATATTATAATTATTGTTATTGTTGTTAACATAATAATAATAATATGTTGTTGTTGTTGATGTTGTCACAAATAGACAATAGAGTGAAACTTCGGTAACCCCTACTGAAAATCTACGAAAGTTTTAAGACGTGTTCCTGCAGGAAGCACATAGTTTGACAGACGCTTTTCACTACAGGCCTAGCAATTGACACTGACAGACGCTTTTCACTACAGGCCTAGCAAATGACACTGACAGACGCTTTTCACTACAGGCCTAGCAATTGACACTGACAGACGCTTTTCACTACAGGCCTAGCAATTGACACTGACAGACGCTTTTCACTACAGGCCTAGCAATTGACACTGACAGACGCTTATCACTACAGGCCTAGCAATTGACACTGACAGACGCTTTTCACTACAGGCCTAGCAATTGACACTGACAGACGCTTTTCACTACAGGCCTAGCAATTGACACTGACAGACGCTTTTCACTACAGGCCTAGCAATTGACACTGACAGACGCTTTTCACTACAGGCCTAGCAATTGACACTGACAGACGCTTTTCACTACAGGCCTAGCAATTGACACTGACAGACGCTTTTCACTACAGGCCTAGCAATTGACACTGACAGGCTGCTTATGGACACTACAGGCCTAGCAATTGACACTGACAGGCTGCTTATGGACACTACAGGCCTACAGCAATTGACACTGACAGGCTGCTTATGGACACTACAGGCCTATAGCAATTGACACTGACAGGCTGCTTATGGACACTACAGGCCTATAGCAATTGACACTGACAGGCTGCTTATGGACACTACATGCCTATAGCAATTGACACTGCCCGGCTGCTTATGGACACTACAGGCCTATAGCAATTGACACTGACAGGCTGCTTATGGACACTACAGGCCTATAGCAATTGACACTGCCCGGCCGCTTATGGACACTACATGCCTATAGCAATTGACACTGACAGGCTGCTTATGGACACTACAGGCCTAGCAATTGACACTGACAGGCTGCTTATGGACACTGCAGGTCTATAGCAATTGACACTGTCAGGCTGCTTGTGGACACTACAGACCTAGCAATTGACACTGACAGGCTGCTTATGGAATCATAAAATTTTCGAAAATGACAAACAACACATCAAACTGACCAGCTTTTAAAAAAAAAGAAAAAAAAAAGAAAAAAAGACGTAAATGTCTTCATATTATGATCAAATCAATGAAATTTGTATCACGAGTCCAGCTAGCATAGTGCACAGCGGAAAGAAAGTTCTGAATGTTAATAGAACTGGGAAAAAAAGAAGATTATGAGAAGTCTGCTCTGTGTGTGTGTGTGTGTGTGTGTGTGTGTGTGTGTGTGTGTGTGTGTGTGTGTGTGTGTGTGTGTGTGTGTGTGTGTGTGTGTGTGTGTGTTCATTCGTTCTTTAATTTAACGTCTATCCACCTAACGGTGATCTTAGACAGTATGTAAGTGTTATATGTGTGTGTGCATGTGATGTTTTGGGGTGTATGCATGCCAACGGTTGGTGTTGATTTTGGGCGTACGTAGGTATGTATAATGCAATTAGGCCTAGATAAAATAAATAACAATTAAATAATGCAATTAGGCCTAGATAAAATAAATAACAATTTTAAAAAAACACCACATAAATAAATCCAAAACTTTAAAAGAAACCCTAAATGAGCAACTAACACCAAGATAGGGAAAATAACATAGACGTTAAAGTAAATGTCCAATTGGGCTCTTAATCAGTCCTTGAACAACTTCAAAAATGTTTGATTCGTTAGAGATGACGTCTTCAAAGGCTGACATCGACGGTTCAGTGTTCAACAACCAAGCAGGTACGTAGGGTTTCATTCTATCGCACACAAAAGGTAGATGGAACGGAGTGATTTGCTGGCCACAAATACAAGTCACATGTTTACAGAATTGGTTTTAAAGGCATCAAGCCTCAATCTAAAAATCAAACTTTTTAAAATCAACTCTTGGTAGAGATTCTTGATACCTGTTTTATTGTCTGATATCTTGTTAAATAATATCCCCTTTTTGTTTCTGGTGCCTTTTCGCTTTTTTGAAATAGAGTTCCAGGATACGTCTTTTAAAAGACTATAATTACTCTCATGTAAGGATAAAGGAATGCATATCTTTGTTAAATCAGTTTCAGTGATAGCAGCCTTTTTGGCTAATTGGTCTACCCTTTCATTCGCAGATACTCCACAGTGTGATGGAACCCAACAAAAATCGACATAGGAACCACATAAATGCAAAAAATGAATTAAGTGGTAGACTTCTGATATGAGTTCTGCTCTCACACTTGTATTCGAAAATTTTAGAACTTGTAGGACTGATTTTGAATCAACACAAAGTAGTAGGCCTATTTGAAATGCAGGAAATCGAAAATGTGTTTGTGCGGGCGTGCGGGCGTGCGTGTGTGTGTGTGTGTGTGTGTGTGTGTGTGGTGTGTGTGTGTGTGTGTGTGTGTGTGGTGCGTGCGTGCGTGCGTGCGTGCGTGCGTGCGTGCGTGCGTGCGTGCGTGCGTGCGTGCGTGCGCGCGCGCGAGCGTGCGTGCGTGCGTGCGTGCGTGCGTGTGCGTGCGTGTGTGCGTGCGTGCGTGCGTGCGTGCGTGCGTGTGTGTGTGTGTGTGTGTGTGTGTGTGTGTGTGTGAAGCCATTATGGTTAGGCCCCATTTAGAAAAGACGAATTGCTGTATGGTATCCCAAACTTACTTGAAAGACAGTTCGCTACTCTGGGAGAAATATACGTTCAAAGAAGGGCAAGGAAATTAATTACGGTCATAAGAAATCATACCTATCAAGAGTGAATGGACATCCAGGGTTGACTTTTTCTTTATGAAAGGGGATTTGAGTGGGAGAAAGAGGGAAGGGAGGGAAGGGGGAGGGGGGAACTTGAGTCGAAGTTGACAAAATTTTTAAGCGGACATTTCAGTTACCTACATATTTTTAAAATTGCATCTAACTAACACAACATGTAGCCTAATTTTCAAGACATGGCGCCGTGGCTTAATTACTTAAGTAAA
Source organism: Conus ventricosus (assembly GCA_018398815.1). Classification (NCBI taxonomy): domain Eukaryota; kingdom Metazoa; phylum Mollusca; class Gastropoda; order Neogastropoda; family Conidae; genus Conus; species Conus ventricosus. The sequence goes on along the minus strand of CM031623.1, from coordinate 2,683,742 downwards.
TAAACTTTTGGATGGTCTAGTGAAATGACTGGCCTAATGGAATAGCCTGACGGATGTACTAAGCGTGCTAAGAGAATGCACTAAACATGTATCTAGCAACTAATTTTGCTGTCTTAATTTAATAGAATATCCAGAGTGTACAAAACATGCTGCCAGAGTGCACTAAACATAAATCAAGTACTAAAATTTTCAAAAATTCCGTTTTTGATAGTGAACATTTGCCACTTTGAATATGATGATGATATTATTCGAAAGATGCGAGATCAGTTCGTGAATCGAAATCAACTGCACGTTCGATTTAAAAGAACAGAGGGGGCGTTTTAAAACCTTTTCGGGGTGTGACTTAAAAACAGTCATCCCAAGGATTTGAACCTCAACCGTAAATGTGGTTATCAAGGTGTGTGCGCGTGTGTGTGGATTGCGACAGCTTGTTTAACTGTTTACCGTAAAGCATACCAGATACGTGACGTTAAATAGGGGCCTATTTGAACAAGTGGTTGCAACCTGCTACACATGTACTCCCTGGTCACGTGATTTTATGAATTTGTCGCCATTTTCTGACGCATTTCCTGCTTTTCATGGTCGTGATCGTCACACCGATTTCAAACAGTTCTTTTGTGTCCATTTGTGTGAAAATCTCGATGCAATAGATGCATGGGAGCTTTCTCGTGTGGACTCTTTGACTGTGCATATAAGTGGAAGCGAGGGAATTTGACGCGTTATTTTGCAGGAGGCTACGCACTGCCGTGGGACAAGCACGCCGTCGACAAATTTATTTAGGCCAAGATGCCAGTGAAAAAACAAGGCGAGTTTCGAAGACTGCTTAGTTGTTTTAGTTGATTAATTTACTAAAAAATCGTCATACTTGTTGGGGCAGTAAATTGGCAGTCTTCTGTTGTGATCAGATCGTCGAAAATTCGTTGAAATGAGGTGTCTGAACAATAAATATTCATAAATCCCCGACACAAGAAGTAATTGCAGACGACGCATTTGGTGACACTGTCGGCGGCGTCTGCTCTAAATCTCTTCTCTACGGACGAGTGCGCTTTATCTTGAATGAGCAAGTTTAGAGCTGTCTTGTAAACGATCCACTCGGTTTTGACTTGCCAACTGCGGGCAGGATGTATAAAGTTGAACCGGTTTACGGAGAAACGACCGTTAAAAACATTGTAAACAGGTTGTTGAAACAAGCGAAAGGGGAGAGCATTCTTTGAATTTTTCACAGAAGCAGTTGTGAATGTGGAACTTTAGAAAATGGGGGAAGGGAATATGAGACAGGGATGGAACAAGGGCTGAAACAAACAGCATCAAAGAAAAGTTTGAAAATGTATTCTATATTTAGGTCATATTTCAATCATTATTTTGTATGTAAAATCACTGTATTTTACTAGTGTAAAGTGTGAGTCTACTCTGTGTGTGTGTGTGTGTGTGAGTGTGTGTGTGTGTGTGTGTGTGTGTGTGTGTGTGTGTGTGTGGAGGGAGAGAGAGAGAGAGAGAGAGAGAGAGAGAGAGAGAGAGAGAGAGAGAGAGCAAAACTGGCATAATGAGACAGACAAGATCAAACAGATAATGTTCTAGTCAGAATGTTCTTTTTAACATGTATCAGAATCACTCAAACATGGGGTCACTGAGTAGAGCTACCCCAACCAGTAAATCACGTTTTCTTTTTTTAGTGATGTATTTATTTTAGCAACGTAAGACTTTTTGGGGAACTTTCTTGGACAAATGTACTTTTTTTAAAAAGGGAATGACACGTTTACTTTGGGCTGAATATTCCCCACAAAAAAAATGTAAAATAACAGTAATTTGAATGATCCATCAGCTGCAGTAGCAGGGTGACATACAAGATTTTTTGGTGAACCATTAAAAAAAACAGGGGACTGGTGGGCCGAGGAAAACCTTTAAAAACAAAGGCCTATTGGGGTCAAAACAGGTTTAAAAACTATAAAAGTGCAAGGGGTTTTACGCGTTGTGTGTGTGTTTTTTTTTTTTTTTTAGGTAAGCAATCTAAAAATCAAAAACAAAACCAGCCTGCCACCTGACTGCTTACTATTGTTTACAAGCCTTTAACTGGAAAGGGTCCCCCCCCCCCCCCCCCCCCCCCCCCCTCCCCCAACCCTTTTAAATGGAAAATGTGATAAATTCGTCCCTAAGAATTGAATGCTGTTTTGGGAAAGAAAAAAATATCCGGGACAAGGTTTGGGGACAATCAGAAATCCTTTTTTACAGAAAGCCTATTTACACACGGGAAAACTTTGCTTCAGTGACAGGGAATGATATACAAAACAAGAATGAAAAATGTGTGGACATGCGTGCACCGTGCATATATGTTTTTAGATGTTTCATTCCAAAACTTTTTTAATGCACCTTTTAATTTTTTTTTGGTTTGATCGGAGGGTGGAAAAATTTTTTTGTTCGTGTTAGGGTTGGGGGAGAGTGGGTTGGGCAGAGTGGGGTTGGGGAGAATGGGGTTTTGGGGGGATTGGGGAAAAAGGGTGAAGGGGGGGGGGGGGGGGGCTAAATTTCAGATGAGCTAAATTTCATTTTTGGGGGCAGCCATCTTTTGGTGATCAAAAAATCATGTAGCTTTTTATTAAAAAGTATCAACTGGGTTTTACTTTGAAGGTCTTTTTTTTTTACAAATTCATTTTCTAAATTTTGATACGAAAACCCCCAGACGCCCCCCGGGCCCTTGAGCTGTTGGAGGATTATCACACGCGACTGTCCAAGCCACAGGATCGACCTCTGAAGACGGCGATTGAAAGGGTCTCCGCATTTTCAAGAGTCGCCTCTTCCAAGCCTTATTAGGTGAGCTCTTATTGCTAGACGAGTTTTTTTTTTTTTTTTTTTTTTTTTTTTTTTTTTTTGGGGGGGGGGGGGGAATGAGGGGTTGGGGGTGGATTGGGTCATAGCAAGTCAAGATATGTTATTGCCACACAGTACATTATTTCTATGTTATTGCCACACAGTACATTATTTCTATGTTATTGCCACACAGTACATTATTTCTATGTTATTGCCACACAGTACATTATTTCTATGTTATTGCCACACAGTACATTATTTCTATGTTATTGCCACACAGTACATTATTTCTTGAGTACAACTATATGAACATTTCAGCAGTATGTAAGACTAAGAGCCTCACAGAACATTCTTGGCACAAAAAACCTCCATAAAAACCCTGTTGATTATTCTAAGTACTTGTTACTATATATTGTATTATGCATATATAGTTATATACACACACATATGTAATATATAACATGCACACATATATCATATATGTATACATACGTACACATACACATATAATGCTGAAGAGAGGGGTTCCAGAGGCGTTAACTAAAGCAACTAGGTATCAGAAAACTAAAGATTCCTATGCAAGCCATCTGGCATGGAAATCCATGTGGTTCATGGTTAAATATGAGTTAAATTTTTCAATCCTATATCTGTAATTCAATATTTTCAAGAAACACTGCTACTTGTGGGAGACTGCCTTCTAACTTATATAGATTTATAATGTTTTGCTAATAGAATCATGAAAAATATCAAATGTAATCAACTGCGACTGGACCACAGAGTTTGTTCACCCTTTTTTCCCACTCGCACTGCACGTTCTTCATGGTGTGTACTTGGGGGGATGCTGGTGGCTTTTTCATTTCAGACAGATCCCCTGTCATCTGGAAGGTCTATACTATTCTTTCTTTTCTGTCACTGTCGTTGACTCCGCCTTTGTTTCATTGTTGTCTGTTTTGCC
>CM031623.1:2672482-2674982 GCA_018398815.1 Conus ventricosus | reverse complement strand
CAATTTTGACTCCCAGGGGAAAAATCCACCTGTATCGAAACGACCCAGCGGAGATTCGAACCCGCAACCCTTAGATTACCAGTCCTGCGCTCTACCAACTGAGCTATTCCGGCCCCGAACGTGGTTCAAAAATTGAAGGCCAGGTAAGCCACAGTCATCCATAGGAAAGCGTGAGGTGATCAGTGTTCAATGCCCTTGAAGTGTGTGGAGCATCACTTCTGCCTCAGAATGTGAAGAATAGTTGTACGCTTTGAAAAAGACAGAGGGTGTAGAAGCAGTTTGAGATCACTGACTAAAAAAAAAAAAAAACTAGTGAAAGGAAGAAGGCAAACAATGAACACAATATATGCGTCAACAATGAACTCAATATATGCATCAACAATGAACACAATATATGCATCAGATAAGATAAGATAATGTTGCTTATAGCCCAGCCGACCGCAAAGGGCCACATCAGGGCTGTCACCATGTTAAAATCAACTCACCAGTATATATGCATCAACAATGAACACAATATATACATCAACAGTGAACACAATATATGCATCAACAGTGAACACAATATATGCGTCAACAGTGAACACAATATATGCGTCAACAGTGAACACAATATATGCGTCAACAATGAACACAATATATGCGTCAACAATGAACACAATATATGCGTCAACAATGAACACAATATATGCATCAACAATGAACACAATATATACATCAGCAGTGAACACAATATATGCATCAACAATGAACACAATATATGCATCAACAATGAACACAATATATGCATCAACAATGAACACAATATATACATCAACAGTGAACACAATATATGCATCAACAATGAACACAATATATGCATCAACAATGAACACAATATACGCATCAACAAGAATGAAGTCAGGGATAACTCCTGTAGGTTGTACAGTTCTGTCTTTCTGGTGCAGTTCTATGTGTCCGAACAGTTGTGTCCCTTTGTTGCTAAGTTTTTGGTGTAAGTTCATGGGTGATGGTGTGTGTGTGTGTGTGTGTGTGTGTGTGTGTGTGTGTGTGTGTGTGTGTGTGTACTTGTGGTAATATTTAGGGAGATAACAGCAGCAAGTACGGATTCTCCAAATGCATATATTATCCTTTTTTTTTTTAGAAAGAGGGAGAGAAAGAGATGTGTGCCTTGTGATAGAGGAATGTAACGGGCATAAACCATTATGACACAAAGTACTGCTCTCTACCTTTGTGGCCCAATGTGACAGGCATGAACCAGTGTTACACAGAGTGCTGCTCTCTACCTCTGTGGCCCAATGTGACAGGCATGAACCAGTGTGACACAAAGTACTGCTCTCTACCTCTGTGGCCCACTCTCTTGCCATTGTGATAGAAACTCTTGACACTTTTCCTCTGGTCAGCTTTGTGGCCACCAAGAGATGACGCTTTGACCGCTGGTCAGAGTGAACACTGGCTGTCCTTTCTGCAATGCTGTTTCCCCATATGTGGTTGATTCACCTGCCTTTTGTGGCGCTGTTTATGACATTTTACTTTCGTTTTAAGCAAAGGGGTGAATGAAATGAGGTGTTATGGCTGACAGTCTCAACATGATCTAGTTTTACCTGCCTGAACGTTTCAAGAAAATTATTTATAATGCACCGCCAAAAAACGTTGACAAACGAATCACAAGACACTTAGGTCGTCTTGAGGCAAGACACACAACACTCAGGACGACGAAAATGAACGAGCAGTCACTTACCTTCATCCAGTTCTGCACAAGATGGGCGTTGGCTCCTTTTCCTCTGGCCAGCTGGTTGGTTCCACAGCCATCCTGCGACAGATTGGATGAAGATGAGATTGTTCATTCGTTGTCGTTGTCCTGAGTGTTGTGTACCTTGCCTGAAGAAGACCTGTGAGGTCGAAACGCGTCGTGTCTTGTATTGTGATTCATTTGTCTACGTTTTCCGGCGGAGCGTTATAAACACTGTTTGAAGTTTGTTTAGATTTCGGCCTGCAGTCACTTCACTTTGCTACTAGATCTGCCTTAACATTGGTGTGACTGGCACTGCTTTCTCACGATACACACAATATTTTATTGGTCCTCATAGAATACAAGGAAAATTTGTTTGTGGTGCCATCATCAAAATTCACATATTATGAACAAATTATAAACATGTATTTCAATAAAAAAAAAAAAAAATTCCACTCTTTCCACTGTGCTCGGTCATTCCTTGTCAATTCATTTATCCATCTTGTGTCAGTCTGTACATGTATATAGATATTAACACATGCATGCACACGTCCTACCACCCCTCCCCCCCCGACAAACACACCACACCAATATAGAATCACATGCACATACCCCGCCAGAACAGAGTCTCTCACACACACACACACACACACACACACACACACACACACACACACACACACACACACACACACACACACACACACACACAGAGGCACATACATCACCACCACAAACCACCATCACATATGCAATATTAACACCACACTT